>HG995364.1:0-600000 GCA_905333045.1 Lysandra bellargus | reverse complement strand
CCGGTGATATCAATCGATCTTCTTCGTCCTTTGGTATAGCTTCATTTCGCATATTAAATTTATCTAATTCTATCTTAGTGATATTTGTTATCCATTCTTTGAGTTTAACTTCGGCTGTTGCTATGTACTTGTCTAAGAGATCATTTTCATTGCTTAAAAGACGCGGACCTAAAGAATCTGCAATCCTCTTAAAATTGGATTCAATATTGTTGTAGTAGTCTGCAACAAACTCAACAACTGACAAAATCTCTCCCGCGTCCATAAGAGAGGACTTTTCATCTAAAAGATCTTTAAGGCCTTTGTGATATTCCTTTAAGAAATCGTCGAATGTAAAAAAGTTTAAATTTATATTCTCTTGAATGAACTTTAGGTCTTCATTTACAAAGGCGAGTTTCTTCACAAAGGTTGCTTCACTTTTAAGTTTTGTAAACTTACTTTTTATGCTTTCACGTAATGTATTTATGCTTTTATTCTTTAATTCCTTTGGCTTTCTGCTAATATAAGACTTATTAAGCTTATAAATCTCTTTGAGAACTAAGTTATCCGATTTCTCTCCTTCCTTGACCTTCTTAGTTACATCATCTCTTTTCTCTTCCCTCTCTATAATGTTTTGCATCTTTTGTAGCTGGTCGTGGTGATCTAAGAAATTCTCCATAAACTCAATGAACTTGCATTCAAACTCAATCGCATTCTTGTTTATTGCATTTATAGACCGTGAGACTTCAATAAAATCTTCCCTGTTGATCCCGTAATTATAAAACTCTAGCTCGTACATAAAATCTTCCATTTCGTATATTTTATTGTGGTAAATTTCTAAATCGTCGTCTTCTACCTGCTGATTAATCGTGTTTATTTTTTCTTGGAATGTTTTGACTCTACTTAAATTATTGTGAGCCAAACAAATTGTTTTTACTAGCTTGTAGTTTTTAATAAGCACAAGAAAATCTTTTAAAATGTTCGCATTTTTTTTCTTTTTCTTTACTAAATGTGTTGTAAAGGCCTTCTAATCTTTTAATGTCTTCATCCACGTCTCTTAATAAATTATGGTTGCTCGCTATTTTATTGCTTAAAATGTTTTCGTTGTAATTCAAGAGGTCTTTCACGTTGCGTTCGATATTCTCAATTTTTGTCTCAAGGTCACTCGGGTATTGAATTCTTTCTGATAGTTCTTCAAAGGACTTATCCATGAGGGTAAGCGGTGTGTAAATATAAACTTGGGTAAGAAGGGAAAAAAAAACCAGAGGGAAAATTTTGATCAATTTTGGAGGGAAAATAGGAGGGAAAAGTAACCCCCACATATGTTGTGGGTAAATGTTGAAGAGATGTTACTAAACTTAAATGTTGGGACATTAGATCATTGGAAGATGCCATATTACACGTTGATCTTGTACCATTTGTGCTTGAAAACGAAATTTGTAAGTGTGGACAGCCCTTTAGCAAAAGAAAAACTAAGAGTGTTACATTTATCCTTTTAAACTGTAACAAGTGTGATACAACAAAACGTATTCACTTATTTAAAAACAATCTTTAAACGAAAATAGATATCTTAAAGCTCATTAAATTAATCTATTATTTCTCATTAAATATAGAGAATGGAGAAATTAGCGAGATGTTGGAGATTGACCCAAAAACGGTCAATAAAATTATACTTAACATCCAAAAACGTATCTCCTTATGTAGTTTAATTAATGAACCGATAGGTGGCCCCGAAACAATAGTCCAATTAGACGAATCATGTTTTGGGAAGCGTAAATATAACGTTGGGAGAAATGGAAACCAAGTTTGGGTTTTTGGTGGTATAGATGTCCAGTCGAAGAAGTTTTTTATAAAAGTGGGGCCTAATAGACAGAAAATAACACTAGGGCCCTTTATTCAAGATAACATTGTACCGGGGACTACTATTCACACCGATGAATATACAACATATTTAAGTTTTTTTAATAATAATACTTCATATGTACACGAGTATGTGAACCATACAACTAACTTTATTAATCCTGTGAGTGGTGCACACACTCAAAACATTTAAAACTTATGGTCTCAATTTAAAAGATCGAAGAGGAGAAAATGTTACAGTAAGTTAGAGTACTTACAATATTATCTTGATGAGTATAAATTGAGAAAAAATTATAAAGGATGTGATAGGTGGAAATTGTTCGATACCTTAATAAACATATGTTTTGATTGAAAATGACTGTTTTATTGTAACTTTAAAGTATTTTTTTTTCTTTTTTGTATTCTTTGTTATTTTTCCCTCTTTTTTCCCTCCAAAATTGATCAAAATTTCCCCTCTGGTTTTTTTTCCCTTCTTACCTAAACTTGTTTATTAATTCCAAATTGATTTAAAGCTGTTGTAAAACTAAACAAATTAAGTAGTCAGTATACATCAAAGACCCACCATTTATCTCAATAGGTGTTACAGACCTTTAGTTCTTCTTCGTTCCCTTGGCTTACAACTATAGTTTTGATATTTCCAAATAAATTTGACGGCCGGTTTTAAGTCAAGCAATCGTTCTAGCCGTAGAGTATCACTAAAGATTTTTTTCTCTTCTTCCGTCAAAAAACTATTTTGTAAATCGTCCTTTATGCAATTATGCTTTTTAAACATTTTTGCATAAAAGGCATCACCACAAGCAAGGCAGGCGAGAAGTTGATTGCTTTCAACGTATCTTTTCTGGAATTTTGGCATTTTTACGTCCGACAAACAAACATTTTTATCTTTCATAAGGACAAAATTTTGACATTAAAATTTAAAACACCAAACGTAGATCTTTTAAATTTTCCTACACCCTATGAGTTTAAGCGACAAAATTATAAATTTATTAAAGACAAAAGGCACGATTTCTTCGGATGAGATTGATGTAGATAGCGCTGATTTACACCCAGTCATTTTGAGTTTGTCTAGTAAGAATGTTATCGAATATGAGATTGAAGAAATGATTAAATATAAATTTACAGAAGAAGGAAGGAGTATGTTAAACAACGGGAGTTACGAATACAATCTATTTTGTGCCATACCAAAGCAAGGTCTACCACTTTCTGAGGTTGACAAGCACAAACTTGGAAAGATAAACGCATTTAAGAACAATTGGATTAAAAAGGAAGGGGAAACGGTGTTTAGAGCTGTTGAAGAAGTAGAAGACACTGTGCAACTGCAACTAAAAGAAATCGAAGACGGGATATACAATGAAGAGACTTTAAAAGCTCTAAAGAAAAGAAAACTAATCGAACCTTTTAAACAAATACATTATAAAATTTATAGAGGAAGCTCCTATGATGACGATGTAAATTATGTGACTGAACTGACTTCTAAGATGGTTTTAAATGAAGAATATAAAAACTTGACTTTTAAGCCTTACAATTTTGATGCGACGGGTAACTTTCCATTGTCTGGTGCTTTGCATCCAATTATGAAAGTCAAAGAAGAAATAAAAAAGATCTTTTTAGAAATGGGATTTACGGAAATGAATACAAGGCAATACGTAGAGTCTTCCTTTTGGAACTTTGATGCTTTATTTCAGCCCCAACAACATCCTTCTAGGGATGCACACGATACTTTCTTTCTTAAGAATCCCTCTAAAACAACGTTTATTCCTAAAGAGTACTTAGAAAGAGTCCAAGAAGTCCATACAAACGGAGGATATGGATCAGAAGGCCATTACCATAAATGGGAAAAGGAAGAAGCAGAAAAGAACATCTTAAGATCTCATACGACTTCAGTAAGTGCCAAATATCTTTATGATATTGCTAAAAAGGGCTTTAAACCTACTAAACTATTTTCTATTGACAAGGTTTTTAGAAATGAGTCACTCGATGCAACGCACTTAGCCGAGTTTAACCAAGTTGAAGGTGTTGTCCTAGGGAAGAACCTAACAATAGGAAATCTTATGGCAGTAATGGAAAAGTTTTTTGATAAATTAGGAATTAAGAAGATAAAGTTTAAACCGGCCTTTAATCCGTACACTGAGCCATCAATGGAAGTATTTGGATATCACGAGGGCATGAAAAAATGGATTGAAGTTGGAAATTCGGGAATGTTTAGGCCTGAAATGTTAAGGCCTATGGGTTTTGACGAAGATGTACGGGCATTTGGCTATGGATTGTCTTTAGAGAGACCTACAATGATTAAGTATAATATTAATAATATTAGGGATCTTGTTGGCCCTAAAGTAGACTTTGATTTTATTAAGAAAAGTGACGTTTGCTTCTTCTAATTTCTTATTAATAAAATAGTTCATTAAAAGTTCTTCTTTTTATATTTCAACTATATTTTGTATGTATTATAGAACTTATAAAAAAATGTGTCAGATACATTACTTTCTGTATTCACAAGGTGCAATGGCCGAGTGGTCTAAGGCGCTGGAATTAGGCTCCAGTCCGAAAGGGCGTGGGTTCAAATCCTACTTGCACCATTTTTTATTTTTTTTTAAGAAAGTTTATGTGTTTGTCATAAGTAAACATAGCAATGAATTAAAGACACAAAAAAAAACCATCAAACATTTTATTATCCGCCTCTTAAGGCTATTACCATGTGTATCACATTACCGTTTTGTATATTTTGACTTTGTAAAGTTGCCTTTTCCTTAACAAGTATCTTTCCATTATACACAAGCTTTTGTTGAACAACTGGAATAAGTTCCGTCTCCTCAATTCGCCTCTTAAGATCCAAAACAGTAGACTCAGCATCTATTTCGATTTCTAAATCTTTTCCAATTAATGTTTTTATTTTCAACTTCATCTTAAGGGGAATATGATTTTTGTGTTTACAAAAGATCGTCTAGTATGTTTTTGTCCTTTCGTTCTTTCCATAAAAAGAATTGTTGTTCAGCAAGCTGCAGGTAGAACGAGTCATCCTTTAACGTATCCAAAATATTGTCTCTATTTAGAATTTCCAATCCATTAAGACACATAGGATAGGTTAGAAAGACTTTGTATTCGCTCCTCTCCCAATATCTTAAATGTTTAAGAAGGTCTTTAAAGTTCTTTCTTTCGAAATAACCTTCATCGTACAGCCAGCGAATATAGTCAGGATTGCACAAGAGTTGGATAAATTCAAGTTCCTGTTCGAATATTAAGTTTCGCATGGGGGATTGCAATTGGTATATTTAAATAAGGCCTAAAAGACCATTATAACCCGGACAATCAATAAATTTATTTCTTTAAAATAATAAAAAAACGCTCCCGGGGAGACTCGAACACCCAACCTTTCGGTTACCAGCCGAACGCGCTAACCATTGCGCCACGGAAGCTTGTACATATGACAATTTATGTATAGGGTGCATAAATACATTTTTCATACAATATAGCACACCTTTAATACATACCTTTAGCAATATACCAAACCACCTCAATTTTAGTATTTTTAAGTTCCCCTAAATGACAAAAGCCACTAGTGTTGAATTGATTAAACTGTTTTTTAGAGACAAAGGACTAGCCAGACAGCATATAGAATCATTTAATTATTTTATAGAACATGAAATTGAGAACATAGTTAAAGCCAATGACATTGTAGACTCAGACATAGACCATTTATTTTATCTTAAGTATACGGGAGTACGAGTTGGAATGCCAAGTATTGAGGAGAACATGGTAAAGCACAGTATCTATCCAACAGAGTGTAGGCAAAAAGACTTAACATACGCAAGTAATATTTATATAGACATTGAGTACGTGAGAAATAGGCAAATTATAAAAAAGAAGGACGTGTTTTTAGGAAAGTTGCCAATAATGTTAAAGAGTTGCAGGTGCTATTTAGGACAAAACAAGGAAGATAAAAGACTGAGTGATACAGAAAAGGAGCTGTTTCTTTATGATACACAGGAATGTCCCTATGATATAGGTGGCTATTTTGTAATTAAGGGAATTGAAAGAGTCATACTTATTCAAGAACAACTAGCTAAGAATAGAATTATAATAGAAAATGGACCAAAGGGTTTTTATTCTTCAGTTACGTCGTCTACGCACGAACAGAAAAGTAAAACATGCGTTGTGTTCAAAAACGATAGCTTTTATGTTAAAAATTCGATTTTTAGTGAAGAGGTTCCCGTTATGGCAGTGATTAAAGCCTGTGGAATGCTTGGAGATAGGGAAATAGTATACAGCGTGGGGAAAGAATTCTCTGACCTCTTATCACCTTCCTTCGAGGAGGCTACAAAGCTTTCTATATACACACAAGAACAGGCCTTGCGATACCTCTCGGGCTTCATAAAACTTAAACCCGAAGCCAATAGACTAGATGAAATTAGAACTTTTTTGGTAGAAAAGATATTGCCTAATATACAGTTTTATGGGACAGACCTAAAGAACAAAGCTACGGTCTTATGCTTTATGATTAGAAGGCTAATTCTAACACAAAACAATATTGTGGAGGAGGAAGACAAAGATTTTATGGGGAACAAAAGATTTGAATTGGCGGGCCAGTTAATGTCGATTTTATTTGAAGATACTTTTAAAAAGTTTAATTGGGAGCTTAAAAGATCAATTGATAAAATACTAAGCAAAAGATCCAGAACTCAAGAGTTTGATGCCTTAACTTTCTTTAATCTACAGACAAACATAGTTAGTACAAGCTTGTCAAGGGCCATTTCTACTGGCAATTGGTGCCTTAAAAGATTTAGAATGGAGAGGAGTGGTGTCACTCAAGTCCTAACAAGACACTCTTATATAAGTGCTGTTGGAATGATGACAAAGGTATGTTCACATTTTGAGAAGACAAGGAAGGTAAGTGGGCCACGTGCCCTTCATACATCGTCTTGGGGGATGCTTTGCCCTGCTGATACACCCGAGGGTGAGTCTTGTGGGTTAGTTAAAAACTTGTCTCTATTGGCCGAAATAACAACAGATTCGTCCATCGACCCTATCAAAAGACTAATATCAAAATTGGGAGTAATCGAGTCTAATCTTGTCTTTGGTACCGAACTACACGCCAATAATGCTTATTCGGTTTTTGTTAACGGTGATTTCTTTGGTATCACAAAAAATGGAATTAAACTAGTCGGAGAGTTTAGGAAACATAGCAGGGCAGGTTGCATTGACAAATACGTCTCAATTTATATTGATGAAGAACTAAAGACGATTAATATCGCTGCGGATAATGGAAGAATATGTAGGCCATTAATTATAGTAAGCGACTCGTTAAAGGACGGGCGAAAACTGGCTTATAATGATCTAATAACAGACCTTGATATCCGTTATAAGACATTTGATGATTTAATAAGCGAGGGAAAGATTGAATATGTAGACGCTAATGAAGAAAATGATACATTAATAGCAATTTATCCAAAGGATATTACAAAAGAGACAACTCATATGGAGATCGCAGACTTTGCTATTCTTGGCTACGTAGCTGGACTTATCCCTTTCCCTAATCATAATCAAAGCCCCAGAAATACCTATCAATGTGCTATGGGTAAACAAGCCATTGGTTACATTGCACTTAATTCTAAAAAGAGATTTGATGGTGTTATTTTACAGTTGTGTTCTCCGCACAGGCCTTTAACAACTTCGCATATTCTTAATACTACAGATTTTAATAACATTCCTGCTGGACAAAATGCTATGGTAGCCGTAATGAGCTACTCTGGATACGACATAGAAGATGCTCTAGTGTTGAATAAAAACTCATTAGACCGTGGATTTGCTAGAACTGAAGTATATAAAACCTTTTGTTCGTCTATTAAAAGGTATTCGGACAATAGATCTGATGTACTAATGGAGGATGTAAACAATTCTGTATTAGATATTGATGGTATTGGCAAGCCTGGAGAGCTTCTAACGGACGGGACAGTGTTCATAAATAAAATGTCACCATGTGACAGTGGATTTAAATTCACGGGAGAGAAACACAAAGGGTCTCCGTCCTACATTGATAGAGTTTTAATCACAAAAAGTGAAGATCATACGCTGGTAAAGGCAACTTTAAGACAGACTAGAGTCCCCGAAATTGGGGATAAGTTTAGTAGTAGACACGGACAAAAGGGCGTAGTGGGTCTAATCGTCCCACAGACGGACATGCCCTTTTCGGATCAAGGTTTAGTGCCCGATATCATTATGAATCCACACGGCTTCCCTTCTCGAATGACAGTCGGGAAGATTTTAGAGCTTTTAACAGGAAAGGCGGGACTCTGTGAGGGTAAAATCTCGGATAGTACTGTTTTCAAAAGCAATGAAGTCGATTTGGTCTGTGAGATTTTGACAAAAAATGGCTTTAATTATGGTGGAAAAGACTTTTTCTACAGTGGCACAACCGGAGAACCTCTTCAAGCCTTTAGTTTCTATGGTCCCGTCTTCTACCAGCGACTAAAGCACATGGTGGCTGATAAGATACACATGAGAGCTAGAGGCCCTAGAGCTATTCTTACAAGACAACCTACAGAGGGTAGGAGCAGAGATGGTGGTTTAAGGCTAGGAGAAATGGAAAGGGATTGTCTCATCGGCTACGGGGCTTCGGCTTTGATAACGGAAAGATTGATGGAATCTTCGGATGCTTTTGATGCTTTCGCTTGTAGAAACTGCGGTATTTTGGTTTATAAAGCAGGTTGTAATATGTGTAAAAACACCTCCCCTACACCTATTAGGCTACCGTATGTCTGTAAGCTTTTATTTCAGGAGTTAATGTCCATGAATATACTACCAAAGCTCCATTTAAGTTAATTAAATACATTTTTATATCCCCCATGCATGTAACTATCGACTGTTACGATTTAGTTATCAATTTAGAAGAGATAAAATTGTTTTATGAAAGCTTCGTGAACTGCAACAGTTCAATTATTTTCAAACAATTCGGTAAAGAAATACAAACTTATAATTATTCCAATGAGGAAATGCCCAAGACAAATAAAAGTCTTGATCAATCCTTAAGCCAACTAGGCTTTATGAGAAACTGTCAACAGGCATGTTTAATTACTGTTTTAAAGTCAGCTACTCTAGTAGACATAATTTTTGATAAATTTTATTCGCTTAGTATCGGAGAAGAAGACGTAGAAAGAACTTTAAAAGGCTTATTAGCCAAACTATTCGGATACGAAGCTTGTGATTGCTTTGGGTTTACAGTTAAAAACAAAGAAGGTAAGAAGATACAACCCAGGGAGACTTTTTATGTTAAAAATACATTAGGCTTTGTGTTCCCTAAAGAAATGGTTTATACAAAACAGGAAACTAATTTAAAGCCAATTTATAAAGTAAAGGTTGTTTGTTTTGGGCCTATTCTTCGGAACATTTTGTCTTCTACTTCTTTAAATTTTATAAAAGAAGATTGTGCGTTTACTTTATCTCTTGAAAATAAGTTTTTGTATCTTTTGGTTTTCTCGGCCTTTGAAAATTCAAATTTTTTAGATGGCGAAAAGAAAAAGATAGAAAATCTTAAAGGTTGGCTAAAAGCCAATGACAGTCCACTTATTGGAATGCTGACTAATATTTACATTGATAGGGACAACACACGTAAAATAAGCAAGATAAAACAAACTCAAATGGATTGGCTAAATAGATTTATTACAGTTGTTCCCCTGTTTCACGATGAAAGGGACTTGCAAACCCAAAGATCAATGCAAATTTATGACAAGCATAAAAGTCAACAGAGCGTGAAGCATAAATGTGATCATCTACGCATAAAAACCAAGAAATATATTGATCGCGTGCCAATTGGGTCCATTAAAGAATGGGAAGTTGGGGAATAAAAGTATGAAGGCGGTAACGCAATAAAGTTCATTAAAATTAATTTTATTGTTCAACTTTCCTAACAACCACATTGTAGTCGTTTCCATCATAAGTATAAGTTTCTTCGCCGACAAACTGTCCACCATCCCCAAAAACAATATCAAAGAGTCCAAGGCACGATTTCTTAAGCCTTTCATTGTCAATTGATATATTAACATTGTCCTCAATCTTTAAATCAAACTTCTTTCGAAGCTTCTGAACAAAGCTATTGAATTCCCTTGCATCACGAATATCGTGATGCAAGGGAATTAAATGTCATGTTAGATGGGACACGTAAATCAAAGACGAGCGTTAGGCCAAGACTGATTTATTCTTTTTTATAAAACACCTACCTTCAATATATTTTATAATAATTATTGACATGTACCTACAACCCCTTTGTTAACAAATAATTAAACAAAACAGAATATAAGTTATAATAAAGAATTGGCTTTAAGTAATTTTATAAATCAGCAATAACTTAATCAATTATTATCTAAGATTACAAATTAATATAAGTATAAGACCTATCCGTATCCTTTACCTCACCTTCCTACTTAACTAAAATTCAAGCTGAAGTGAAAATATTGCAAACAATGACTTTTTAATTCGTACAAAACAATATTATGTAAGTAATTGAGTATTAAGACAGTATTAATTAATTATAATAATAATCATTATCGTCTTACCCCTTATTTCTTACAAATGAGGCGGAAGAGAAGATATAATTTAATTGATTTCATCAAAAATACATAAATGATCATTATTTCCAAATTTAATAATTGACAATAATTCATGATTTCATTTTACTAACTTATAATATCATCATGCATTATATTTTATACCATGCACATCGTTCCTATTATCTATTATTACTAATAAATTATTTACGTACCTATTCATGCTTTCATTGACTTTTCCAGTAAGTATATAAAATAACAACAAATTATAATGATCACTAATAATAATAAAATCAGTCAGGTAACATCATTTTTATCATTTGACAATAAAATTATTTCATATTGTAAGTATTTATTTCATTTTAAAATAAGTATATTGATTAACTTAGTCATAAGTAATAGGTATATTGCAATTGTATTAAATCTCTCGTTATCAAAATATTTTGACATTTAATTTAGTTAGCATTAAATACATATATTTTTAAATATTGATACAATTTGATGAATTCCGTTTTTAATTTATTAATAATGAATTTAACACAATATTATATTTAATTTTACTAAGTTTGCTTAAAAACTAATCTGCCAGCCTTAGCTAACTTGCCTGCCGTCGTTCAAGGAGAAACCCCACCGATCAGGAGGTCGCACTGTCCTGCCGGAACGAGTACGATAGTAGGTATTAGTGTGACTCGGTTGATAATCAGCTGACTGCATTGGAACACTGGTAGACGGAGTATCATGTATCGGCGATATTATATCGTCATAATGCGTGCGGCTTAGTGACTCACGGCAGCGCCTAGTGCGATCAATTATTATGTGTTTTCTGTTGCTCCTAATCAAAGTCCCTCGAGATGTTTTCAATAAATATGACCTTGGATCGAGCATGCAATCAACGACTCCCGATGCCCAACTGTTATTAATCCAATATTTTACTTTTTGTCCTACTTTTATCGGGTTTAAATTTTTCGCATTTCTATCGTAATAAAATTTCTGTTCATTCTGTCGGTTTTTTAGACTTTGCACTATCTTACCGTTCTGAACCCTAGGTAGGAGCATCGATGGCTGGCATGGAATTACACTCCTCAGTTTTCTGCTGTACAGTAGTTCGGCGGGGGACGGAATTTCGCGATCTATTGGAGTGTTGTAGTACTCCAACACGGCCAAATTAAAATCTTGTTGACTATAACTGGTCTTTTTCATGATATTCTTTACAGTTTGCACGGCACGTTCCACTTGGCCGTTAGACTGGGGGTACGTGGGTGACGACGTCACGTGTGAGAAGTTCCAGTCGCGGGAGAACTCCTCGAAGCTCATGGAGGAGAACTCCGGACCGTTGTCCGAGACGACTATCTCCGGAATGCCGAACCTGCTAAATATATTTTTTAACTTTTTGATGACGCACAATGACGTCATTGAGTTAAGTTTTACTGTCTCGATGAATTTACTGAAGTAATCGACTACAATCAAGAATGACTTTCCCCCGAGATGAAATATGTCAACCCCAATTTTACACCACGGTCTATCCGGCAAATCATGAGATTGTAGTGGTTGCTTAAAATTTTGTCTTTTATAATTAACACACGCCTCGCATCGCGATAGGAAATCGTTTAATTGCGAGTTTAAGTTCGGCCAAAATACGGTTTCCCGAGCCCGAAGCTTACATTTCTCTAACCCTAAATGACTCGCGTGTAATCTTTTTAACATCTCGTGTCTCATACTTTTCGGAATTACCGCTCGAGATCCCTTCCAAACAATTCCAAAATTCACATTCAACTCATCTCTACTGTCCCAGTAGCTCCGTAACGATTCACTTAATTTAGTTTTTTCTGACGGCCACCCGTTTTTTATTACTTTTATTAATTGTTGAAGCTCGTCGTCTTCGCGAGTGCACTTTTGTATTTGTATAAAATGAGAGTCGGTCAAAGGGTTAGCAGAGATGAGAGCGCAGACCTGCGCCTGCGCCTCCAGATGGTCGCGCGGCTGCGAGGGCTCGGCCGCGCCCGGTGCCACCGCTCGCGATAAGGTGTCGGCTATGTATAGGTATTTTCCCGGCTTATAAACGAGATTAAAAGTGTACGGCTGCAAACGCATGAGCATTCTTTGTAGTCGCGCTGGAGCGCTCGCGAGGGGTTTATTTATTATTGACACGAGCGGTTTGTGATCCGTCTCAATCGTAACATCGGTCCGGCCGTATATATAGGTATAGAATCGTTCGCATGCGAATACGCAGGCAAACAGTTCTTTTTCTATTTGAGCGTATGATTGCTCCGTTTTTGTAAGTGACTTTGAAGCGTAGCATACGGGAAGACTATTTTGCATCAAACATGCCCCTAACCCGTTTTTACTAGAATCTACCGATATGACGATCGGCTTTTCTAAATCATAATACTGCAAAATGGGACGACTAGTTAAACAGGTTTTAATATTTTCATAACACTCATCGTGCTTCTCATTCCAGTGCCATTCTACATCTTTTTTCAGTAACTCACGTAACATTGATGTTTTTTCCGATAAGTTAGGTACAAAATTACTGACGTAAGTGACTAACCCTAGGAACCGTTCTAACTCTTTTACACTCTTAGGCCGCGGCATATTTTTTATAGCAGTAACATGGGAATCGTCGGGGCAAATTCCGTCTTCCGTAATCCTATGACCTAAATATTTAATTTCCGTTAAGCCTATTTTACACTTCTTTCTATTTAGTTTTATATTTATTTCTTGACACCTTTTTAATACGGCGCGCAACCTCTGATCGTGTATTTCTTTTGTCGGGCCGTAAACCAGTAAATCGTCGACGAACAATACGACGCCCTCTATATCGTCAAAATGTTCATACAGGCGTTTATGAAATATTTCCGAAGCCGATGATATACCATACGGCATACGTAAAAATTTATACCTACCGAAAGCCGTGTTAAAAGTACACAGATTCGTGCTGTCTTTACTTAATTTCACTTGCCAAAAACCTTGCTTAGCATCAAGGGTACTGAAAAATTTAGCTCCCATGAGGTTGGACGTTATTTCCTCGAAAGTAGGAAGTTTAAAATGTTCCCTTTTTATAGCTTTATTTAGATCTCGCGGATCTAAGCATATGCGTAAATCTCCGTTAGGTTTTTTAACAACGGTCATGCTGTTCACCCAGTCCGTGGGTCCCTCGACCTTGGCGATGATACCTTCCGATTCCATTTCCACGAGTTTATTTTTTATCTGATCTTTTAGTGCGACGGGCAACTTCCTAGGCGCGTGAACTACAGGTGATATATCATTACGTAATTGTATTTTATACTCTCCCGGCAAACATCCCATACCATTAAAAACATCTTTGTATTCGTCCAAAATTTTCTCACTACTATTGCACGCTCGTTTCAAGGACATAATTCTTTTTATTAGTTTTAGTTCCTCACAAGAATTTTTACATAACACCGGCGGGGAATCGACATCTACGATAACAAATTTAAGAATATAATCAGTATTTTTATATGAAACTTTTAAATAACACTTCCCGACTACTTTTATTTTGCTACCGGAGTAACCGTGTAAACTTAATTTCGTATCGGTTAAATAGCTCTCGGATATAGCCAATTTTTTCAAATATTTTCGCGGCAAGACATTAACATCCGCACCAGTGTCCAATTTAAAATTAATTTTTCTACTGTTTATCAACAAGTCTACTGTCCAATCGCTACTAGATTTACAATTAATTTTATATATTACCTGATCGGTGGATGAATCGTCCTGTACCGTGTAAACGCGACACATCCGCGCGAAGTGGTTCATCTTCCTGCACCTGCTGCACTGCTGGCCGTACGCTGGACACTCGTTCCTCCTGTGACTCCTGCCGCAGTAGTCGCAACCTCTGTACTCCCGGGGCTGCTGCTGGAACGCTCGGTCGTGACGCCGAGCACCTCGCGGGTGCTCCACCGGCTGAGGAAACCGGTCGCGGGGCGCAGACGCTCGCGCTGGGGCGGAGGCCGGCGCGGTCGGGCGCGGGCGAGCTTCACGGACATAATTGCGTCTGCTCGAGCTAGCGCGGGTTTCCTTCACCAAGTGAATCTCTGAGTCGCTCTTTTTGTGGTGATCCGCAACGGAATGCACGTGATGTTGATTATTTTCAGACTTAATGTTTTGTGCCTGCATACGAGACATTTCTGCCAATCTACAAATGTCTACTGCTTTAGACAAGGTTATTTCTGGTTCTCTGAGCAACCTTTCCGATAGTGCTACGTCCTGAATGCCGCATATTAATCTGCTACACACGAGATCATCCTGTAAAGTCTGGAACTCACACTTCGATGCGATCTTGTTGAGTTCGAATACATATTGTTCGATAGATTCCAATTCCTTCTGGTCCCTTCTAAAGAATTTTTGTCTCTCCACGGCTAAATTTTTCTTAGGTATGAAAAACTTGTCGAATTTCTCGAGCAGCTCCTTAAGTGTTTTCGATTCGCCCGTAAACTGTTCGCTCACCTCGCGACACTTATCTCCGATGACATGTAGCAATATGTTAATCTGCACTTTGTGGTCCTTTTTCGACAATTCACACGCTTCGTAGTAGATAGAAAATGATTTTTTCCACTTTTCCCAGTCTCGACACAAGTTACCCGATGTAACGTTCGTTAAATCATTTTCGAAATTAAACGGTGACGGTGGTTGCAATACCGACTCCATCTTGTTTGCTTTATACTTTGTTAATCAGACTATTAACACGTTCACGTTAAATGTTTTCCAAACTGTACTCAAAATTGTCACTTTCAGTGTCACTCATGTGCACTTAATAGTGCACTATAATTAGTAATTCGTCACATTAAAATCACTCGTAATCGGGATACTTAATTACCGACTGCGCCATGTCATGTTAGATGGGACACGTAAATCAAAGACGAGCGTTAGGCCAAGACTGATTTATTCTTTTTTATAAAACACCTACCTTCAATATATTTTATAATAATTATTGACATGTACCTACATTAAATACGAATATCACGTCATCCAAACTTACCACGAACAGTTTGCCCACCTTTGACAATCCATTTGTATCCCCATTCAACTCTTTGACTATTAGAACATCCTCTGGACACAACCGAACCCCTTCTACAACTATCTCTCCCCCTTGAATTTCGTTAATTTGTGTCTCCGTTAGTTTATTAATTAAATCCATTTTAATTTTCATAAGCTTCTTGTCTTTTTTTAGATTCTCAAACAATGGCTTAACTTTAACTTTAAAAGAAACGTCTTTTTCGTCTTTAAAGGAAAATTTTAGGATGTTGCATTCCGTGTTGATAGTAGTAAGGTATTCTGAAATGGTTTCCTTGGTATCATTGGCACAATAGATGGTGGCCTCACAAATCGGTGTTTTGAGATTAATTTGTTTATGTTCTCTAATAGATCTAATGGCCTCAACAAGTTCTTTACAAACTTCAAACTTATCTTCACGGGTTTCATAAGGCTCCGGATACATTTCAAAATGGACACTCTCCCCTTCTCCTACTGTTTGGAAGCAATATTCACTAAAGAAAGGCGTAAAAGGTGCCATAACAATGCTGAACTTACATAATAGATCCTTAAGGACCTTGCTACTACCTTTCTGTATGTCCTTACGATGTATACGAATATACCAATTGGAAAGGTCGTCGATAAACTTGAGAGCCAAATGTAAAACTTTAGAGAGTTCGTATGAGTTCATCGTTTTTGTAACACCATCAAGGAAGGTATTAAATACTTTTTTTATCCAATTGTCTAAAGCTAAGGGTTGTTGTTCGCCTTCTTTAGAAGTGGTGTAAAACAAAAGAGAGTTCTGCCAGGGTATTAAAAGGGTCTTTAAGATTTCCTTAACACCGTCTTTTTTAAACCTGAGGTCCTCAGCCTCAACCACGGGACTAGAAATCAGATAAGTTCTTAAACTATCAGCCCCAAATTCATTAAAGATTAAGTCCGGATTTGGATAATTCTTTTTCTTTTTACTCATCTTTTGGCCATCGTTGGCTAAGACTATTCCATTAACAACAACATTTTTAAAGGCTGGCTTATCAAAAAGCAACGTTGATATGACATGAAGTGTATAAAACCACCCCCTAGTTTGGTCGATGCCTTCTCCTATAAAGTCTGCAGGAAAGTTTTCTAAGACAAAATCTTTGTATAACGTGCTACTTCCGTTAAGTTCATTTTTTATCTCTTCAAAATTGAAGCTTGTGTTGTTTGTAAGAGGCCAACCATTCTGAGCATAAGGCATACTGCCACTCTCAAACCAACAGTCAAATACTTCAGGTATTCTTTTAAGGATTACTCCATTTATAACAATTTCAATATCATCTATGTGTTCCCTGTGAATGTCTTCTATTGTCCTACCACTCAATCTTTCTAATACCTCACAAGATTCAACACAGTGCATAACAGAATAATCCTCATTTGTCCATAAAGGTATTGGAGTACCCCAAAAACGATTCCTAGAAATGGCCCAGTCTTTTGCGTCCGCCAGCCAATTGTGAAACTTTTTGTATTTTATGTCTTTTGGTACCCAATTAATCATTTCATTGTTCTTTAAAAGTGCCTCTTTATTTTCCGACACCCGAATAAACCAATTAGGAACAAGTTTGTAGACTAAAGGCGTCTCCGATCTCCAACAATACGGGTAGTTGTGGTGCTTCTTTTCATTTATAAGTATCTTTTCTCCCAAATATTTAACTATAAGGCTATCGGCCTCCTTAATATACATTCCTTTATAGTCAGGCACTTCGTCTGTAAATCTTCCGTTTTCATCGATAGGGCACGGGACAAGATCGTTTCTTTTAATAAGGCCGTGTTGTACAAAGGCATTGTAATCTTCTTCCCCGAATCCAGGAGCACAGTGTACCACACCCGTACCGTCACTATCTGTCACAAATGCACCAGAATAAATTCTAAAGTACCCAGACCCTCTTAAATGTTCAAAGTATTTAAAAGGCTGTTCGTATTCTAAACCAATTAATTCACTTCCTTTAAGCCTTTTCAATACTTTCACATCTTCGAAATATTCGGATACACGCGATTCTATCATTATAAAATTTCTATTATCCATTTCGAATAATACATAATCAAAAGATTCATTAACAAGAAGTCCACAATTAGAAGGTAGTGTCCAAGGAGTTGTTGTCCAGACTAGCATAGAAACTTCAAGCCCTTCAAACAACGCTTTTAATTTAAAAGATAGAACAATTGAAGGATCTAATGTATTCTTGTAATTCTGGTTAGCCTCAAAGTTACTTAATGGTGTAAGGCAACCAGTAGAAAATGGCATTACTTTAAAGCCCCTGTAAACAAAGTCCTTTTCAAAAAGCTGTTTAAAAATGTACCAGACCGAATTCATAAAAGACTTGTCCATTGTTTTGTACCCAGTATCAAAATCAACCCATCTTCCCATCCTTTCTACTGTAACCTTCCATTCGGAACTATACTTCATTACAATAGACCTACAAAGATTGTTGTATTTGTCTATTCCCATCTCTTGTATTTGGCTTCTACTTGTAATTCCATGGGTCTTGTCTATTTCAAACTCAACAGGGAGTCCATGGCAGTCCCATCCGAATCTCCTGTCTACGTGGAAACCTTTTTGGTATTTGTAACGAGTAATAACGTCCTTAATAGTCCCGCTAAGAATATGTCCATAATGGGGAAGACCTGTAGCAAAGGGAGGTCCGTCATAAAACGTAAATTTAGGTCGTCCCTGGCTTAGTTTATTGCTTTTATTAAAGCAATCGTTTTTAGTCCAATACTCTAAAACTTTTTTTTCTATTTCAACTGCGTTAAGATTTTTTTCAAACATTGGGGGATTTAAATATTTTATAAAAAAGTGTAATTTATTTAAATTAAGTTGTATAAAAACTGCTTAATAGGATGTATACATACAAGTTTTTACCTATTACACTTACCTTAGTCATTCAATTTCCTCTAAATCATATTAATTGTTTCTTCTTTTAATTTTAATTTCACTCGTCTTGTTTTCCTTTTCTAACTCGCCTACTATTTGACAATATTCGTCATAACTAACGAGCCTGTAAACCTTTTGAAAGTATCGAAGAATTGCATTTTGTAGTTTTGCACCCTTTTCTTTATTTATGTGTTTAAGATTGTTTAAAGAAACGAGGGAGCGCTCATCAAGTATTTGTCTTATTATTTCATCATTTTTATTTGGATTGTTTTCCATTTGGGGTGAAATTTAATTCGTTTAATGCATTAATAGAAAAGTCTTTACGAAAATAATAGTTATACACGCTTTATAAACTTCATGAAGCGTCCTCTAAACAATAGTACAATCTATGTTATACAAATCATTTATTAAATTTAAATTCAAACGATTCTATAATTCTGTTGACCCATTCATATGTTTTAAGCTCCTCAAAATACAAATCTAGAGCTGTCGATGTGTTCTCGGACTTTAAATACACCCAAAACAGTCCTACTATCTTTTTGATATCTTTTTTCTCGGAAATCAAAGACTTAAGTACATTAAAAGTATACATTGACACGATGTTCTTTTCATTGAGATTATCTAAAAGATAAAAAATGAAGAAAGGCTTGTTGCTATAGTCCTTTACTGAGGCTATGTTGCTTTGGAGCATTCTTCGAATATTAAAATAGTCATTTTGATCTTCCACGTAATGTATGTTATCTCTATAACGATTAAAAATATTCTTAAGATGTGCATACTTATAAGGACAAAGATAGCTTAGGTAGATTCCATAGGCCTTAAGAAAGGGCCTGTTGTCCTTAATGGATTCAAAAAATTGTGTTACAGGATAGACTAAATCCTCACTGACCTTAAGAATATCTATAACTTCAAATGAGAGCCCTAAAAGGTAGCTGTGATTAAAGTAGTTCAATATAAAGTCGTGTGTAATAATATCAAGAAATCCAGTTGTATAAAAAGGTAGATTAGAGGGGCTTAGAATAGTCAGTATATCTTTGACCATTCCCCTGTTTTCTACTGTATCTTCGAAAGTTTCTAAAAGTTTTCTCAGAAAGCGAGTGTAGAACTTTATGAATAGATTATTTCTTCTACTATAAGCATCTATAAGTATTTCAAGAGTATCTTTAATGTACAAATGGGCCTTGTCCTTTATCAAGAGGGGAATTATATCAAGCTTGTAATAACAATACTGTGTTGGTACTTTATGGTGTCTTATAAAATGTTCCCAAGAGGATTTGAATGCTCCTTTTATATTAAAATCATTAATGTTGTATTTGATCACCCTATTATGAATTATATCCTCTGTAAAGATATTGTATCGTTCGTTTGCAATTAACTCATCAAATTCTGTAGTATCCGCATCGTCAAAAACCATCATTAACTTAGAAATCTTCTGGAAAAAGTCATAAACCTTGCTTTCATCCGAATAGTTTGCTAAGGCTTCTAAAGTTGAAATAAAATCGTAAACTGTACATATTTGAACATCACTTAAAATAAGATTCTCAAGTAAGTTTAACACAAAATCCAAATTCTTTTCAGGCGTGATGCTTCGTGATAGTGCCTGATCATATTCAACTATATTCATCAAATAATGTTCAATAAACTTACTGACAAAATTAATACTTAATCTTCTTGGGTCGTTAGAATAAATTAGCCAGCCAAGAACCTCCTTTTGAGTTCTCAACGAGACTTTAAAGATCTCTTTGAGACATTTAAACAAAAAATCATTTTGTGAGTTGGACTTTATAAGATGACCAGTTATATATTTACAAAGCTTTATGCATTCTGCATTGACATCATCGGCCAAAACAATATGCGATTTTATGCGTTTAAATTCGTCGGGGCCATTGGGTCCTAAAAGGCATTGCCACTCGGAGGATACGTAATCGTTGCTTTCTGAAATACGCCTTCTACTAAGTTGCAAGAAATGGGCTTTTAAGTCTTGATACTCACTAGGCTCGATTGTCTTTATAGAAAACTTTTCTATGTGTGTAGTGTTTTCAAGAAGATCGAGGCTAATTGCGGAATGCTTGCCACTGCTTAACTCAATGTTCTTGAAGTACTCACTGATACAATCACCTACTTTAGAGACACCTGCTCTTTGTATTAGTTGACAGCACAGCGTTTGGTTATTGGAAACGATAGTAAAAATGGCATCGGGAGAGAGTTCAAGGCCTGATAACTTTAGAAAGTATGAAATGTTCCCAGACATACAAGCCTTTAAAGGCTCTTGTGCTGACATATAACATAATGCTTTTGTAAGATTTATAAGAAGATTCCTAAAAACGACATACTCATTCCCCTTTTCAACTGTTATTGTTTTAAACAAAACAACACCCGTTTGTATGGCTATTTCACAAGACTTTTCGATAATTATTTCTGCAATTTCTCTTACGCTGAAATCTAAAGCAAGGGAAATAACGTGCTTCATTACTGGATCATCCCCGTCTAAAAAATATTCAGAGAGATAGTCTTTGGTTTTAAACTTAAAACTTTGTATAGGCTTAGGCTCTAGATTTATATTAAAATAGCCAAATATTCCTTCTATTTCTTTTCTTACTTGTTTTAATGTACATGTGTAGAGCTCTGCGAGTAGATCTAGAATCGAGATTAACCAAGGATTGTTTGGAATAAAAATAAGACCGTCCTTCCCCTGCTTAAGATAATAACAAATAAATGTAACTCCAACTAGAATTCTTCGAAATTCAATAGAACTAACCAAAAAGCTTTTAAAATCAAATTGTTCGAGGGTTAAAATCTTGTTTTGTGCTAGTGTCAATTTCCCCAAAATGATTCCTAAATTCTTAACAAAGTCAATTTCTCCTTCAATTTGAAAATTCAAAAGCGCTTTTACGACGCCAAGAGACTCCAAAACAAAACTAGTTTTAAAGGAAACATCAAACCCATTAACGATTAAATAAACCATATAAACATCTTCACTATAAGCAACTTTGATGAGGTAAAAGATTAAATCTTGTCTTTGATTGTTATTATCGGATACAAAATCTTCAAAATTGTTTTTCTTTGTTATAATTCCACGTTTTAAAGCAGAATAAATGTCTAAAAGCTTTGGATCATTAATTTGAACATCTGTCTTAAAAATTTGTCTGAAGAATTCCGTATGACTTAACTTTGAATAAAAACTCTCATCAACTAAAATCAAATCTTTCTTAAGAAGATTCGACCTTACAATGTCAATGTCTTCAACTTCTGCAAAAAACTTCGGCAAAGACATTATAAAAACTTCCAAACATTTAAAGGCAAAATAAAACTCTCGTTCACTTTCCGGGTGCTTAAGGGATTTCTTTATGTAGCCTAAGGCTAATTTGAGATACGGCTTAGGTATTGTCTTGTTCTTAATGAGCTCACCGTAAAATATAGCCAAGATATCGGAATTTGGCAGTTTAAAGAGTGCATTATAATTATCCACAATTGTTGAAAATATCTTATGCGTTAGTTCTTTTGCTGACGGGTCTCCTTTAAGCATGTTTAGAATTTGTTCAACGCCTTCCTTTATGCTCAATTGTGAATTAACAATGGATGAGATAAACAGACTTGCTTGCTCATCTATATTACATACCCCAATTTTATTAGTCTTCATTGTTTGTGGAATTGTCTTCTTAAAGGCCGTAAAATGTGTTAGAGTCTCCGGTGTTAAATACTTTTGATACTGTTCAATAAGCTTAACCATTATAAGAATCAAGTCTAAAGTAAGCGGAAACAAATTGTCAATCATTAAATTTTCGTTATTACTGGCCTTATCACCAAACAATAGTTTCTTTTTCCCTTTAGTTTCTTCCTCGTTTATTGTTGTATTTTCTAAAGCTTGGTTTTCATCCATTTCCTTTTGTTCTGAAAGTTTCTTAAGTTTGCTTTGAACGTAGGCGATTAAAGTTTTCACAAAGGCGTCTCTTTTAGAAGAAATGTTATTGTTCAGCCAAATATTCAAATTAAGGTGATCCCTCTTTGAGCTTAAAACCAAAAGGTCTAAGCATAAATCAGCTGGCTCAAGATTATCGCTAACAAAGGGAAGCATTTTGTGCTCCAAGACAATGTCTAATATTTTGGAAAGTGAAATGCCTTGGCATGTACATTTTTGTATTCTGCCTAAAACTAATTTTGGATTTTCCCTAAACAATACGTAAAAAATAAAATTATTAGATGAAGACCTCAAGAAACCAAGCAAAACATCATCAAATATCTTATTAAACGATGGCTGTATATAAACCAACCCTGCCAAACACCATTCAAGTGACTTTTTGGCTATTTGTTCAACTAAAACGATTGAGTCTAAAGACTTTATGCATTCGAACAACTCAACGCAATTAAAGTTGCTTTCGTAATTCAGCACGTTTTTAAAGCGAGTGTTTTTAGTTTCTTCTAGCTTAATGATTTTCTTAAAAAACACATTAGAGTACAACTGGGTCTTTTTCTCATCACTCTCGATAATTAAGCGTAAGAAATAAATTTGTGCACGTGCATTTTTCCACTTCTTAAAGAACAATTCATAGGGCACAGTTATAATCCCGCTTATATACACCCAACAATCTATAATAAGGTAGAGAGAGTCTAAAGACCAAATATTAAAATCTTCCTCTAAAAAGCATGAATAAACGTCTCTCCAATTTATTTCTGATAGATTGTTTTTCAAAGCTTCCATTATGTTTTTCAAATTCCAATTTCTTTCTGGGAAGTCCGCCATGAAAATTATAAACTGAGCTATTTCTTGAGTACTTATCTTACGGATATCTTTTATGTTCTTTATTATAGTAGACATGTATTCCTTGTCAATCTTCACTGGGTCAACTTGTTCAATAATCTCTTTTAATCCTTCTTTCTTTGTATTTCTGTCCATGCCTTTCATTTTTTTTTTTTTAAATCCATGAAAAAAATCAAATTGTCACTTTGAGCGTTCATGTTTACATAAAGTCTTTATTTTTTAAATACACTTTGTTTACAAATAAAAAATTGTGATTGGCTTGATTAAGCCATTTATATACATTTATGACACTTAAATCCACTTGAAACTAGTTTTGACAAATGATATATAGAACTAAAACTGTTTCATCTGATTTGTAAACTTACATAATTCAACCTTTTGTTGATTGTTTATTGACATTTAAAACAGTTTTATACATAAAATTCTTCTAAGCCTTCTTAAGACAACACTAATCCATAAGTTAAGACCCCATGAAGGTTTGTATCATAGGAGGAGGGCCTTCCGGATTGTATTTATCAAAGTTTTTAGCACAAAACAATTTTCAAGTTACAATTTTTGAAAAGAAGAACAGTATAGGTGGTCTTTATAGGTTTGCACAGCTACCCGACTCAAAATTAAATGTATTTAGAAACATTTTACACTCCAATAACAATATAAAACTCCATACAAATTATGAAGTCAACGAAAGCAACTTCCCTTTAATAGAAAAACAATTTGATGTCTTTGTTTGTGCTACAGGTGGTGTGCCAAAGGAGCACTTAATAGACAACAAAAACACGTACAATGCTGAAAGTATAATAAAAAAGATTATGAATAATTCTTTAGACGTAAAGCTGGGCCCTACAGTACTAATTGTAGGCATGGGAAACGTAGCTTTAGATCTTGTTAAATTATTATTTGGTGGGTTTAAGTTCGGAATAAGCGAAGACGTCTTAAACAAACTAAGAAGTATAAAAAACATTGATGTTGTTTCACGTTCCGATTTACTAGAATCTAAGTTTACTAATCCGGTTATGCGTGATGTTCTTAACTTAAAAGACGTGACATTTGGTGTAAAAGGCGGCTTACAGAAAGATAAATACCTATTTGGCTTGAACTTAACAGGACTATACAAGAAAGTTATGGCTAAGATAATGCCACAACCTTTAGAAATAGATAGACGTGATAGAATTGATTTTTAGTAAAAGTCGTGACGGTTCGCAACAGACTAATTTATTTTCCAAAATGGAGGAACAGGGATACAAAGACAATATAAATTATAATCACTATGGAATGTACACAGATAACAAATCAATGAGTTAAGACTTAAGACACATAGTTGCACATTGTGTAAAATAGATGGTGCTGGCAGTATCAATTGAACATTACAACATATTCTTATTTTGATACACTATAATAACACCCCTACTTATCAAAATAAGGTAAACATTATCAAAAAGAACATACTACTACATTACATAGGCACTAACCCAAGCCTTTGCATAAATTTATAATGCTTAACAGAATACAGACCTTTAGTTAATAAGTCTGCAGGCATTTCTTCTGTTGGTACATAATTAAGTTTAACAAAATTATTCTTTACACAATCTCTTATGTAATGATGGCGTACATCTATGTGTTTAGACCTACTGTGACTATTATGGCTAGATGCCAATTTTAAAGCACTCTGGTTGTCACAATACAAATCAATTACAAAAAGATTTCCAGTAATCTCATTAATTAAATTTCTTAAATATACAGCCTCCCTCGAAGCTTCAGACAATGCTGAGTACTCTGATTCTGTACTGGAAAGACTAACAGTCTTTTGTTTTTTGCTTTGCCAGGAAATGGCAGACCCAGACATAATAAAACAGAAACCGGTGTAAGATTTCCTATCTATGGCATCACTGGCCCAGTCACTGTCTACAAAACCATTAAATCTGTGTTATCATCAATAAATTTCAAACAATAGTTTTTAGTATGCAACAAGTATTTTAAAACTCTCTTAGCATAATTATAACAAGTAGAATTATAACAATTATTAAATTGACTGAGATAACTCACTGCATAGGCTATGTCCGGCCTCGTTAAAACAGCCAAATACATTAAGCTCCCAATAAGTTTCTGATAAGGAACATTAGATGAACATTCATTAGATTTTTTTACATTCAACTTTGGTTCAATAGGAGTACTTTGTGGCTTACAATCAGAAATTTGAAAACTACACGCTAATTGCTCAATATACTGTTGTTGATCTACAGTTATTACATTTTTATCTTCATCAACATTGATTCTCATGCCTAGATACTGTCTAACAGGTCCTAAGTCCTTTAACTTAAATTCTAACCCTAAAACTTGTTTTAATTTCTCAGTTTCATTATTACTATTAGAAAAAATCAAAAAATCGTCCACATACAAAGCAATTATTATTCTTAATTTTCCATTATTCTTTGCAAACAAACATGGTTCATATTCACAACTTTTAAAACCTATTTTATAAAGACAGTCTTTGACTCTTTCATACCAAGCTAAAGACGACTGCTTGAGACCATAAATAGCCCGCTTTAATTTTAATATATATCCCCCACTTTTGTTTGCAAAGCCTTCAGGGATTGACATATAAATGTCTTCCTTTAACAAGCCATTTAAAAAGGCTGTAGTAATATCTAAATGTGTAATACTCATTTTTAACTTAACACTCAGGGCAAACAACAATCTAAGAGTTGAGTGACGCACTACTGGTGAAAATGTTTCTGAGTAGTCTATTCCCGGCTTTTGCGTAAAGCCTTTAGCTACAAGTCTAGCTCTATACCGCACTTTGTTGTCCACATCATACTTTTTATTTAACACCCAACGACACTTCACTATTGACACATCACCTGGGTTCTTAACGAGTTCCCATGCATCATTGTCTTCAAACGACTTGAACTCCTCAGCCATGGCACGACTCCACTGCTCCTTCTCAGGCCCCTCGAGAGCCTCCGAGAGTGAGATTTCCTCAGGTGCTGGAACTGAACTGGAAATACACATATTGCTTAAGCCATACCTCTCAGGCTTCTTTCTCAATCGTTTGCCTGGTTGTTCTGGTGTTGATGTATTCGGTATATCTGGCTGTAACTCTACTTTCGACGGAGATTTCGTTAAGGTCTCATCAACATCAGTGTATACTGAAGAAACTGAGGACTCCATATCCTCCTCCTCAACCAAAATATCAGGACAGGTCTCCCCCACTGAATCCTTGCTCTCCATCGCCACACTATTTGACGGTGTCTCATCATCTGGTATCCAGATAGCCAAACCTTCATCTGAGTTACTGTCCGTAGTCTCACCTTCCATCACAACGACATCCCGGCTAGTGATGATAGTCTTCTTAGAGGGATTATACAATCTGTACCCTTTGACATCTTCTCCATATCCCACTAAGATATGCTGTGCAGCTTTTTTATCCCACTTCAAGCGTCTTTCTTTAGGGATGTGCACCATCACTTTACTACCAAATAATCGAATATGACTAAGGTCTGGTTTGGTACCGTACCACATCTCGAACGGTGTTTTCTCCACTCCTGACACAATAGACCTATTTTTCAGGTAGACTGCAGTGTTGGCCGCTTCTGCCCAAAACTTCTTGTCTAGCTTTGCATCATAAAGCAAACACCTCGCTTTCTCGACCACTGTCCTGTTAGCTCGCTCACAAATACCATTTTGTTCTGGCGAGTAACTATTTGTAGTTTGATGTATTATTCCGGAAGCTTTGAGATAATTATTAAACTCATGGTTACAAAATTCTAATCCTCGATCCGTGTGAAAAATTTTGATTCTTTTACCATGTTGATTTTCTACTAGTGATTTAAATTCTTTAAATTTGTTAAATGCTTCACTCTTCTGCTTCAAAAAATATATAAAAGTCATTCGACTGTAGTCATCAATTAGCAACATAAAGTATCTATTACCTGATAATGAATTTACCTCCATAGGTCCACACAGGTCACTATGAATTCTGTGGCAAACTTCAGTGCTTCTATTACCTACATGGGAAAAAGGTAATCGGCTTTGTTTTCCCTCACAACAGGTTTTACATTCGGACTTTGTAATTTCATAGGAACCTTCATACGACAAGCCATTCACTAAGTTCTTCATTTTATTCATATCTTGACTATTAATATGAGCTAGCCTTCTGTGCCACAACTCCCCTGTGACTGCTCGTGCAGCCAACAAACAACTTGGTTTCTGCAACCTCAGCTTATAAACACCGTTGGTTAAGTCAGCTGTAGCAACCAAAACATTATCTTTGTTTCGTATATAACAATGTTGCTCTTCAAATATAACATTGTTGCCATTTTTGATGAGTTCACTGACTGACAGTAAGTTTGTTGTTAAAGAAGGCACGTATAGGGCATCCTTTATCGTAATACGACAGTCCAAATCGGATAATACTTCTACATTCCCGGAACAGACAACTGGAACTTTAGTATCATTCGCGACAACAATTTCAGGTAAACACGGCGAAAAATTTTTGTCTTTCAACCAATCCTGGTTTACTGTGAGATGTGCGCTTGCGCCGCTGTCCACGTAGAAATCCTCTTTATTAAATTTCCCGTTGAGGAAAACAACATTAAATATGCACTTATTTACGTTTTTTTTTAGCAATGGGCATTGATTTCTGTAATGGCCATTAACCTTGCATTTATAACAGGTAACTTCTTTCCCTTCTTTTGTTGTTGATGATGCATCTGTCATCGTTGACACTTTTTTGTTTGACGTTGACATATTACTCATATTTTTTCTGTGTTTCAGATTTCCGGAGTGATATTTGTTTTTCGCGGCAAATGCCGCAGCACTTCCTTCAAAATCATTACCAACTTCCGGCATGTCAAGTAACTTTGACTTTATGACGTCGGCGGTTATCGATATTCCAGAATGCTCGATCGCTATTATCATCGGCGAATACCGATCTGACAAACCTGCCAATAATAACGATCCCAGCCATTCATCCGTTATTGTAAATCCTGTGCCATTCAACCTTTGCGCCGTTTCGACCATTTGAGTCACATACGTTGCCATTGAATCACAGTTTTCAAGTCTAATGGATATCAAATGTCGAAGCAAGGTTATTTTTCTTGAAAAACCAGAGTCGTCAAACATGGTCTTCAATTTAGTCCATAATTCAGCTGAGCTCTGTGTATTCTTGATATGCACATACAATGCAGGATCTATCGTTAATACTAGTTTTGCCTTCGTTTTTGCATCTTCCGCTGGTTTAATATCAAATCCAGTTGGCGGATTAATGTACTTGTCCATTCCATCGAGCACCAACAAGTTTTCAGCAGCAAAACACCACTCGTCATAATTCTCCCGGCCTTTTAGTTTCGGGACACTGGTAATATAGTTCGTAGCCATGTTTCCGCGATACACCGTGCACTATTTATCTATTTTGAACCACAAAATAACTGATAAAAACGACAATCGCCCATAACCTTTTAGTAAAAGTCGTGACGGTTCGCAACAGACTAATTTATTTTCCAAAATGGAGGAACAGGGATACAAAGACAATATAAATTATAATCACTATGGAATGTACACAGATAACAAATCAATGAGTTAAGACTTAAGACACATAGTTGCACATTGTGTAAAATAGATGGTGCTGGCAGTATCAATTGAACATTACAACATATTCTTATTTTGATACACTATAATAACATTGATAATAGTAGACTTAAAATGTTTACTAATCTGCCAATAGGAGGATTTACTAGGAGTCTTAAGCTTCTTTTTAATACAAACATTGACCGTATCGAAAATGAGAATAATAAACATCTTGTTAAGTTTAGTAATGGGGAAGTAAAGACCTATGATACTATCGTTTCAGCTGTGGGGTATCAAAGTAACCCTCTAAAGCTTCATACAAATAAGCCAGTCTTTAAAGTGGGCTGGTGTAAAAACCCGCAGGGTAATATTGAAGACGCAGCATTAGAGGCTGAGAGTACATGTAAAGAAATACTAAACAGTCAATAAACTATTTAAATTTAAATAATGTGTTAATAGAGTAACATAAGACAATGGACGATCAAATAAACAAAAACTGTTAGATCTATTCTAAGCACAAATTCTAGTAAGTTTGCAATTAAAGAGCATAATAAAATGTTTATTGGCCCAAAAGTGTTTCTATAAAAACTGCATAAAGGTTATAAAACGTTCTTATAAGATCAAATTCGCTCATTGTTATGGTGCGTTTCATTCTTGATTAAACCATTTTGAAACATTTTTACAAGTACGTGTCTCATATGCATTAAAAGCTTCAGCACGGTTTAATGAATTAATGTCTGAGTTATAACGCACGTTTAATGATTTTATAAAACAACAGTACTTGAAACATTGTTTCAGGTTGGCTATAAATCAAAAAAAGTTTATTTACATCATGAAAGGAATACTTTCTGCTTCAACAATAGGAATTATGGTGACAACTATAATACTAGGATTAGTTATACTTGACTATAAGGTGTTAAGGAAGAATACGGGCTTAAAGAGTAGTAGTCTGGTTTCCCTTGATGACAAACAGAAGGTTTATGATGTCGATACAATGGCTGTAGTCCTTGACAAAATAGAAACATTGTCTGCAAAAGTGGAGAGGTTGAATAACATAATTGAAAAACTAATGAAAACAAAAGGATTAGGGAACAAAGAGAGACATGAAGTAGTCTCCCAAGGGCTGTTTAGAAGGAAGAATGTGCCTTTCAAGTATGATTTCTTCAATAATCCAAATGCTACAGAGAGACGTCCATTTGAATTTAAGTCTTTTGACACGAAGAAACCGAAAGATCCTGACTCGTTTAGAGATCTAAATACAAACAAAAAGCCTAAGAGTATTTCAAACGACCCACTCAAAGAACTGTTCTCACTTACAAAGTTATTTAAAGACTATGACAAAGAAAGAGCTGAACGTAAGAACAGAGAGCGTAAGGAAGAAAAACGTTTAATTGACAGTCCAGCTAAAGCTAATGGAGTTAATTCGAAGGATGATGTTCTTAAGGCAGTAAAAAAGGAATTCAAGAATGCAACAGACTTAGTCCCCACTAAAAAAGAAGAACCAAAAGAAGATGACTTTAAAATCTCCGATAGTCCTTTGTTCTTCCACCCAACAAGCAGCATTATCAATTCACAGCCATTTGATAATTTAGCCAATTTAACCGACTTTTCTGGGTCGATCAGTTCGACAATAATTAGATCAAAGGAAGTTCCTGATGATAAGAGTGGTCAAAAAAAGAAGATAACATCTCAAATTAACGTCAATATCGAGAGAAAACCTTCAAGTTCGGAGTCTAATTTGGGCAAAGATTTATATGACCATCGATCAGATGCCAATACTATATTAAAGAATGCCTCGCTTGATGACTCAAAAGAACCGACAAAGGAAGCTGCTAAGGAACCTTCTAAGTCAAAAGATATTGTGCCTGATAAACCATCTACAGAGGAAAGAGAGAGACGCGATCCCGAGAAAAGCCAGAGATTAGATGGTTTTACGTCTGATAAAGGAAGTAAATTCCCCAAAAGTCTAACACGTGGGAAGACTGACGATGCCCTCACAAAGCCAACAACTGATTCATTGTCAGATGCAACACAAGAACATCTTCAGTCAGAGAAAGACAGGCAGGTAGAACAAGCACATCTACAAAAGGAGAAGGAAAATAAAGAAAATCCACTCTTAAAAGACTTCGCTCAGGTTGAAAAGGAGTTTATTGAAAAGCATAAAAAGCCAGTGGTTCTCGTACGCAGGAATACTATAATTACTACAACTCCTGCACTGACTACTAGTACTAAAGAAGGAGAAGATGAAGATAACAATAAAGCAGGAAACGATGAGAAGCCCTCGTTAAGGCCTATCAACGTTCAAAATGTCACTACACAAAGGTCTAAACCGGATACTAGGGAACCTAGTCCTTCCTTAGACGGTAAAACAACAGAAACAGACCATCAAAAAATCGACACCAGGAAAAAAGATAAAGGCCTTGGAAACTTAACAAACTCTATTGACTTATTGACAAGCCCAATTCAACCGAGTGCAGAGCTTAAGGCCACCGATGCTTCTTCTTTGAACAATCTACAAGGTCTCGGGGCTACTAATGTCTTAGGCAATGCATTATCTCAAGATAAAAAAGAAATTGAAACTAAAAATGTACAAGTAGAAAATCACAATGACAAAATGGATGAAACATCCTCGTCTTCCGACACCCACGAGTTTGCACCAACAGCCGAAAATAGCAGACAACTCATTGGCTCTAAAATTCAAGTCTAATAAATTCTTTCTTTAACAAAATGGTTTATTTCTCATAAGCCGCCTTTATGAGACTCAAAACTTTGACACATTTCCGTATGCAAAGCTTCAAGCTTGCTTTCAATATCGTCCTGTGGTGGAATAAATTTCATTTTCATAAGAGCATAAAAAACTTCTTCAGTATGGCCTTTAATGTTTCCCCAGGGCTTTCTAGTATTGTTGATGGTCTTCTGGGCCATTTCGAAGTAATCAATAATATTTCTGAGCATTAGCCTTGTTTTTACGAACGGACAATAACTATCATAATCTGAATATCCGTTTTGTTGCAAGAAATCTTCTATAATCAACTTGGAGATATCAAGAATCAGTTTTTCTGTCTCCGAAAGAGCATTTTTACCTACGAGTTGAACTATCTCATTTAAATCGTCATTCATTTGCAGTATTTCTTTACATTTGGTCCTATTCTTGATAAAACTTTCATCTATACTGTCATAATACGGCTTAAGACTATTAAAATACTTCGAATAACTCAAATTCCAATTGATAGACGGGAAGTGCTTCCTTTGGGCTAGCTTTTTATCCAACCCCCAAAAGACTTGTACAATACCTAAAGTTGCAGATGTTACAGGATCACTAAAATCCCCACCGGGTGGTGACACTGCGCCCACAATGGTTACTGACCCCTTCCTATCTGGTGACCCAAGACATGTCACAGCACCAGCCCTCTCATAGAAAAAGGCAAGTTTAGCAGCTAGATAAGCAGGATATCCACTGTCGGCGGGCATCTCAGCTAACCTTCCACTGATTTCCCTCAGGGCTTCCGCCCATCTAGAAGAAGAATCGGCCATCATTGACACATTCATTCCCTGGTCCCTTATAAATTCGGATATTGTAATACCAGTGTATATAGAAGCTTCCCGAGCAGCAACAGGCATGTTAGAAGTGTTTGCTACCAACACGGTTCGTTTCATTATACTATCTTGCTTCCCTTCAACTGTTAGCTTTGGGAACTCCAATAGCACTTCACTCATTTCATTTCCTCTCTCCCCACAGCCTACATAGACAATAGCGTCAGAATTTGAATACTTTGATAGGGATTGAGAAATAACAGTTTTACCGCAACCAAAGGCCCCAGGTATAGCAGTAGTACCACCCTGAACACACGGAAACAAGCTATCAAGGATCCTTTGGCCCGTAAACAGCGGCTGTGAAGCATTAATCTTTTCTTTTACGGGCCTTGGAATTCTTACGGGCCACGAATGATACATATAAAGTTTAGAAATGCTATTGTTATCATCAAATTCAGCAATAACATCCTTTAAGGTATAAGACCCCTTAGGTGCAATATAAGTCAACTTTCCATTCTTAGTTGGTGGCATCAAGATTTTTGTTTCAATAAGACTATTTTCAAATGTCTTACCTATGATGTCTCCTTCAAACACATAATCTCCTTCTTTTTTTAGTGGCTCAAATTCATACTCACGATTACGATCAAGAGAAGGAACGTCTATTCCACGGGGTATGTAAATGCTTTTGGTAACCTCACAAATATCTTTAAGTGGTCTTTGAATGCCATCATAAATGTTCTCAAACAATCCAGGACCCAGTTCCGCACAAAGAGGTTTGTTAGTTCGCAAGATTACGTCATCTACACAAAGACCACTAGTCTCTTCGTAAACTTGAATTGTTACCATGTCCTTTTCTATTTTAATAATTTCACCTACAAGTCCCTCATCCCCGACCTTTACAAGTTCATACATAGCGCATCCCGACATATTCCTACCTATAACAACCGGACCACTGATAGAATAAATCCTTCCTTCTTCACTTTCTTTTGTATCATTCAAATCCAACCTTCGGAATATTTTTTCTACAACGTTTGCCTCTGTCATGGGCCGTCCGGAATATTTTTTTTTTACATTACTAAGTCTACCAAAACAATAAAGGCACAAAAACTTTAAGGAAGGTGACTTAAATTATGAAAATAAATTTGAATATAGTTTTGCGAATTTAAAGGCAAACCATAGCATACAAGATAATTAACGAAACTTAAAAATAGAACAAATGGCTTTATTTAAATATTGTATTCATAAGGCATTGATCCAAAAATAACCCACGCATTCGTTCAATATCTTTGATGTCAATTCCGTCCCTATTCAGTTTACATCGTCTTAAATTGGCCATTCTACCGATCTTAGTAGCATAATCAATACCATTAGTCATGGCTAGTTCGGCCAAATGCTCGATGCAATCGCTTTCTAAAACTATCTTTTCAATGTTCAACTTTAACAACAGAATGTTTTTTATGTCTTCTTTACTGTTTTCGCCAAGGTTTACAAACAAAAATCGATTGCTTATACACTTTGGAATGTATAATTGTCCATCTTTAATGCCATCAAAGGCATTACTAATGCTTTTATGGGTTGTAAGTACAACAAAAGGTGCATAGACATCATCCAATATTTTGTTAAACATAAAAAATACTTCGTCTTTGAGTAAATGTATGTCATCTATACATAACACACCGCGTATAAGTTCTGCCTTGCCTTCGAGAACCCACTTTTTGACCTTATCGTTCACACTTTCTCGTACGCTACTGCAAATCTCTGTTGTACTACCGTCAAACAATGACAAATAACCCAAAGAGTTGTTGTTAATCGCATCTATATCGTGTAGAGAGACATACTGAACTTCTTCTTCTACCTTAAAAAGATCGCCCTCTGGGCATGGAAGGCTTTGTATGTCACCCAGCATCTGCGGATCGTTTCTAGCAGAGCCAACACCCATTTTTATAATCTTCCCACGCTCTTTAATGATTCTAATAATATCTCCAACGCATACCTTTTCTTTTTTTAACTGGTCCTTCATATTGGCGCCGATCTCAAATGATGATTCCATATCTACAGTTCTTAATGTAATTTTACAGGGAAAGATAGAAACTACTTCACCTTCAATAACACGTACCGTTTCTTTAATCTTTAAACCAATAGATCGCCTTGCAGACTGTAGTAAAGTCTCGGCCAGGCTTAGATTTCTACTACTAAGTTCAGAAGCATTTAAATAGTTGAAGATATAGCCAGTGCCCAGGCTTTTTCGTAATCCTTCAATAAGTGCTGATTTACCAGAGCCAGACGGTCCATTCAAAAACAAATGAACACCGTGTTGAGCGTTTTGTATTAAATGTTTGTAAATCGATAATGCTTTACGAGCATTTAATTGAGATACGAGTCCATCACTACTATATTCAAGGTCTCCAGCTGTATCTCCCAGTCCTGTTATGTGTGAATGTAAGGCGATTTTTTCTTTAAGAAGTGTTGTTTCGCTCTCCATAAGGGTTTATTATAAAACTATTGCTAAAACATATCATGTAAACAAAATATCAGCCCATCTTATGTTATTAAGAGAGTCGACAAGGTGTAGAAAGTCCGATTTCTATAAAAAGACCAGACAAATATGTACAAGCACCTTTGGTACAGTTTATCAAGTAGTAGACCCTTTAACGAATAGTGTTTATGCTCTTAAACACCTTTTAAAGCACATGTGTTTTGATACCAACGGATTTTCTATTTTATACCTTCGCGAAATAAGCATTTTAAAAAATCTCTCACACAGCCATGTTATTAAACTTATAGAAGTTACGAAAGGTGACGATGTTACTGATTTGTCTCTTGTTATGGAATACTGTGACATGGATTTAAAATCTTTACTTTATACAGTAGACAATATTCCGATAGAAGCCAAAAAATATATTTTTAGACAAATCGTGGAGGGTGTTGCGTATTTACACGAGCAGAAATTGCTACACAGAGATCTTAAACCCTCAAACATTCTCCTGAACTTTGATGGAACTGTTAAACTCGCTGATTTTGGCTTAGCGAGGTATTATAAGGAGAATATGACAATTTTAGTGGTGACGCTGTGGTATAGGGCCTTTGAATTGCTAATGGGCACACAATCTTACGATTATTCGATAGATGTATGGTCTTTAGCCTGCATATATGTTGAAATAATAAATTGTAAACCACTATTTCCCGGTGAGGGCGAGGTAGATCAAATCAAAAAGATTATAAATTGTTTGGGCTTTCCAGAAGACATTAACATCCCCGATTTAGACATACAGCGAGGGGATAATGTACCCACCTTTGATGATGACCTTGGTCTTGTTAAGGAATGTGATCGATCTATTATCAAGCAAATGCTTAGCTACGATCCTTCTCGTAGATTGTCGGCTAAAGAAGTTTTAAAATCTTCTCTTTGCGATGATAGTAGCCTTGAAATAGGTAAAACATGGTTTAAAACCTTCTCCGCAACCAATAGCAATATATCAACGGGAAATATTGAATTTTAGTGTCTTAGATGTCTCTGGCTCCTGCAACCTTGTAGTCTGTTCTAACCGCATATTTAACTGATGGGCTTTATTTGGGGGAGGGGGGCGAAGATTCCCTTCGCAAAACTATATTAACAACCCCATCTTCAGAGTGGTGGAATTATTGATAAACATCTTAACAAAAACTTGTTATCGACAGTTAGTTTTAAGTTTTACGACTTGAAACAAATATTTGTAACTAAATTGTATCTAAATTAAGGCTATACTCATTCTTAAGCCAAATGAACACTAAGTTAAAAACTTTGTTTCAAGGGTTTGTAAAATGCATTAAACATCCTTTGAGTAAATTTATCAGGGCGGCGTCATGGTTTCATAACTTGTAACATACAATGTTTTATGAGTGTGTAAATATTAAATGTACTGTCCATAATAAGACCTTTATAGAGCAGATGTTGTTGCATAAATCAAAACAGCAATAATGTGTTTCCTACCGCCAAACTAAAGTTTTACCAACTAGCTAATCATTATTTATTACAATTAACTGATACCAATCAAAATTTCTAAATCTGGCAATCTTAAATTACGAAAAGATTTGGAGCCACGGACGTGTTTCTATTGTCAAATGCGTTGAAATAATCCTAATTCTTATGTTAAAGCCTTTGGCTTTTTTAAAATGCAATAATGATAGTTGGCACCTTACAGCAAAAAATATAGAAAATGATTATAAAGTGTCAAATAAAGGATTAAATTATATAATGATTCGAATGTTAGGTTTGCAATTTCTACCTTTGGTTTTAACATAATAAATTGCTATTGAGTCGGTCTTGTGTTTTCATTTGTCTGTACGACACTGAGATAAAAAGAACTTGGTCATCCTTTTGGTTTTCAAAAGGTAAATAATATCGTAGAAAAGACATTTAAAATATTTACGGAGTTTTTTATCGTTCATTTAACAAAGTAATATAAGCTTATAATAAATAAATTAGTGTGTTCATTTCTACAGCATTTATAGATTACCGGCCAAGTCTGTGGGCTCAGTAGAGACAGTAGGTGCTTCATCTACACCCTTCGGCTGTGTGCCTGGGGGTCTTCAGGGGCAATCATGTTCCCCTGGGATATAGGCTCATTGGGACAATGCTTCCCTACTCCTTCTACATTAGAATCAACCAGCTTCTCCACGGCTCCCTCAATCTCCTCCTCTCCAGCATCCTCCTGGTCAAGTCCTAGCCTTTGATCCAAAGAGATACACTACAAGGTTTTCTCCAACACTACAGACTGGATGTATGCTTCGAAGGAGGGTTGGAATGTACGCTTATATTTGATACTATTGATATTAAAGTCTAGGAGTTGTATATTGTAGTTAGGTGACATTATAAGTTACAGTATCCTTAAGCGCAACATTCATGTTTAGTCTAGCATATGTCTAGACCTCATATTTTTGTTTAAAACTGTAATAGTAGAGAGTCATCGTACGACTATTTTTACTATTGAAAACAATATCAATGAACATGTCCTTATGTAACCCTTTAAACCCAATGGACTTTCAAATGAACATAGATAAGCTAAAGAAAAATATTGTAGATTGTGAATTACTCTTACGTAACCTCGAAAAGAAAAGCAAATTGCTTAATCTAAACATAGATACGGCCATTTTAACATTAAAAACAAATAAAAATGTTTAAAATTATTAGTTTTATTTTAGTATTTATTAGAAATGTTGTTCGTGTGTACCATCGGGGATAGCATGAATTAGTTTTATAACATCAGCGTGTTTCCACCCAATCACACCTGGATCTGCCCCTACACACTTTCCACTGTATCTGCATACATTCGAGAACACTGTGTCTACAGGCAAAGTTCCATCAAGATATAGATCTGGTATGCCAGTTATTGCTTCCATGATACCCGATTTGATACTTGTACTTGTTGGGTCGATTCCTTGCCACAAAACACCTATAACTCTACCACAATCTTCGTTTTTATTGATTTTAACGCTTGCATAACTGCTATTAAGCTGCGGACATGTCCAAACAAATAAATGAATACCTATACTATCTTGAAAGACATCTTTAAGTTGAGAAAAACTTGAGTCTATTCGATCTGTAACTGGATCTTTAATTTCACAAGACGTGTCAAATCCATTTGTATCAATAAAATCCTCTGCTTTATAACGTTTCAGCTGCATAACAGTCTGAAACCCTACCTTTGCCAAATCAGCATTAAGTTCGTTTGCAATAGTGCCAAAATAGCTCAAAACAGCATCTCTTTGCTTTAGCTTCATTCCCAGTTTAGATTTTGCCGCATCCTCGATTGACTGGGCAGCGTATTCCTGTAAGTGTACATTGATATTAACAATGTATGTATGCCCATCCGATGTACACCTGTCAACGTCCCTTGCGTTAGTATCGTGTTCGGAAAGAATATGAGCAGGAAATCGACCGTACTCTTCTTCATAGTAATTATCAGGACCGAAGACACCAACGTCTAAACCACTATCTGTCGAAGAACTTGCCTTACATCGAAATAGCATAGTCAAAAGTACCATGGCATATATCATTTGTCTATATTTATGTCTTCTTTTAAATATTTGTTTCTAAAACTATGTTTCAAACGACAGTTTCAATATTGATAAAATTTCATATTATAAACAAAGTAACCAACTATTGGCGTTTAAGTGTCTTAAAAATATATAGAAACAAAATTCAGATCTTTTTAAGTCAGTTAAAGGCTTTATTTATAAATTAATAAGGCTTTGATCATATGTCTTGTAACTCATTGGTCACCTAAAAACCCGAAACATTAAAATGAATTTCTGACTCAATGCCACTTGAACATCTCCAGCGGTTATAAAGTGTATTGGCTTTACTATACAAGGATTAGGTTGTTAAATCTAAAAAAGGCCTCCATAGAACAGTTCATGAATTATTTAATGGTTAATTAATAAAAGGTATAAACCATGCAAGTTTTTTATTGTCTACCGCAATACTCCACCAATTTTACGTTTTCTTAACCGTTTTTAGAACATTAAATAGCGCTAAAGAATTGTCATTATCAATTTTAGTGATGAACTTTTCAATGACCGAGTTAAGAGATCTTTGGGTTTGTTTAGATTGTGGCAAGTGATTTCCTAATTTATTTAACCACCAATAGTATAATATTTCCTTTCTTTTAAGTTCACCGAATAAATTTAGAAAACGCACTGCCTGATCGCCAAACTGCAAACAAACATCAATCGCTAGACAATCACAAATACTGTCTCCTATGCAGAGCTTTCTAAATACCTTTGATACTTGTTCTTCTACATTTTGATAAAAGAATACAAAATCTATCTTATTTTCAATAATTGCATCGTAAATTTCATAGTGTTGATTAGTATCAATTACATTTAAAATGCTAATAACTGCTTCTTGCCGAGTATCTTCGCCATGTTTTGTAACACAGCCAGTCTTTTCAATAGAAGACAGGCCATAGTTTTGTAACAGCATTATGTGATTGGTATCTTCAGAGACTATGGTAAAATAGTGTATATGCCTATTTTGATACTTAGAAAGCATTTTTAAAAGCACGTCTGATGATGTGTCATTTCTCAAGACTATAAGTATTCGGCTTTTATACGGAAGCTTACGCAACGATCTATGGCACTTCATCTCAACCATTTTAAGAAAGCATTCATTGCAATAATTCAGTTTGTTAATTTTTACATTTGGCTGTTTTTTGCATAGTGTGCAAGCTTTACAAGCAATCATGGGCTTTAAACATTTGAAAAGCAAAAGACTTTAAATTTTTTATTTACAACAAGAGCTGATTCGTTTTAAGATTGTTCTTGTCAACATTAACCATTTTACATGTCTTATCCTTAATATGAATGACCTTATCAAACAATTTAACAAGTTCAAGATTGTGGAGTATCATTATCGTTGTAGCATCTTTCCGTTCTTCAAGAATAAATTTTAATATTTCTTCCTCTGAATATTTATCAAGTGCAGCTGTTGGCTCGTCCATTATAAAAATAGGTGCATTTTTTAAAACGGACCTAACTAAAAGGATTTTCTGTCTTTCTCCACCACTTAAAAGACTTCCTTTATCTCCAGCTATCGTATCATATCCTTTCTCTAATCTAATTATTGAGTCATGGACGCCTATACGCTTGCATATCATAATTGCATCTTCTAAGTTGACATTATTTGTCCCATAGAGAATATTGTATTCTACAGTTTCGTTGAAAAGAAAAGATGTTTGTGGGACATAAGATATTAATTTTCGATAAGCGGCAACTTCCAATGTCCTAAGCTCTTGATCATCAATGTAGATTTCCCCAGAATAGGGCTCGAACTTCATCAACATTTTAATAATCGTAGATTTACCTACTCCATTTTTTCCAATAATTGCAATCTTTTCGCCTTTTTGTATCTTAAGATTAACACTTTCTAATATTTTGTTGTAGTCGTAATAAAATGAAACATCTCTAAAATGAATATTACTTTTAAGGTCTGTTATATCAAGGTCGCCTGCATCATGATATGTTAATGTCGTGAAAGAGGTCCTAACATTCAAAATGGCCTGCGTAAAACGAGAATAAAAGAAGCCTAATTGTCCAAAGTTTGAGTATAGTATCTTATTAGTAGCTAGATACAATGCAAAATCGGGACCGGAAAGATTAGAGGTGTACCATCTATAGCTACTAAATGTTATGACTAATAGCAATTGGAAAGCAAATACTAACTTATTGACCATATTCATTATGCTCAAGGAAATCCAAATTCTGTTACAATCATATTCTACCTTTGTAACTGCCTTGTTGTACCTAACTGTTTCAAACTCTTCTTTTTTGAATGCTAGTATAGTTTCATGATTTACTAATGCATCTTGTAATACATTAGAACATAGCTGTTGTGAGATGTTGTACTCATGTCTTATGCGAGTCCTCCAATGAACTATTTGTATTGTGGTGATAGTATAGATAATGATCGTGAATATTACAAGCAGCGTTATTGTTGCTCCTAATTGGTCATATAGATTATATGAATTAAATAGCAATACAAAAAATATTGGTATAATATTTAGGAAGCTCACCTCTATTAACTCACTGATAGCCTTACTCTCTCTGTCTAGAATGGTCTGAATCTCACCACTACCTAAGCGGCTATACTTACTTAGTTCAAGTTTTATACAAGCTGCAAAGGCATTTTTTGTGGCCATTCGGCAGACTCGCTGCACAGGTATACAGAAAATGTATCTATTTAACAATCCCAAACTTTTAAAAACTAGTTCAACACCCTTATAACTAATCAAAGCATGCTTAATATTACTTTTCTCATTTATATGTTTTATTAATTCTTTCTCAGTGTTAGCTTCATATACACCAAGAAGTGATGTTACCAGAGTAGAAAATAAGATTATAAAACAAAAATATCTAACAAAAGCCAATTGTGTAAATATTCTTAACTATTTGTAGACTTGAAAGTTGGTTCTTTGGCTTTGTTATTAGTTCATTCCTATCCATAGCCCTTCTGTAAGTATTTTATTTTAATTGTTTAATCAACGAAAACTGATTAAATAAACAAGGTATGTATTTTATGCTGCTAACACGCAATGTTTTTGTCCGTATGTATGCGTATAGGTTGATGTTAATACGTCTCTTTTAATTCTTCTTCAATTTGATTTTACAAAAGTACCATCTAAAGGATAAGTAAAGCACTAACCCTACGTGAAGTATTCGAATATTATAAAACTAGCAGAGCTAGTTCCGTTCTAAGAACGGAAATTATGTAACCCGTTGTGTGTTTGATTTATTTTTACGCTTTTTCTGATCTTTTCCAGCCCCCTTTTACGCCCTTTTTATTTTTTTATGATTTCACTCCTTCGGGGCTGCTCCCTCAACATAAGAAAAAAAAAGCCATACCATCCAAAATCGTCCTTTCAACACAAAATAGACCCATACATACATAATCAATTCAAAAACATAATTTGAACACACTTCACTACATCTTACACTCTATAACACTCCTTTTTCACAACTTCACTTTTTCAAATCCAACTTTTTTCGAGGGGTTAAAAAATAATTCACTAACTTTTTATATATATTGACTAGCAGAGCTAGTTCCGTTCTAAGAACGGAAATTACTTAACCCGTTGTGTTTTTGATCCGTTTTTACCCTTTCCCCAGATCTTTTCAGACCCCTTTTGAAGATATTTATTTTTTCTGATTCTACTCCTTCGGGGCTGCTCCCTCAACATAAGAAAAAAAAAGTCATATCATCCAAAATCGTTAATTCAACACAAAAGAGACTCATCCCCACATAATCAATTCAAAAACATCATTTGAACACACTTAAGCAACTGCCACACTCTCTAACACTCCTTTTCCACCACCTCACTTTTCCGAATCCACTTTTTTTGTAGGGGTTAAAAAATAATTCACTAACTTTTTATATATATTGATAATGTAATTTTTTTATGATGCAAATATTATTGCGATGGCTTAAATAAAACTCTGCTGTGATTTATGTTCGATTTGAGAGGTAAAGACGGGAATTTGACCAGTGCGGTTCGGCTCACACCTGACTAATTGATGGTGATAACATGTTTTGTGGCCACAATTAGAAGCTTTACGGCCATAACTATTACGTTGGCACTATTAGTCCGTAATGGAGTATTTTATATGTCATAATCAGATAAAAGCACGTGTTAGTCTACGACAAGGATTATCCAACATGCAAGGACAAAGATCTGGTTGGTTCTTTTAACAATAAGTAAAACTAATCTTAAAATCATACTTTTAGTTTGTAGTGCTTAAGAAAACGTTGTAGACCATATCGTTGAATACTAGGCGAAGACTATGATATCGCAGGAGCAGAAGTGATTGAACGAGTCTGATAGAAACTAGTCGAGCCCAATGTGAAAGAAAAGTTACACATAAATCTGTGTTTCCTTAAATACACATGCCCCGAAGACCTTCTAAATGCACAGCCATTTAACTTTATAGTACATTTTTATTACCTCTAATGAGCCCACAAACTTGTTTTGTGGGGTTAAGGTTTGAATCTTAGGCTCTAAATCTAATAATGATCTATCATCTTTATATTTCAAAAGAGCAAACTTGTAAAAAACTTATAATTTAGGAATTATCCGTCTTGATTGTGGTGAAAAGGTTAGCAACAGAATATAATCATGAGTGTATGGGCATATGCGTTCAACTTTAGTATAGTATAATCCAGGTATGACAAACAAAATATAATTCTAAAGTATAACGCAACTTAACATGTATAGATTTTATATTAATTTCATGTAAAAGTAATAGTAAGTAAAGACCTTGTTTTCCCAAGCGTAAATAGTTTAATTTAAAAATGATATTAGGATTTTTGGACTCTTAAAAGCTTGTTAATGCATTTGTCGCAACCATATACGTCTTTGGCTACAAACTTTTAGTTCTTAAAAATCTCTGTGAAGAATATTTATATGTTTTTACTATATGTTATCTGATCCCTGACTAACAACTCATAAAAGTTTTAAATACGACAGCATTATCCATTTTTTTTTTAATGTGACCGGTCAATTTAACATTTCTTTATTTGTCTTAAAATGTATAAATAGTATAATAAAATCCATTAAAAGTGTATATGATGTGACAATCAACTCTTATTGTATTATTTTGCGTTGCTAGAATACAAAGCAAATGCATAATTACTTGAAAGTTTTTTAAATGTAGTGATGTGCATAGTATACTATTCTCATACAACGGCTATCAGAACCCAGTATAGCCCAAAAGATATATTTGCTGGTTGTATTAGATATTTCATACAAAAATAAATGTTTAAAACTAAGGAGAATGTAGCCATATGAGGCCGAAGATCATATAAAAAGACCTCATTTTAATATACAATGAGATTATAAACTATTATTATCAATTTCAAAAGCAGTATATCTAACTACTTACAACACATCCATTCAAAGTCATTGCTTAAAAACGAAACAGTTAATGTGGTTGGGTGGAAAAGGAGATAAAGTTCATAAGAAATCGCATATGCTTAATCTAAAACGTGCTTTCCGCCTAGTTTTAAGAAAATTAAAGGGTAGAATGCTTATGAGACAGATAATAAGCATCATCTAAATGTTTATGAAAGTTATTTTTGGCATAAAAGGTATAGATGATAGGCAGGGGAATCGTACAAGCTTACTTAACCTCTAGCTGCTTTTGTTAAAAATACTATAATTATCTTTATTGGGTGTATCGTTCTATAAAAAACAACTACCTTCACGTGGTATAGAATGAATGATACATTTGTATGTATTATCCAAAGGTTGTTAAGCTCTAATAGCTCAGTGGTCAGAGCATGGTGTTTATACACGAAAGGTGTGGGTTCGATTCTCGCTGGTGCTTTATTACTGGAAAGACAGTAATTAAAACTTAACTTGAGCTTGGCTATTGTTGAAAGGATTTACTCAATGTAGCGTGTGGGTCGTAATCGGCTATATTGGCCAGGCCGGCTTGAGGTGCTTGTTCCAAGTAGTTCTAAAACTTTCCACCACTGGTGGTTTTATGTAGGTGATACGAAGAACTTGTAGTGATAGCCAGGAAGACTGTCCATGGAGAAACCATGTGAAACCGGGGGTCGAGACAAACCTGGAATGAATACGGCCGGAAATATAATTGAATACAAACATGGAAAAAACTGGAATCGTCAATGCGATATAAAGCCGAGAGTGGAGACATACTCGGCCTAGGTGGGCCTGCGTAAGTCGCTAAGAGCACTCCATGCACGCCGAAACAGGTTACCGAAGTGACGTTAAGAGGCTGTGCATCTTTTCGAGGGAGTACCCTAGCGCCTACTTGTAGGTGGAGCTTAGTATCGGCTAAAAACGGTCTAGATCGAACGACCGGGCACGTGGCACGCCTACTTGCAACATAGCAGTGGGTCCGTAGCACCTGCGTAGACCGTGACATGCTAAGCAGGCTATCGTAGGGGTAGCTGATTGTGCGGCAGGTCTAGCTCTAGTTTACTGCATTTCCTAGAGCTGTAGTAAGTCTCCATTTAAACTTAAATATCTATCACCTAATAACCTCGACTATAAATAAATTTTTTTATTTTTATTTTGGGTGTATCTATATAATCTATTAAACATTTAGTACAAGAGAAATATTTTATTTAGGTAACAACCATGTTGACTCACAGTTGGAAGAAAAACATTCGTTTCATATTTAATTTAATAAGGCTGAACTTGGAAAATGCATCTGTCTTGATCTTGGAAAGAATAGCAAAGCTCTGAAAAAATAAAGTCCTGAATTATCGATATAATTCCTTGTGTGAAACCTATATACTCCTTTATATCCTCTGTTTCTGCATTAAAATAATCATCTTGAGTTTGGTTGTAGCTCCCTGACCATAACCTATAAAGACAATCCTTAAAAAATAAATATAAGAAGAATTTTTGTGTCACGTGGTCGTTCGATAAGTCAACTTCATGCTTATTTATCCATGAATGCAATCGCTTTAGAAACCTCTTTATGTTTTTGATCTTATGATAAACACAAAAATAAAAGATAATATTGTTTTCTAATATTGATGATAGTTTGATACTTGGGTCCTCTCGTGATCGAACAAAAGCAAAACGTATTAGAATTATGATTTTTAGCAAACATTTACGATAATTTGACAAGTCACGGCCTTGTAAAGGATAATTATAGAATGTAAATAGTAAAGAACTATTAATTTCACCCGACGTTTCGTTTTTTAGGCAAAAAAACAGTTCTCGTATTAGAATATCGGTCGAAATTAAACTCGGATCTCTCAAAAAATTTTTTCTCAGATGCACAATACTTTCAGAATTCTTAATAGAGTCGTTTTTAAGATCGTATAGATATACTCTATTATCTTCAGGCAAACGCCTTAGATTAGTCGAGCTTATTCTAATAAAAATTTGTAACTTTGATATGGCTTCATTAATCTCCTTAAAAGTTTAAACGTTCACAAAATAACTATTAACATCAATTGATAATTTCCTGAAGGCGCATAAGGATGACAAGATTTTACAGATTCTTTCAATCAGAACGACTAAAAACCTTTTATCTATTTTACGATTCAAAGGTTCGTGTTCATAAACTGTTTCATTCTTTCTTAATTGCCCGCAATAGTTTTCTACTAGAAACTGTCTTAATTCGTCATCCTCAATCTCACTGTGTGATGTTTTAACTCGTTCAGTTGGATTTTCCTCATCAATTTTAATAATCTTATCGTCATGTTCTTCGGAAATACACTCTGTCTCCAGAGCGTCCTTATTTTTCCGTTTTAACGTCCCAACTAACGAAGGTTGATCTAACGTAATTTCTAAAGGTGGCTTGTAAATACGCACAGATTTGCCAGACTTGATTTGTGATATACTTAGATTTGTTTGAAATGGTGATTGATCGTTAGATTCTTCCTCACATATATTTTGTTTTGTAGGTGCGATCTCACTCGAGTTCAAATCTTTGAGCTGTGCATCTTCTTTAGTAGTTTCCAAGACACTGCAATTACTTCCGCGATCATAAGTTGTTCTATTCCGTTGTTGTGAAAGTTGTGATAGAATATCAACGGGACATAAATCATTGCGTTGTAATTGTATATGTATTTTGTCATGATCACTACATAAAGGTTTTATAAAATTTGATAGCAGAGCTAGTTCCGTTCTAAGAACGGAAATTACTTGACCCGTTGTGTGTTTATCGAGTATTTTACGTTTTCCCCGCCTTTTCAGCTCCTTCTACCCCTTTTGATATTTTCTGATTCCCCTTCCTTCCCATCTGCACCCCCAACAATAAAAAAAAAATAATCATCTTTCAGCAAAATCGTCGTTTCGACACAAAATAGACTGATACCCACATAAACAAACCAAAAACACCATTTGAACACACTTCACTAACTCCCACACTCTCTAACTCCTCTTATCCACAACTTCACTTTTCAGAATCCAACTTTTTTCGAGGGGTTAAAAAATAATTCACTAACTTTTTATATATATTGACTAGCAGAGCTAGTTCCGTTCTAAGAACGGAAATTATGTTACCGTTGTGTAAGATGATGTTGTTTCTCCTTTTTGCACTCTTTTCAAGCCCCTACTACCCCTTTTGATTTTTTTCTGATTTTACTCCTTCGGGGCTGCACCCCTAACAATAAATAAAAATATCATCTTACAGCAAAATCATCGCTTCGACACAAAATAAACTCATACCCACTTAAACTAACCAAAAACAGCATTTAAACACAATTAACCCACTCCCACACTTTCTAACTCCCCTTTTCCACAACTTCACTTTTCCAAATCCAACTTTTTTCGAGGGGTAAAAAAATAATTCACTAACTTTTTATATATATTGACTAGCAGAGCTATTTCCGTTCTAAGAACGGAAATTACTTGACCCATTGTGTGTTTATCAAGTATTCTACGTTTCCCCGCCTTTTCAGCTCCTTCCACCGCTTTTGATATTTTCTAATTCCCCTTCCTTCCCAGCTGCACCCCCAACAATAAAAAAAAATAATCATCTTTTAGTAAAATCGTCCGTTTAACACAAAATAGACTCTTACCCACATAAACAAACCAAAAACAGCATTTAAACACACTTCAACAACTCCCACACTTTCTAACACCCCTTTTCCACAACTTCACTTTTCCAAATCCAGCTTTTTTCGAGGGGTTAAAAAATAATTCACTAACTTTTTATATATATTGACTAGCAGAGCTAGTTCCGTTCTAAGAACGGAAATTATGTTACCCGCTGTGTAAGATATTGTTGTTTCATCTTTTTTCACTCTTTCCACACCTGTTTTTACCCCTTTTGATTTTTTATGATTTCACTCCTTCCCATCTGCACCCCTAACAATAAAAAAAAATAATCATCTTTCTGCAAAATTGTCGTTTCACCACAAAATATACTCATACCCACATATTCAAAGCAAAATCAGCATTTGAACACACTTCACTAACTCCCACACTCTCTAACACCAACTTTCCACAACTTCACTTTTCCGAATACAACTTTTTTCGAGGGGTTAAAAAATAATTCACTAACTTTTTATATATATTGATAGCAGAGCTAGTTCCGTTCTAAGAACGGAAATTGCTTTACCCGTTGTGTGGTAATTAAGTGTTATACGTTTTCTCCGCCTCTACAGACCCTTTTTACTCCCTTTTTATCTTTTTCTGATTTCACTCCTTCCCATCTGCACCCCCAACAATAAGAAAAAAAAAAGTTTTTCTATCCAAAATTGCAACTTTAACACAACATAGATTGATACCCACATACACTAATCAAAAACATCAGTTCAACACACCTAACCCACTCCTACATGTTCTAACACTCCTTTTCCACAACTTCACTTTTCCAAATCCAACTTTTTTCGAGGGGTTAAAAAATAATTCACTAACTTTTTATATATATTGACTAGAAGAGCTAGTTCCGTTCTAAGAACGGAATTTACTTGACCCGTTGTGAGTTCAATCTATCTTTTCGTTTTTCCTGATCTTTTCCAGCCCCTACTACCCCTTTTTATTTTTTTCTGATTTCTTCTCCTTCCCATCTGCACCCCCAACATAAAAAAAAATCATCACAATTAGCAAACTCATCATTTTAACACAAAATAGACTGATACCCACATAATTAATGTAAAAACAGCATTTGAACACTATAAGTCGACTTCCAAATTCTCTATCACCACTTTTCCACAACTTCACTTTTCCGAATCCAACTTTTTTCGAGGGGTTAAAAAATAATTCACTAACTTTTTATATATATTGATAGCAGAGCTAGTTCCGTTCTAAGAACGGAAGTTATTTAGCCTTTGTCTGTTTAATCTATCTTTCCCGTTTTTCCCGATATTTTCCAGCACCACTACCTCTTTTTATTTTTTTTTTGATTACTCTCCTTTGGGGCCGCTACCCAACAATAAGAAAAAAAAATCATCTTTTAGCAAAATCGTCGTTTCTAACCTAATTTCATCTTATACCCACATAAACAAACCAAAGACACCATTTAAACACATTTAAACAACTCCCACACTTCCTAACTCCTATTTTCCACAACTTCACTTTTCGGAATCCCACTTTTTTAGAGGGGTAAAAAAATAATTCACTAACTTTTTATATATATGACTAGCAAAGCTAGTTCCGTTCTAAGAACGGAAATTGCGTAGCCCGTTGTGTGGTTATCAAGTTTTTGCGCATCTTCTAATCTTTTCCCTCCCCTTTCCCCCCCCCCCCCCTTGATTTTTTCTGATTTCTTCTCCTTCCTATCTGCACCCCCAACAATAAAAAAAAATAAGCAACATTTAGCAAAATCGACATATTGACATAAAATAGACTCATACCCACATATTCAAGCCAAAAACTCCTTTCAAACACACTTATGCAACTCTCACACCCTTTAACCCTCCTTTTCCACAACTTCACTTTTCCAAATCCAACTTTTTTCGAGGGGTTAAAAAATAATTCACTAACTTTTTATATATATTGATGATGATGGAGTTAAATATGCTATATTGGCGTCGTTTTTTAAAACATTATCGCTGGAGTCAACTATACCATCTTGGTATAAAATAGACGATATTTTATCTAGGGCTAAAGTTTGATCAAATTGAGACAAATTATTATAAGTATTGGGTACTGTTTGGTGATAGTGAATCTTTCTAGAATCATCGTTTATAGATTCAGTCAACATTAATGTCATACAATTACCTACTTCGTTATGCCTTTGTAGATGGGATTCTTCGAAGCCGCTATTTAAGATATATTCATCAGATAGACAAGACTTTTCATTAACGACTAAAGAGCATTTCGAATGTATAAAATGGTTCGTGTCGCTTGAAAGTTGAATTTGAGGCGTGTCATAATCATCCGTATTAATTTCTGAGTTAAAATTATTAATAGTGCAATTGTGAAATATTTTATCTTTAAATGAAGTTAGTGTTAAAATGTAAAAAAGATCAAAAACAATCATGGGTTTACAAAAACAGTCCCCTTTAGCATCCACTAACAAATTTAGCCAAATTAATGTCACATCATTCTTACGTCTAATATCTCTTTAGATCATATGGTATACCTAATTTCAAAATGTGTGTTCTAAACTTATACTATTTGTCTTACATGTATATGATTTATGGGAAAACAGTGCTAAGTCATTCATTACAGTGAGAACAAACAATGTACAAGTATTTATCCGTATATAAACGGTGTTTTTAGCTGCAATAGCATTCATGTATAAAAAGACGTCATATTTTATTGAAATTTTTAATAGATTATCTATAATGGTCTTCTTTATTCAGTTGAAAGAAAATTTTTATAGTTTTTGGGCGAATTATATATATGGTCTGATGGTATCAAATGCATATCAGAATTTAATCACTTACATTTACTGTTCTTATAACTGGACTTAGCATACAGTTGCTATCGCTTTTATCTTTGACTTTGCAAGTAATTTCTACTATTTATTTGAAACTAAAGACTAACCAGAAGGTTAAAGCGCTGTAGAAAATTTTGAAAAATTCAGCCTTTAAGTTAAATAGACCAAGCATTGCAGTCTTACACACAAAATCGGTTTCGATTACCATTAAGGCTTTATTACATTAACAAACTATCTAAGTTATTATAAGCTTTGTTCAATTTGATAGTATATACTCAATGCAAACGCTACAGTATCGGCCGTAACAGCCGGGTCGGTTTGAAATACTTGTTTTAGCGGATTAAAAGTCTCCATCACTGGTTGATTTACGTAGATGATCCGAAGAACTATTAGTAATAACTAAAAAGATTTTCCATTAAAACCTGAGTAAAGCCTAGGGGCGAGACAAACCTGGAATGCATACGGCCTGAAATATATTAAGAAAACATGGAACCTTCCGAACCGTCACTGCGATATTTAGACAAGTGAGGAGACATATAAGTCTTGGTGGGCCTGCGTAAATAGCTAAGAGCACTCTATGCATGCTGTCAAAGGTTACCGAAGCGACTTAAGAGGCCGTGCATTTTCTCGAAGGAGTACCCTAGCGTCTACTTGAATGTGGAGCTTTGTATCGTCTAAAAACAGTTGGTTCGAACGATTGGGCACGTGACCCACCTACTTGACACATAGCATCAGGTCCGTAGCCCCTAAGTAGACCATGACAGGGTAAACAGGCTAGCGTAAAGAGGAACTTGCTGTGCGGCGGGTCTATCTCTAGTTCACTGCATTTCTTAGAGCTGTAGTAAGTCTCCATTTAAATTCAAATGTCTAATACCTTCAAACCTCAAATATCAATACAAACTTTGAATGTACGTCTTATTATTATACATCCCCACTATTTCTTCTTCGGGTGTACCGTTTAAACCCAAAAATGTTTTCAATATTTCTTATTCCATGTATAAAATTATCCCTACATGAGAAAATTCAATGTAATTTACAATCCATCCTATGGCAAAAGGAAGTTTATCTTTACACATCTCGACCTAAAACGCCTGCATCCTCCAGTAAACGTATCGAGAGAGAAGCCGATAGAAGAGGAAATAGTTTTTAATGCCAAAAAGAGAAGTGAGGTAATCGATTATGAAGATGAAGAGTATGTAAAACTAAAGAACAAAGAATCGTGTCCCCTTCTTTTAGAGGACGTAGACAACCTATGCTTTATAGGGAAACTCCAGACAGTCCATAATACCAATACCACCTATTTCACATTCACAAGGGAAGGAAATGATATTTATATAACACCAATCAAAAAGTGGTACAGATTTACACAAAAGATAAGTTCATTAAATGCTTTAGAAGACGATGAGGTGACAAAGGCCACGCCTGACATACCTGTAATTGATACTAATGCTTTTTCTGACAGGGAAGAAATTGATTATGAGGATGAATTCGATGACGATGAGGGAGAAGACTTTAATTTTAAGATTTCAGAGGAAAAGAAATTAAGTAAGGCCGGTAAAAAGCTGAGAAACATTGTAGAAAATCTAGAAAAGGAAGAAGATTCTGAAGATGATGAGAAAGTGGAGGGAGAAGAAGTTGTTGAGAAGAGCAAAAAACTTACTAAAGCTGACCTTAAAGCTTACTTTGGTACAAGCTCCCTAACACTAAGAGAGCTTATTAAGAAGATAAAACAGTCTTTTAGTTTGGATACGGAAGAAAAAAACATTCTAAAAGAATTTATTTCAGAAAGTTGTGCCTTCGAAGTTGATCCGAATACAAACGAAAAGATTTTAAAACTTAAATAAATGTTACATTTGACTTTTCAAAAGTTTTGCAATTTTAAATTTAAAAACACACCATTACATAAATTATGCATATAATAAACCCCATGGACAAAATTATTGAACATTTTCTAATTACGATTTTGAAAGAACAAGGATACGAATCCGCAGAGCCGAAAGCCTTAGAAATTCTCAAGGTAGCCTTTGAAATGAAAGTTTGTGCATATTTAAAGGTATTGAATTCTTATAGAACGTTGTCTCAAAAACAAAATGTCACACTTATCGACGTGTTGTGTTTATGTAAAAATAAACTACCGTTTGTTTACGCCAACAAGCATCAAATAGCGTATGAATAATCTCAGCCTGTTCTAGAAGAAGAATTTATAAGCCCCTTATCAAATACAGTCGAACGTTACATTCATATTTATGAGTTTATGCCGACCTTTCCACCAACGCACACGTTTAAACAGACTTATATTAATTCCAATCCAAAAGAAAACAAATCGTTCTCTGTGAAGAATAGACTTGAACAAAGCCTTAGATCAGAAGGGAATCTTCTCAAACTTATAAAATCTTCTGGGTCTCTCCCCCCCCTTTATAAATTATTTATACAAAAGAAATCAATACAATTAGAAGTTTAATAAAAATATAAAATCATCTGCAAAACTCCCTAACAAATTCCTTACGGACTATCTTTAATAAGTCGAAGAATCCCGTCTCTTTTTTTAACATATAGTATAGTTTCTCTATACTTGACACTTTTGGATAGATTTCAATAATATTGTAACCCTCTGTAAGGTCTAATACTATATAACATTCAAAACCTTCATCCCTACAGGTTTTTGTGAATACGATTTTAAGAATATTGTCTTTTATAACCTTAAAGTCTATTCCTAAATATTTCCTATATTCCTCAACACTATTTGCTAAAATTTCATCTTTTTCTTTCTTTAGTTTCTCCATTGTTATAATCTTTTTATTTAAATCTTCAATTTTCTGCTTCTTTTCATTTGAAACCTCCAAAAGTTCTTCATAAAGAATTTCATTCTTTTCAGTTTGTTCGCGAAGATCGGAACATTCCTTCTCTAAAGTTTTAATTGCTTCATCGTCCTCTGCAATAAGTCTGTCAATGGAATTCCTTTCCTCAATAAGCTTAAGGTTTATATCCCTTTGCACTGTGAGTTCTTTTTCTTTCCTGTCCTTCTGGCTCTCAAAATCGAAGTTTTCTTTCTTGATCTTCCTTTTAAGATCTCTAATGGATTTCTCAAGATACTCTTTCTGTTCATTCAAGTCTGCCATGGTTCCTTGTAATAAGCTTTCGATTGTCTTTGAATTGTTCAGACCATCCGACATAAACACTTGGGGACAAAAAATACAATAACTTTTTATGTTTTCCTTTCAGTAAAACATTTAATGGATAACCCATGTTGTACAATAAGTGTAATTGAAATCTAAGACATTGTTCTACACAATAAATGAATAAATTTTTCTCAATAGAGTTAGAGTTTTCGGTTGGAGGGAAAACTTCCCTCCATTTTATTTAAATTTTAGGAATGTCGATTATTCATGATCAAACGGCTTGATAAAACTCTTTCTGAATATATTAAAGCCCAGCAATACATTCACAATACATACACCATTGTTAAAGAACTTATTGAGAATTCTGTTGATGCTTCTTCTAATGTAATTAGAATACTTATAGGTGACAACGACATTATAGTAGATGATGACGGTGAAGGTATTGTAGACTTGACATGTATTGGTGAAGAGCACACCACCTCTAAAGAACTTACATCCTATTCTGTACTTCGGCTTACCAATGATACAACACCTAATATTAGCAATGGATATAGAGGCATGGCACTTAACTCCATAAAAAACTTGTGTGACGTAGAGATAACAACAAAGCACGCCCTAAATAAATCTGCTTTTAGAAAGCACTTCATAAATGGTGTTAGTCACGAAACGATTGAAAAGACTAGTAGAGATAAGGGAACAGCAGTAAAGATTCATAATATATTCAGGGATTGTAGCATTAGGAAAACCCAAAACAACAAAAACATGACTAAATATGTCAAGAAAATAGCTGACCTCATTGAGTCTTATGCTTGTGTTTATGAGGTTCATTTTGTTTTCCATTATCTAAATAAGCAAATTGTAAATGTCAAAGGCCATAAGACATTGCAAGATTACATTGCTCACAAATACAAAGATCAGGCATTAACTTCTTTAGTCAGTGATACACCACACTACTATCTCTTTGTCCTTTCTATGGCAGAGAAAAGCTCTCATTGTCGCATGTTTCTCAATAAGAGAGTTGTAGAATCATTAAAAATACGAAAGACGATTAAAGACACTTTTAATCTGTTTAACGAAGGGACGCCTACGTTTTACATCAATTTTAAGGGGAGTGTGGATTTTAATATATCACCTGATAAAAGCGAGTTTATTTTATATAATGAAAATGAGATATTAAGGTGTATTAAGAATGACATAATTCACTTCTTCAGAGAAAATGCATTTGTAAAATCTACAGTATCCTTAAGTACCAGTATTGAATCTAAAAAGCATAATGTTCCGAGAGATGAAGATAACAATGAGACATATGCTCCTAAGAAACCTGACAATATGGTTAATAATAGTACAATAACATATCAGCAACTCTTTCATGATGTTTTTGTGCCTAAGACCTCACATTTAATGGAAGGAGGTGAGCAGGATGTTGACATAATTTCTTCGTCTTTAGATCAACCGAAATCAGCTTTAGATAACCCAAAGTCTCTCTTTGTCGACAGCCCGTTCTTAAAGCGCCTCAATAAAAAGATAAAAGCTAAAGAAGATGACTTTAGAGAAGATACAAAAGATTCGGCCCTCGGATTGTTGGATTCAACGTTTAAAGATCGTAGATTTAACGAAATAATTGAAGAAGATGCACATAAAGAAACAATCAACTCGTACCTGCAAAGCCCTAAAAGTGATAAGTTTGAATATCCCAAATGTAACAAATTAGAATTGTCGGCTAACGCCTTTACGTACATAAATTTTATGGACACGTGCATTGAAAACATTCATCTTAAGAAATCGGATTTTGCTATAATGAATACATTAGGACAGTTTAACAATGGCTTTATTCTTAACAGTCTACGAAAGGACAACAAGACGTACCTTATCTTAATTGATCAACACGCTGCAGATGAAATTTATAATTATGAAAATTTACAAAAAACAATGAAAATACAGAAACAGAAACTCATTGTCCCAATAAGGCCCTCTCTAACCTCAGTTGATGAGATTTATGTTAAGGAACATTTAAGCACCTTCAGTGAATTTGGATTCGAAATCACTAATGGCGAAATTATAACAATTCCACAAGTAGGAAAGGTTTTGTTTGGACTTGATGACTTTCTAGATATACTTGAAAATCTTAAACAGAATGAAATTAAGTTCGAAAGATTGCATGATATTTATGCCTCTAAGGCTTGCAGAACCAGTGTTATGATAGGAGAAAATTTAACACTGTCTAAAATGGGAAGTATTGTAAAAAACCTTGCCAGGTTAAACAATCCATGGAAATGTCCACATGGTAGACCAACGTTCTTAGTACTTAAGGAAATAATTCATGCATGATTATCGACTATCTAGTGTGTATTATTGCCACAGAAGATTAATAAATTCTTTGTTTAATTTGATGTTTGTTCTGGGTCTTTGGATTATTCATAATCAGTCAACAAAGAATTTAAGCTAGACATGCAAAGGGGTTAAATGAAGAGTGCGACAAATAAAGATGTTCTATATAATGCATTAGTTACTTATGGATATAATATTCCATATGTTAGATACACAGTTGTACCAGTACTTATATTTACCATTATGTCTTCATATTTAGAAGTTTCATCTAGTCAACTTCTTAAAAACGTAACACATGACCTTTATCATCAACATGGATTTACAAGTAGTATCATACTCTTCCTGACCTTTTATATTGCACATATTATTATTGTTGAAATTACTGCAATGGCCTTTAGTGGCCCTATACAATATATATACAAATTAGTTGGTGTAGAGGCATTTAACTATTATATATCGTGTGGATTAGAAGCAAACAGCATCATCGGAAACGGTGAAATACAGATGATCATTGAAAGAAGAAGCAGAGCCTATGGAGATATAATAGAGTACACGTTTACAAGTTTAATTCCGGTTGTAATTCTCTCATTTACAGCATTTTGTTCTGTATATTCCAATCTAGGAGGAGATGCTCTCATTGTTATGCTTACATCTGGAATAATATACGTAGCCGTAACAATCAAATTTTCGATAGATAGAATGAAGATAAGGAAGGCATATAATAAATCGATGGATATTTCTTCGAACAAATTGCATGATTTATTGGCCAATCATGAGACGATTATAGCTTATAATAAAGAGGATTCAGCGATTAACGAACTAGATAAAACTCAAATTTCCGTGGAAAAAGACGTCATTGCTGGACACAAGAGTCTTTATACATTATTTTGGTTGCAAAAGGTTATTTTTTTAGTACATGGATCCATTATTGTGGTTTTGGGTGTGCATGGCAAATTATCGTCTGAGATTGATGCAAAACAAGTAATTTATTACTTAAGTATATCAAGGACCTTGAATTCAGCACTGGCAGAAATGGGAACATTATATACAAAATATATACAAGGATTCTTAAATGCTAAGTCCGGACATTTTGTAAATTCAAAATCCACCAAGGAAATAGAAGTACGAAATATAACTCTAGAAGACACAATAGAATTAAAAGATGTCTCTTTTGGATATTCAGATAACATCCTTTTTGATAAAGTTTCTTTTAGCATCGGCAAGGGTGAAAAAGTGGCTATAGTTGGGAGAAATGGTACAGGGAAATCATCACTACTAAAGGTATTAATGAAGTTCTATGACCATGATGGTCTAATATCTATCAATGGTGTCGATATCAATAACATACATGAGACTCATTATCGAGAATATTCTCTTACGCCACTCAAAACACCTATCTATTCGATGAGACTATAAAGTATAATATTATTTATGGGAATAGAACAACATCGGATGAAGAAATTATAGCACTCGGACAGAAACTAAGCATTCACGAGTCCATTAAGAGTCTTCCCAATGGTTATAATTCGTATGTTGGGGAGCGTGGTCGGTTACTTTCAGGAGGAGAAAGGCAAAAGGTATTGTTTATGAGAGCGCTGCTAAAAGATTCTAAGGTATTATTGATGGATGAACCAACATCTGCATTAGATAAAGTAGCAGAAGAGGAGGTTATAAAAAGAATTATGGCGGAGTATGCCGATAGAACAATTGTAATGATTCTTCATAATCTTGAGCTTATAAACAAGTTTGATAAGATTCTTCTTGTGAAAGACAAGAAAATTCATACAATTGATAGTTCAAAATTTAAAGTAGAGGACCGGGCAGAACCTCTTAGGAGCATTGTGATTTGAGAATTAAAACTGTTTATAAACTTGTAATATTTTTAACACACAATAATGTATGCCTCTGCTCTTCATCGTCTCTTCTTTTGATACGAATACACACGATCATATCAGAAAACAAGGTCTTTAAAGGTTATACCAAAATACCACTGAACCTATAAGTTGTAAATATTTACTGTCTTCTTTATTTGAGATTTCCAACTCTAGCAAATAAATTTGGCTTCGTTTGTGCCTTAACGCAAGTAACAACTATAAAATACAATTATAACTAGAAAACCATTGTTTTTGTAATTATAAGACTGGGAAACTGTTAACACCAAATTGTCTTTCACCGTAATGCTTAAATACAAGTACATGACGACAGCTTTAATAAATTATCTACACTAGCAAACTGATATTAAAAGTAATGTGATGATATTCCCTTTTTAATTTATATAGTTGATAGGGTTCTTAAGGCGTTTATTGCATTCTTAGTTGCATAGAAATTATATACGAAGGAGCTAAATAGGCATAGTGACAATTGACTTTTATTCAATTTGTATATAGGTGGCCTAAATGCATTAAGTGTAGATAAAACTGCTTATTTAGCTTCCATTTACAATACTTAACAGCTCATAAAAACATCATTTCGCATAATATATATTGTATCAGACTTGGTTAAATTGTTTTGTATCTTGTTCTTTAAAACTTTACTCTTATGATAGTTTGAATTACATAAAAGATCAATCTAATAATATCAGCACGATAGTTTCGTTATGATGTAGAAATGCCATAATTTTTTTAGAATTAAAGCTTTGACTTAAATTTACATTATAAATGTTTATTAAGTACCTTATATTCTAGCCACCTTTGTTCGTATCAGAAATTCGTAATGTCTTTAGTTTCTTTGTTTCAGACTCGTTGTTTTGTTTTTGAATGTTTCATTTTATTGTATAAATTTATTGAAATGTAAACACCATAGAAAACATGGAAAAAATTACAGACTGGGAAATGATTTGCAAAATAGTGGTAAAGGATGCTTTAAGCCTTCCTATCGTAAGATTTATAATAATACCGACAATTTTAGCAAGTATAACTGCTGCTTTTTTGGAAATAAAAATAAGCGAGACCATAAAAGTGCTCTCCTCAAACATAACTGGACATAATAATTCAGACAACGTCCTAAAGTATTATGTTTTTCTTGGACTGGGCGCTATATTCTTGGGAGAGGCTGTTGGCTTCATATTTACAGGAATAGTTCAATATATTGCCAGGGTGACAAACAAGAATACGTTTAAACAGGTGATGGCTTTATCTCCTAAAGCCTTTAATAACATCGGTAATGGCGAAATACAAGCAATTATAGATCGTAAAAGTAAGGCATCTTCAGAATTAATAGAGATCATAATGGGAAGCTTATTGCCTATAATCTGTAATTTAACTTTTATCACAATCTCTGTTTCTCGACAACTGGGTCCTTGGCCGTGTTTGCTAATATTAATTTCAGTTGCAATATATGCCATAATAACAATAACAATAGCAAAATGGAGAGCTTCTATTAGAGGGAAGTTAAATACGGCAGAGAATATAGCAAAAAACAAATTACAGGATAGTTTAATGAATCATGAAACAGTTTTTTGTTACGGGACAACAGATTTTGAAGCTAAAAGATATGATGATAAGCTTAAGGTTGTGGAATCGACCTCAAATACTTTGTGGAGGGCGCTTTATGCGTTAAACTTTCTCCAAAAAACGACATTTCACGTTCAAAGCGCAGTTATAATATTTTTAGGCGTAAACAACTATCTTAATGGCTCAATGTCACCATCTGACTTAATATTCTTCATTTCTATATCCAGAACTCTCAACAGTTGCCTTGGAAACCTGGGCTACATGTACTCTAGATATACTCAAGCTATGATTTGTGCTAGATCGACCTATGACGAAACACCTTATAAAGTCAGTAAGAAAGGAAAAAGCATTGCTGAAATTCCGTTTAATGATAGTATCTCTTTAGAAAATGTCGATTTTTCTTATGAAAACAAGATAATGTTTAAAAACATAAACTTTGAGATAAGAAAAGGTGAGAAAGTCGCGATTATCGGTAAAAATGGGGCAGGCAAATCCACTTTGCTGAAACTTTTACTGCGGTTTGAAAAATACAATGGAACTATTTACTTGGATGGCAATGATATTCAAGACATTGATGAAGAATCTTTCAGGAGAACTTTTACGTACATTCCACAAACATCTTTCTTATTTAAAGAGTCGGTGTTATTTAATATCAAATACGGAAGTATAAACGTTTCTAATGAAGAAGTTTATGTTCTTAGTAAACATCTTGGATGCTTCGAAACATTTCAAAATCTCGAGAATGGCTTCGAAACCAACGTAGGCGAACAAGGAAAGCTTCTTAGTGGTGGCGAAAGGCAAAAGATTATTTTAATGAGAGCTATATTAAATAAGAAAAAGCTATTGATTCTTGACGAGCCAACTTCGGCTCTAGATAAAGAGTCCGAAATTAAAGCAATTGAAACTCTTATGGGTGACAAAGACAACACATTGGTCATGATCATTCATAATTTAGAATTAATTAATTGTTTTGATAAGGTACTTTTTATTAATGAGCATAAAGTGGAAGTAATTAAACAAAATAATGAATATACAGGAACGAGTTCGAAGGAATTAAGTAACTTTTTACAGACTCTTAAGGCTTTTTCACCTAAAGGAAATTAAAAATATTATTTATTTTTTATTATAAAGTGCTTCAAAATCTTCTAGTCTTTTCTGGGTATCTTCATAGTTCTTGACCAACTGATTCTTCTTTTTTGAATCTTTTTCATTTTCTATTTCAAGTTTTAAATTACTCATCTTAGATTTTATCTCGCTTAAAGGATCGTTTAATTTGTCTCCAACTTTATTTTGTAGAAGTTCAATGAGTCTACGTTGTTTTTCAATAATCTTCTTCTTCTCTTTATTTACATCAACCAATTTTTTATACTCACTGGATATCAAAACACACTCTTTTTTGAGTTTGATATTGATTTCATTGAGCTTATTAACAGCATAAGAAAAGGCAATGTTTTCTTCTTGCAATCTCGAAATAGTCTTCTTATTGTTTTCAATGGTTTTATTTAATGCATTAATATCTTTATTGGACTTTAATATCTCAAAATCTGCATTAACTTTGCTTATTTCATTGTTAATTTTGACAAAATTATCGATTATAGAGTTCAAAAAACAATCAATCTCTTTACTTGTAATTGCCAAACTTCGCTTATCACTCATTTTAGGCTCTTTGTGGCCCGTGTTTAGTTGATATTTAATGTTAATTCCGTTAAAGACTAGTATAAAGTCTTTGATTTTGTCTGACATCGTAGTCTCAAACTCTCCAACTACTTTAGATAAAGAGTTTGCAATGGTCATGACCTTTTCTATGATCATTTCATATTCCTTTTTATGGCTCTTTATCTCGATAACATTCTTTTCTAGTTCTTGTATAATGGCCGGAAGGTCTTCTAGTAAAGACATAACCGATGAATAGGCTATTTTACAAGCTTCTTCATCCGACAAAGCTTTCTTAGTTTGTTTAATAATAGAGGCAAAGTTTTCTTCTAATGCATTCTGATGTATTTCTCTAATAAGCTGTTTATCAACAAACTTAGAAGCAATTAAATCATCAAGTTTGCTGCTAACCTTTTCAAAAAGATTGTAAATATTAGAAAGATATACCATATCATCTTTATAGGATGTTTTATTTGCTCCATCTACAGAGTCATTACCCAATATAGTATCATCCTCTAAATGTAATATGTCATAACTGGGATCATAATTACTTACGTTGTTTAGATTATCATCGTGTATGCTAAGGTTTTGGATATCTTTTAATAGCCTGTTGTTCATTTGAACTATAGAAGGATCCAGAGGAAGGAGAGCTTTACTTTTATCTTGGTTTGTCTGTTTATCTATAAGTTGTATATTCTCAGTCGAGCTACTATCACTATTAAAAGGATCTTCAATTGTTTCTTTTCCATTGGTTTTGTTACTATCTGCCATGGGTAGTAATTAAAGTTTTGGCTATTTGAACTATTATTGGAATACAATATGTAGACCTAGACAATTATGCATGATTAATTAATGGATGTTATACATTATATACGTATATTTGTTTTTTAAATGCATTTATTTTTGTGTTAATTTTTAGAAAAAAAGTAGTTAGTTTGCTTCGCCTTAAAAATAAATGCAAGATGGACAGAGACTTGGGGTATGCACTTTTCAAATATCGGCTCCTAACTAATCGTGCCAACGAATAAGGGTTTATAATCCAGACTATAGTGGTATAAGGTTGTATTTAAACACATTGATAAACATCGCAATTTCCCTTATTTAAATGTTCGCCCGAATACTGGAACGTCTCTCAAATATATAAATGCTGCTTAATTTTTTGAGTACAACTTATACGAAAATTTCGTATTCTCCAACGCAAATTTTAACTTCCAGTTAGTTTTAAGTGGACCTCCAAATAAGTTGTACTCAGGCTCCACATGAGCACCACTTAGCAAAATAATTCGTATACTCGATGGTTACTCAACTTTTTTGAGCTGTCAAATGATCTGTCAAACTGATTTAAGCGTCACTTGCGTTTAAGAGTGGTCAAGAGGTCTCTTAAATCTATAATTACGGTAAAAAGTGTGTGTATAATGTTAAAATAATGTCTTTATCGTCGCTATCTAGTCTTTCTGACCATGAAAGGCCGACCGCGAGTCGCCGTCGAAATAAATACTCAATGCGTTTAAAAAATACAACGATGTATTTACGTTTTACAATACACAACTACATTTTCATGAAAATAGTACCTATATTGATATTAATGTTACTTGTAACTCACTTTTAAACTATTAGCATAATATCCTTTTCCGAGGTAGTATAATTACAACCATGTTTCTTTTTTGTCTCCTTATTATAATATTATCAAAATATTTTCCACAAAGAGAATATAATCACTACGGTCGGTCTTCTTCTTCTTTTTGATAATGTCAATCGGTCGGTTTTCAAACATGTCAATTGTCAGTTGTCACTCAAAAGATCGTTCCATTCTACGTATGGTTGCATTGTTTTAAACTTTAAAGTCGATTTCGGATTTTCTATTGTAATTAATCAGAAAATAATGTTAAAAATTGTCATGTGTTTAATTCATTTAAATATATTTAATGAAAACTAATAGTAAACGGCAATTAAATGATTTTTAGTGAACTTTTTATTTGTACAATCAAGTTAGATCTAGCGTAAAATGTAATACTGTAAATGTTGCCATGATGTAAATATTTGACGGCTACTCACAGGGCTACTTACGTGAGTACCACAAGAAATTGTCTGAGTGGCGTTTGTGTATATCCCTTAAATATGGGAAACGCTTACATTTAAATGCCCTTCAACTGATTAATGCATTTGAGTGACGTTCCAGTATTCGGCCGTTAGAGAAGTTAATCGGGGTGTAGGTAATCTTTAGACTTTCTAAACAACATAATAACAAGCCATGTTCCACATAAGATATGGTTAGATTCGAATATTTGACCTTTTTTAAAGCTTACTTTAACGTAGACTAATAAAAGTCATGGCATAGATTAACACACTTAAAAGTTGAACTCTTAATTTAAATTCTAAGACGTGGTTAAACAAAAGTCTCAATGTTTAAGAATCAAAATTCATTTGTTACGCGCTCTTGTATAGCTTATATTAGAAAATGATCACATGAAGGATTCAGAACTTCATTGTATTATTAACATTACAATTTATAACGTTTATCTAAAGACAACCACTAAGATGAGTTAATCAGGCCTAAAAGTATCGATGCAAATTATATGAAGACCACATAGCTCTAATATCAAAAGTTTGAATAGTTTTTAGATACCTGGTTAATGTAAAAGATAATTGTACACCTCAAAAGTTTTACAATCTGGGTTCTTTTTGATTTATTACATACGTTTAAATGTTTGATATTACCTATTAGATCTGCTTTTCCTTGCAAACAGTCTCTTTGTTTCTATTTGTCACAATCTATTGATTCTTGACGTTCATTGAGTCCCAGCGTTTGAAGAAAATATAAAAAATTTTGATAGTGTTTTAGAAACGTATCCCCATGAAAATAGAAAATACAATTATAACAGGTGTAGTTGCACATGTGGATCACGGCAAGACAACCTTAATAGATAGCCTTATAGCAACCCAAGGCCGGATTTCAAAGTCTCTGGCTGGAGATTTAAGGTACATGGACACTAGAGTAGACGAACAAGATAGAGGAATAACGCTTAAGTTAAGTGCTATAAGACTCATCAACAAGGAAACAGAACATATCATTATTGACACCCCAGGACATTCGGATTTTGAATTTCTTGTTGAAAACAACTCGGTGTTGTCCGATTGCTTTTTAATATTGATAGACGCAATGGAAGGAATTACTCCGAGAACCTTCTCATTAATAAACTACATAGACCAACACTCTTCTGTTTTAGTCATCAATAAAATTGATAAAATTACAGAAGAAGTAGAGGCTTATAGTGTAATTGAGGACATAATCAAGCTAACCAATGCTATGATAGGAGAAGATGTGTTTTCTTGGGAGAATAATAATGTTATATTAAGCTGTGCTACAATGTGTTATGGAATAAACTTTAAGTATTCTAATAACCTTCTCGGAAGTGAAAGATGCAGCCTAAGAGCCACGATAAAATTCATCTATCTTTTAGAAAGTAAAATTAGGAATAACGATGTAGAAAAGATTTGTTTAAAGTATAAAATTAAATCCAAAAATCAAAAGAACATCATGATGGCTATATTGCCACTGGGTGAAGTAGTTTTTAATTCCATTGAATCTGTCTACTCTGCTAAAAACATTCTTAAACATATTTTGGCATTAAAGACACCGTTGAGGATTAATGGGGACATAGAAAAAGATGATACGATCTTCTTCGTGTCACTAGCTCTCTTAAAAGAACAAAAGAACTACACAAAGGATAATCTATTATTTATGTCGCGATTATTTAAAGGGACAGTGTCTATAGGCGATAAGTTTTATAATGGAAATGAACAAATAGTAATTGAAGAATTGTATCTTTTTGACATCGGAAATTATCTACAAGTAGAAAAAGTCTCCGGGTCTAAATTATTTTGTATAAAAGGTAACCTAAAAAAGAACACTTTACTATGTTCGAATAATAATCTTTCATTTTCTTATGTAGAAAAACTTACACCATTTTGTAAGACGAAACTTATTTTGGATGACAATGATAGGCTAGACGATCTAAGATCTCTACTTAAAGTTTTGATTAATACAGAACAATGTCTGCGTCTTAAAATAAACAAGTATAATGAAGTAGAAGTCCTAGCTAGTGGTAAGGTTCAATCGGAAAAGCTTCTAGAAGATATTAAAGGTTGCGGTCTAATTGTACATACGGCGGAAAGTGATCTGGTGTTTTGTGAGTATGCAACTGAAAAGGCAGAACATGAGTTTGATTCTTGTCAATATCAAATATACATATCTATCAATAGAAAAAATAATTCGACTTTATCTGATGATACTTTAAGCGGGAATCTTTATGATATCGATGCTCCTGAAGGCCTTAAAGGAACAGTAGAAAGCAGCTTAAATATATTTGTTAAATGTGGGCCTCTAATTCGTGAACCTATTAGAGAAACATTGTTTAATGTTAAAGTAGTAGAAAAGGACACAGCAGTGATTGACGAAGACCTTTTTGGAATTCTCATGAAAAGCTTAAAGACTGTCTATCTATTAACAAAACCCACCATCGCGCCGTTTTTCTATCAAACTGACATCTCAATACAAAAGGATTATTTGGGACAAGTGTACAATGGAATACAGAAGTTCAAATATATCATGTCTACGGAAGAGTATGATTCACATACTGCCTTTTATACAATAAGCATTTACATTACACACTTTAATTACGAGAAGTTTATTGAAGAAATAAGTGTACGTTCTAAAGGTACTGCGTACATTAAGACCACCGAGTTTGGCTACCTTTTCAAGCTTGACTTTTCAGAATACATTGACATAATCAAAAAGAATAAAGGTCTCCTCACATCCGAAAAAATTATAGAAAACCCGGAGAAACAACGTACACTAAAAAGATAATTTACTTATGCAAATACATTTTTTCTCTTACCCTATCGTTTTCCCTATATTTTTATATCTTCATCTTATTCGCCCCATATGAATGAAGAACACGAGGACGACATAACAATAGTCATGGAAGATTCAAGATGGGACAAGGAAACAAGAAGAAATAGGAGGAATATAAAAAAGAACATGCGTTTAACCCCTCGAGAGAGTAAATCCGAATGCTGCATTTGTATGGAGGAGACTATACAGCAAATTGTTACAGCTTGTGGACATCATTTTTGTGGTTCTTGTTTTGATATTTGGTATGAGTCTGAGGATAGCTCAAAGAAATGTCCCGTATGCAGGAAACACGTTTCTTTAGAAGAAATTCTTGTCAATGGAAAGGCTCACAAATTTAATTTACGAAAGAACTCGGCCTTTGCCAAATACACAAAACCAGTAAGAATCGTTGAGCCAGGCGTACAAAATGTAAATCAAATAAGACTTGGTTCCAGTATATTTCATTCTAATGATGTAAACCAAATAAGCTTTATGGCGGCCTTTTCCATTTATGTGCTGCTTGGTATCCTTTTCTACATCTTTTACAATCGATACAATTATTGATGCATTTGAATCGAATAAGAAACACGTTATAAAACTCATTGCTGTTCATTTTTGTTGTCGGATATTTTGAAAGATCTACTTTTTAAAACTATTATATCTTCTTTTGTTTCTTCCTCTAATAGTACTTCCTCTATCTTATAGATAATTGCAAGTAAACTATCTAAAGTTTTGTTAAAGACACAGCGACTTTCCTTTTTCTTGTCTTTTTTGGCCTCCTCGTCGAATAACAGAATATATTTTTGTAACTGTAAGATGACCTGAGAGAGGATGTCCCAATACTTTCTGTTGAATTGAACGTAAATTTCAAGTTCCTCTTCTCTTGCCAGTAACGACCGATACACTAGGTCGAGGATTGTGATAAGGCCTTTTAAATGTTTATGAAAAAACTTTATAAGAAAGTTGGATTGTATTTCTTTAAAAATGAATAAATGGATGTCTAAGAAGCTACATAAAGTGTATAACTTTTTCATTGCTACTTCAAACTCATTCAAACTAATAAATGAAAGTAGGCTATAGTAGAATTCGACAATTTGTTTGACAGAAGTGAATGAATCATTATATTTATCCAAAAATGTCTGTAGCTCTGATAAACTTGTTATAGAAAGTAGCTGCAAGGTTATATATTTCTCACCAATAAATATTTGATTTGCCTTTTCTATTAAAATATCGCACAGGGTAATATTAGGTATACGTTGGATTAAAAGAACAAGAAAAGAATAGATAGCTCTCTGAATTGTTTCTGTTCGATATTTTTGCATAATTTTTGTGTAAACATCTATAATCGATCTAACAAGTTGCTCATCTGAAAGGCAACCGAATAAGACTGAGTGTTTGAAAAATACATTTTTCAGGAAACCGATTACAAATTCTTCTTTAAGCTGGGCCAAAACTTTTTGCATTCGAGATTGAAAGTCCTCAAATACTTCCTTGTCCAGATTAGTTTTGTTTATGTACCTGACGAAGTAATGATTCATAAAAATTGATTCCTCGTAAACTTGATGTGCATTCTCTATTTCCATCTTTTTTATTTTTAATATGTACTTGTCTATTATGTAATCATTTGTAATCTTGACTTTATACTTGCCCGATGTCTTAGCAAAAACCAAATATTTCTTAAGTTTTTCGCGGATTGCATTCGTGTATTGTAATTTTAAAGCAGTGCAATATCCAACAACATATATAAGTAAAACAATGACATCCTGTTTATATTCGTCCTCATAACATAATGTATCTTCTAGCAGGTTTTTTATAAACTTAGTTATATGGTCATCATTATAGTTGTTAGAGAAAACATCCCAAAAAACACCCATGTCAAACTTGTTAACGCTTTTCTTGCCATTGCAATTCACACAATCTATAAATTTTACATAAGACTTCGAGTAATCATAAAACGATTGTTGATGAATATCTGAAGGTGGGGAAATGCGCGACTGTTTTTTGTATGCACAATTAGATATTAAACTAAGTCTAACTATTATGTTTTTGTATTTATGTTCAAAAAACACTTCATTATCATCTTTATCCAGCTCTAATTGTCCAATTGATGCTAATGTCGACATGTCTAAAGTATCTAAAAGTGGATCGTTAGCAACACATATGCTAGGTGAACACTCTACATTGTTATCGATTCCCGCATACTCCAATAAATAGAAGTCCTGGGTGAATTTATCTTTGTTAGCAACTATTTTCTCTTTTATCGACTTTTCAAGTTCATCCATTCAATTGTGGGGACTAAAGTTTATGTATAATATAACACTGTGGAACTAGGTAGGTATTACTATTATGTGATCCACATGGGTCAGTTGCTTTAGATATTGGCTTATAACAGTACCCTAATAAACCCACTATGAAGTTATACACAGTCAAAAATATCGTATGTAAAAAGTGATACGAATATTTATAACAATCTCAGGAAATATACTTTTTGTTAAAAACTAGTGGCAGTCGTCGCATATCGATTTAATTTTTTTTTTGCTTGTAGAAATAATGTTCGCTATACATTAATCCGATTTAAATGATTGCAAATAAATTGTCCTACAAAATTTAACAATTATCCATCAACGGTTGGTATTAGTCAAGGAACGATTTTTTTTTATGAAAAGAAATATTCCCACTTCTTTAAATCTTACAGTGTTCAGCTAAATAATTTATTTATGACTTTGAGTAAGTATTAAAGTTTGAAAGGGGTGTAATTAAACAGGTAGGCCAAAATTATTCCATCAACCAACATTCATAGACTAATGCTATAAAAACGTAAGTTATATCGCTATTCCATGATATTTTATATTCTGTTATACACATTCACACACTTCTAAAACAATAATATATCATCATATCTTGTCTTGTCTATTACAAAATCGTCTATACTATCTAGATTGTAAAGTGTCTGCTTAATAATTGCTAATGAGCCATCCGAACATGTAACAACGTTCTTCAAAGGATACAAGAGGCTGTAAATAGACAAACTATAACTGTTCATCACTTGTAGTGTAGTAGAAGAAAAATCATGTTTTTCTAAACACGTTGATAGACAAATATTGGCAAGCATTTAAAAGTGACCAAGTTAACAAGACATCTTACATACGATCCATCCTCGCTCAAAGACATAATTAGAGTAAACAATTTAATGAGCTTGCTGTTTTGTCATGATCAAAGTTCTGCATAGTTTCATAATGTTTATTTGTAGGCTTTCAGCACCCCAAAAGTAATGCATCCATGCGAGCTAGCCGAGTGCATTGAAAGATTAAAAAGTCTGTTAAAACGACTTAAGGCTGAAGAACTTAACACCGAAAAAACATTTCATTTGATAAAAACAAAAATAGGAGAGATGAAAAAACTTTTGAACACCACAGAACAAGCTTGCAAACAACATATGGCTGATGAGGACAGCAAAGAAATTCCCACAACTAAGGCTAAATATATCAAAATTAAAGGTCGAATTACGCACGTTAAAGCAGTTAATCTAGTGAAACATGCTTTTGCACCTGTGAGTAAGTGCGATATCATATGTGGGCACGAATTTAAAGATCTGCCAGCTTTTACATATACAAAAACAAATTACATAACAAGAAAAGAACAACTAGAAGCTCTGAATCCTGATTCCTATTATGTTGTTGATGTATTTGATCACAACTCTAGTAGTTACCGGGGCTATGTTTGTTTCTTATCCCTATTGGATGTTCAAGGTACTTTGCATATAGTCGATGCGTTAAGGCTTAGGAATGAGCTTATAGAATTGGGATTCTTCCAATGCAACTATAAGAAGATATTTGTATCGGAATTAGCGTACTTAAAAGCTCTTAACGATTTTAGAAACATTAGTTGTTATATTATCTGCAACTTTGAGTACCAATGGGTAAAGGAATATCGAAGTTTTGCCCAGAATATTAAAGTAGATATTGATTGGAGAATACGACCAATTGATATGTACTTAAGTTTTATGCTTCAAATAGGGTTAGTCAGTAAAATAGCATCTATTAATCAATTTGGCAAGGCGCTTTTGGGTAAAGAAGAAAATATTAAGCAAAAAAAGAACAAAGCGAAAGATGTTGTAATCCCAAAATCGGAAGATTTTGCGACATTGAGTTTCGTAAAAAAACTTAAAAAAGCTTCTTACATGAAAGAACTTTTAGAAGCCTATAGTTTATACCACCCCTTCTCACCTTCTAAGCCAGTTAAGTGTTTATTAACTAATCTGTATTCCGGAGAAGAACTCCTAAGAACAAAAAGGACATTCCAATTACAAAAATGTATGGACTTTAAACCTGAAGGCGATGATGACATGCTTTATATTGAATGTAAGAATGCAGATATGAATACAGCGATGCTTGATTTTATTTGTACCAAGTATAACATAGAACATTCGTCTTATCTCAAACAACTTATTGATCATAGAGACACAATAGCGATGACACATAATGAGTCACTCTATCAAGTTATGGACAATAAAACATTGGTAAAGATTGCTAAACTCCAATCCGACTCATACGAATCCTTAAAACGCATACAAGATAGTATGAGCAGCCTTGCTAAAGACAACTATCATGGTTGGCTTAAGTCAGAAGATATAAAAGATCATAAAGACACGCCTAGTCTAACAACACATCCGTATCAATTTGATATGCGTGGGAATCAATTAGAAGAAAAGAGAAGCGTGTGGAAGAAGAAAGGAAAGTTTAAGGATAAGTTTGTATACACAGAGGACTCGTCGGATTATGTTTTAGAAGAAGAAACAAAGAAAACCAATAAGAAGGAAATGAAAAAGAAGGCAATACAAGATGAAGAAAAGGCAGAAAAAAAGATAACGAAACAGATTAAACAAGCAAAGGAAGCTTCTAAGAAAAAAGGCACTGCCAAACAAGTGAAAAAGGAAAAGGGGAAATAAAAATGTCATAAACTTTTGAAACACAAAGCTTTGACAGGCAGCTCGTTTCTAGTCCCCCTTTTTTATTGGGTAGTCTCAAGCTAAATATTCCTTTATGTTTTTATGCTATGAAGATTTATCGCGTTGACATTTCAGAAAATATTTCTTGGACATTGCAAAAAGGGAGCTGGACAATCCACCTTATTATCACTCTGATAATCAAATTATCATTCGGAATATTTGTGAAAGAGTCTTTAAGTTGGCAATTAACTGTTATAGTCTACAACCTCCTAACATTCTACCTTTTCCATTGGAGGGTAGGCGATCCCTTTTCTTCAGAATTTTACAATTGCACTTTCTGGGAGCAAATAAATGAGCAAGAGATCGATACACCTCACATACGTTTTCTGGCTTTGTATCCCGCTATCCTTTTTATAGCTGTAAATAGGATCTATGATTGGAACACTCATTTATTCGTTTTTTACTTAATAACACTTATAATGGTAACGATTCCCAAACTGAGCTTTATGCATCTACGAAGGATTTTCGGCTATAGAAGCCACAACTAATAACAAACCTTAAGCCCGCTTAACGCACAAAACGTTTTTTTTTAAAAAATAACAATAAAATCTTATCAGAGACCCTTTAATGAATAATATTAACCATCTAATAACTAAAAATTTTACAAAAACTCTCCTTTCATCAAATCACACAAGATTTTATTGGTTCCTCTTTGTATTTATAAAAATAACAACAATGGCATCAATGCAACTTAACAAATTTCAAATACGCCCATTAGAACTAAAAGACTATGACAGAGGGTTTATTGAGTGTTTAAACCAATTGACTGTGTCAGTAGAAATGTCAAAAGAAGATTTTACCGCCCGTCTAAATCTTATTAATAGCAAAGAAGATTATCATGTATTTGTTGTGCACGATAAAGATTCTTCTTATTGTAGCAGCTGGCACGCTATTTATCGAATACAAGTTTATAAGAGGAGGTGTCAAGAAAGGCCATATTGAAGATATAGTTGTGGACAAAAATGTACGGGGCTGCGGTCTTGGGAAGAATGTTGTTGTGCATCTTATACAACTATCAGAGGAATTGGGCTGCTACAAAACGTCGTGTGTTTGTGAAGATGACAATATTCCATTTTATGAGAAATGCGGATTTAAAAGGAAAGAAACAGAAATGATAATATACCATGACAAAAAGAAGCCTTAATAAAGTTTTAATTATATAATTGTAGACTCTTACATACTATCCTTTAAATTTAGAGCATTTGTCTAGGACCAATTCTTTCTTTCTAAAATAAGTTTCTCCGCGCGACTCTACAACTTCTAAAATTCGTCTAGCCTGGTCTGCTAGATCCAGCTTCTGTAGGATTTCTACAAACTCTAAGATTAAAAACTCTTCCATGTCCGTAAACCGTCTTTGTTTGCTAACAATGTATTCTTGCAATACCTCAATATCAGTTGTATCATAATCCATTCCATCAGCAAATATACGCAAAGCTGCGTCCATATCATTCTTTCTTATATAAAACTTCATGGCTAAAACTTTGATGTGCTTGTTTTTAGGATTCCTTTGTAATGCTACATTGTAATTGGCCTCGGCTGATTCCTTCTTTTCCATTTTATCAAAGACCAATGCACAACCAAAAATAGCCTTATAGTTGTCTTTTAACATAAAACAAGACCTTCTAAAATACGTCAGAGCTGCATCATATTCATTTTTATGTATTGATTCGTAACCTAACAATGTATTCGTATAGTGCTCATTTTTTATGTATAAACTCCTTTTAAAACATAAAATGCTCTTTTGATAGTCATTTTTATGATTATAAAAGTTTCCCAAGGCCTTCCACGTTATTGGACTCTCTGGTGCATTCGTTATTAGATTTTTACATAATATCCCTAGGTCTGTTATATCAGAGGAGTGCCAAAGTACAGTAGAAAAATAATCCATATCCAATAAACATTTTGGGTCCTTATTAACAACATGATAGAAGCATTTTCTACTTTCGGCTATCATTCCCAAATCAAAATACTTTCTTCCTATGTGTGCTAAAACATACGAACCAATTCCAGGGACCTTATAAATGTATTTAGAGATTATCGAGTTGTTTTCATTGTTGTAAAAATCTAGCATGTCGCTTATATACTCGTAAACAGGTCCTTCTTGATTAGTAGTCTTAAATTCCGGAACCAAGTTTTCATTAAGTAAAATTTCGATTGAGTTATAAAGCGGTTCTATCAAATAACTCTCCGTGTGCAGTTTAATACTTTCATCTTTTTCGTATATTTGAGCATAAATATCGCCTAAGAGTTCATAAAAATAGCTCTTGTCCGTTTTGTCCACAATAAAGGCTCTATAAAACTCGTCTGACGGTTCATTCTCGCAGCAGCATCCATCAATAATCTTTTTTAAACAATGTATAGCTTTTTTATACTCTTTAATCTTTATATAACACATAGCTAAATAATAATTAGATATATAAGAGTTAATTTCTGTTAAGAAAAAGATAGCTCTAGAATATTCTCCATCATGGTACAAGCTTATAGGCAATAAAACACGATATAAATAGTCATTATGGTATAAAATAGAAGCCACGAATTTAGCATTCTCATAATTTAGGTATTTCATGGATTTAGAAAAACTTTCTAAAAGGCGCTGTGTTTGCATAAGGGGGATTTAAATGGAGAATAATGTAGAACAATGAAAAATAAATATGTTTATTGTGAGTCAAGACATTGGAAGCTATATCCTTAATGTAAATGCCATAGTGGTTAAGTCGATCCACTACAAACTGTTCATTTCGGACTCAAAACACTCAAATAAGCTCACTGTTTCTATAACTTTTTCTTGAAAATATGTTTCTTGGTCGACCAGCTCTCTTATTATATTGATTTTCTCCATAAGCTCATTTTCATTGTAAATATCTTCATGGTAGATTGTAACAATCTGGATAAGACAGTCATAAAATAAACTAAAGAATTCAACAACAAAAAAGTTTTCTATTATAAAATCTAATAAGACATAGATATACTTTTTATCTATGTAAATAAGGACGTTTGTAAGTTTATCTTCTTGTTGTAGATGATGAAGAACAGAAAATATATCCTGAAGGGAATAATCTTCTAAGCAAACTTGCAAGGCCTCAACGTGTGCATACTTTCTTATAAGACCTTCTACTTTATTAGATTTTACTATCTCGTTTTTTATTAATTCCTGCTTAATTTGTTTTTCAAAAGCTTTTATTTTCGGATTGCTCACTATTTGAGCTTCCTCCTCTTCAAATTCTTCTTCTTTTATAGTTATTTTGCATAAATCACCATTTGATAGTCCAAAGAAAATAAAATTAGGGGATATAGACGCACTAAGGATAGGCGAATACAGATTGATTTGAGATATAAGTAGACCCGTCAACGACCAAGTTCTAAAATAACCATCTAAAGATTTAGTACATATGTTTCTATCTTCAATAGACAGGTGGGTAATCTCTTTAGATAATGTAATAATTCTTTTACTTTCTTTTTTCTGCATATCATAGGTACAAACCATATTAAAAGAAGAAAACATTAAAACACTGTCATCAGTAGATGCGATTTTATACAAAGGAACCTCTAAATCCACCTTTTCTACAATTTTATAAGTCTTTACATCCACTTTATACAAGAAATTACCCATTGTACCGCAGTAAAGCGCATCCCCGACCAACAAACAACACTTAATATGATCATTAAACCCGGTAATAACGGCAATCGACTTGTCTTTTGTGATATCAAAAACTCTAATGGTGTTGTCATTAGAACAAGAAAACAAAAATTTCTTTTTATATAATTCGATGTCATTGATTTTGTCTTGATGCTCATTGTAACTCCTTAATACAATGTTCTTGTCTCCGATTATCTTTAGATTGCCTTTACAATCACCCGAAATCAAAATGCTATTGATGTTTTTAAGACAAGATATTTTATTGTCAAACTTATTTATTTTTTTTACGTTTTTCCTTACGTATTTATAAATAACATTTTCTTGAGTGTAGAAGATTTTGTCATTTAAATTGGTCACAAATTCAATTGGGCAGTTCGTTTCTGTCATTTTAGTGAAGTAAGTATTCGAAAAGTCTGTGACTGAATAATTGCTACTTTTAAAAAACATGGGGTAATAAAAAGATGAATTATCAGATAAGAGTTGCTGATGCTGAATGGAAGAGAACTCTTTAAATGAACAAGACAATTTTGTATTTTATTGCATTTAATAAACCTGTACTGTAGCGATTAAACAGTTTTGTTGGAAAAATGCATTTATTTTGCACCCATTAAAGTAGTTTTAATGCGAATAGATGAACTTATAAAGAAGTACAAACTTAAACCACACGCAACAGAATTTAGTAGAACGCATTTTAATCCACAAGAATACGTTGAAGAATTAGAAAGGTACCAACTTATTAATAAAGAGGATGTGAATGAAGATAACATCTGATAAAGTGACGGTTTTCATTAGTCAATGCATACAAGATATACCTTCTTCTAATATTTTAGGTTTACATTCTTAAGACTTTCTAGTTATTCTTTTAAGCAACCGTTATAAAAACTCCTATTCCCGCCTTTAGGCCCAAGACATATGTTTAATGATTCTCACCTACGTAAAATAGATTTTTATTTCGTCTAATAAACTTTTTGTTCTTCAATAAGTCCAAGAAAATTACTATCTTCTCGCTGTCAACATCCGTAAAACTATCTAAAATCTCTTCAAAAGAAATCGAGACCCTTTCTACAATCAAATTATATACCTTTTTAAGACCTTCTTCTTCCCTAAACACTTCGGGTATGACTTCTAAATCGAACTCCTTTAGGTCCGAGGAACTTGATTCTTCGTAGAAAGCATTTGAATTTGAATACTTACAATCCTGAAGCAGGGAAGAAGAAGAAAGCTTCAGACTTTCGTCAAACTTATTCAAGATGGATTTGTTAAGAACCTCAGAAGACCCAGTGTCTGCAAAAGGATTCTTAGGTGTTGATGTCTCTAGCAGTATAGAACTACTATTTGGGTGGTGGGTTGTCATAACATAACTTAAATTGAGCTTAGAAGATTTTTCTACTTTAAACATCTTTAAAAGTGGCTCAAAGTCCTGCAAAACCTTTTTATTTACTTTATTTATTCGAGTAATTTTATTTAAGATTTCTTTTAGTCTCCTATTTATGGATGAAAAAGTTAAATCAATGTCTTCTAGATAATTCACCATTTGTTCTTCCTCTTCGATCATGCAGGGATAAAAATAAAAGTTTATTAAATCTCAATCTCCATTGTAATGAACATCCTTAAAGCCATCAATAATGTCTTGTAGTTTATTCCTTTTGGATTTAGAAAGGGTAGAGAGTGTGTTAGGGTCTACAAAGTTAGTTAAAATAAAGGGTGATTGGTGCTTAGGAATGGTTTTGCCCAATTTATAATCTTCGTATTGTACCTTTTTATGTCCCAAATTGAGTGTGTCAAAGACAAACTGTGGATGGACGTAAATCTTATGGTTTAGAACATTTTCTATTTTTTCACCTATGCAAAAATCAAAGGACTCGTCTTGAACGACTTCCCCTGATAGACTTTTAATCACAAAAGACACATCTTCGTTAAGATTTTCAATTTCTATAAAGAATTTCTTACCTTTAAAATCTTCACGTTTTTTGGAGCTTTCGTCTTTGTACAATTGCATTAGTTTATGCATTACCAATTCTAAATGAACTTTTTGTAAAGGCAAAGAAAATGAAAGCAAGGAAACATCTAATTTGTCGGGATTGTTGATAGGCTTATAATCTTCCTCTTCCTCTTCTTCAGACTCTGAAGCAAAATGTAAAAAATTGGGTTCCGACCATTCAAAGGGTTTTGGTTCGTCTACTTTTATCTCGATTATCTCCTTTAGAGACAGGTTAGGATAGGGATTAAGCCAAATGATTCTCATGTTTTCTATTTTGACTTCGTAATATATTCCTTTAGTTGACAAAAAAGCATTTTGTAAAAGGCCGTGGGCAACGCAAAAGCTTTGAAATTTTGCGATAACATCCTTGAGGGATTCATCTAAAGACAGTCTAATACCCAGAGACAGGGCAGTTAATGTGTCTCCTAGGGCATCCACAGCCTCCGGGAATGTCTTAAACCTTTCCCTAACCAATTCAACATATTTAAACTCTCTTGGCTGTATTTGCTCGGCCCTTTCGTATAGCCTATTGTCTACAAACTTTTCTTTTTTCTTCATTCGCTTATTGTTGTATTTTATCGTCTTTAAAACATGCGAGTTTTTTATTTTCTCGTAATCTGAAATTTTAAAATAGAAATCCTCAGACAAATCGTATTTTTCTTTGTTCTTTGGCACGTGCGGGTGTATTCCGGTAAGAGATATGAGCAAATCAAAATCTTTTTGTGAGAGCTCTAATTTTTCCATGATAAGTTTTTTAGATGCAAACTTTTTTACTGGCTTTAAGTATTTTTGTACCATTTGGGGATAACATTAAAATTAATGCATAAGTTTTTGCTTATAAAGAAAATGCATAACTTTTATGCGTAAAATTAGAAACTTTGGTGCCCCAAATGGAAGACTTAAAAAACTTGTTGAAGAAAAATGGCGTTGCTCATTTATTTGAGACTTTAAGGAGCCACGGTATCTATAATATGCAAAAATTTATTAACCTTTGTAAAAAAGATGTAGAATCTCTTCATATAGACGAATATATTGATAAATTACGACTTAATAAGGTTCTTGATGAGGTACAAAAACAAGGAACAATAATGAACACACAAAACGAACAATTAGACAAACAAAAGATACTTGTTATAGTACGTAAAAGACCACCAACACATAAAGAAGACGATTCTATAGAAGTAAACCCAACAGAAGTTATCGTTAATGAGCACAAAGTGAAATTGAATTTAGAACCATATACGGAGACTCATAGCTTTAAGTTTGACTTAGCCTACGATGACTGTCATAATAATCTTGTGGTTTATTCGCAAGGTGTAAGAGAAATTGTAAATCATGTGATAAAGGGAGGCTGTGGCTCTGTTATAGCCTATGGACAGACAGGTTCTGGTAAAACGTATACTATGATGGAAGAAGGAATGGGAATGGTTTATCTATCATTGCAAGAACTCATGAAGATTAAAAGGGAAGGTCAACTTGTGTTTTGTGAGATTTATTTGGGTCAAGTTTACGACCTACTCAACAATAGGTCTAAGATTATATTGAGGGAAGTCGATGGCGTTGTCCACCTAACGAACATAAAGTCTCTGAAGTTTAAAACTTATGACGATGTTTGTAAGATTATCAAGGAAGGCGTAGCCTTACGGAGAACAGGTGTGACAGGAGCTAATATTACATCTTCAAGATCGCACGCTGTCATTATAGTCAATTTTGGATCAAATAGGTTTGATACCTTCGGGGATTCTGACTCTATCGTCTTTGTAGACCTTGCTGGAAGTGAAAGGGGAACAGACAGGCAAGGCTTACACAATGACATTAAAAACGAAGGCGCCGAGATTAACAAGAGCTTGCTGGCACTTAAAGAATGTATTAGAGGAATAGAAAAAGAACACAAGCATTTACCGTTTCGTCAAAGCAAGTTGACTCAGATTCTAAAAAACTCTTTTATTGGGACTTCTAAGACGTGCATCATCGCTACTGTTAGTCCGTCCTTTGAGAATGTCGAACATACGCTTAACACTTTAAGATATGCATCACGAATAAGAGAAACGCAAAAAGGTGATTTAGATAGTTGTAAACGGGAACGTAGACGCCAAATATCTAAGGCGTCACAATGTCATGAGCAGGAAGTAAAGACATTTGAACAAACAATAGTGAACAGTCATTCTCCTTTTAATTCTTCACATTCTTATGCAGATAAATTTACGAGCGATTGCAGTTTTTATAGTGTTGACTACCAGTGGCGAAGCGTCCATATAACCCGATTCCCATCGGCTTCCCTTAGGGCTTAGAAAAATCGAATATATGGGCCAACGACATATTTATCTAATAAATATTTTACATACCTACTTAAAAAACTTTGAATTCACAATGTTATATGCAATAAATTTTTCTCTCACTTGAAATACATAGTTTGAATTAATAACTATCGCCTACAAATTTTAAAAGGCAATGCAATGTGCGGGCGCAGAGAATCAAATAAGCCGCAGGATTAGCGGCTTATTTCTCCATACAACGACAGTTCATAGTAAGCATCTGTCCTTTTCATTCCTGTGAACTGGTCGTCATGTTCTGTCTCGTTCTAGCACGCGCGATATATACTTGGAAATAACTCGATGCCCGACGAGTTATTACGGAGAAAGGTTAATTAGCAACGCACAAGTGCAAGCGAGATAGATGAGTCATGAAGTAAAATTGTTATGATTCGAATTTAAGAATGAATGTAGCGACATTATACTTTTGCTGGCGCGTAATACATTTTATTTTGGTAGGATTTTTTGTAATACGACTTTATTAAGAATGCCTTTAGCGGTACTAAATATGACAGGCGCGTAATACATTTTTATTTTGCTGGTTTTTAGATTGACATATTAATATGGCGGATAGTGTGTTTGTAAACAACATGTCGTTTGTTTTGTTTTGTCGAATTTAAATTTTGTTTTAGCGTTAGAACTTAGAAGAGTGTCGTGAATTAAATTAATTTATATTGTGACTTGTGAATTGTGAGTCGTACGACGTAATCGTGTAGTTCGGAAAATATGGCATTAATTCAGAAAGACTGTTGTCTGACAGATTATATTTTGCTGTCGAAGGAAACTTTGTTTTCCAAACTTAGTTTTGAAAATTAAAAGCATGTCATTCAATTATAAATTACCAAAATTGGTAAGTAGATTTTTTACTTCGGCTTCCCTTCTCAAAATATTCACCCCTCGCCACTGTTGACTACGAAGATGAATGTCTTAAAGTATTAAGCACAATTAGAGAGGAACTTTCGGAAGTCGATGAAGATGGTAAAAAGCTAATATATGAAAAATTAAGCGAAGTCTTAAAATATATGAAGAGAAATTAAATGAAATAAATTGTAAGTTTAGTGTGTTTTAGATATTGTTTATGTGAACACAATGTTTTTTATAGGTTTTTACAAAGCGGACATTAAAAACGGACTCACATTTTTAAACTTACGACAAAGTAAAGAGTTAATAAAATTGTTTTAATTATTATTGCTCATTTAGATTGTTTAAAGGCTGCTTTTAGAAGTCCTGTAAAGAGTGGACTTGGTGTCAAAGACCTTGCGTTAAACTCGGGATGGAACTGAACACCTACAAAGAAAGGATGGCCCTCCAATTCAAAGATTTCTGGCACATCATGGCCCTCAGATCTACCAACACATTTGTATCCCTTGTCCTCAAGGACATTCACAATTTCTCTATTAATCTCAAATCGATGCCTGTGTCTCTCCGAAATCATCTCACAACCATAAATAGATTTTATCTTACTTTTGTCTTGCAGAATTATATTGTTTGCTCCCAAACGTATTTGGTTAGTTTTTATCCCATTAAGATTAATATAGGTAATAACATGATGCTCTGATTTAGAATCAAACTCTTCAGATGTAGCCTTTTCAATGTTTAAAACATTCCTTGAAAACTCAATAAACGAGAGTTGTAGGCCGAGACATATTCCTAAAAAGGGGATTTTATTCTCTCTACAGTATTTTATAGCCTTAATTTTACCTTCTATTCCACGGATACCAAACCCACCAGGAACTAAAATACCATGACAATCTTTAATCTTAGCAATGGCCTCATCATAATCGGTCTCTAAAGTTTCGGAATCCACCCAAACAAGATCAACATTAACACCAACCTCGGCCGAAGAAAACAAAATAGCATGAACTACACTTGAATAGGCATCTGGAGTAGTCCCATACTTAGTGACCAATCCAATTTTGATGGTATCATTGTGTCTTTTAGAAAGAAGATCGAACTTCTCCAACAATAATTTACCATTAGGTCTTTCAGATAGTTTTAACAATTCTTTAATGCTGGCATAAACACCATTGGCTTCTAAAAAATGAGGTACCCTGTAAATTGTATTAAGTGTTGGCAAATAAAAAATGTGCTTTGAGTCCAAATTACACTTTTGAGAAATCTTATTCAAAGCAGAATCTTCTAAAGGTGTCTGGGACCTACAGATAATTATGTCCGACGAAAGACCGAAGGATCTAAGGTTCCTAAAGGAGTTTTGAATTGGCTTAGTTTTGTGCTCCTTCCCATTAAGATAAATTGTAAAGTCTACGGAAATAAAAATAAAATCTTCTCTATTAAGGCGAGATGTGAAATTATAAAGGGCATCTAAGAACCAAAGAGATTCTGAATCTCCTACAGTGCCACCCAGTTCAATAATAACAACATCGGGAAGAGTACTAACACCAGTAAATGTATCTTTAATAGGTTCGGTACTTACTTTCTCAATACGTCTTACTACTTCATCAATAACATGAGGATTTATTTGTAATGTTTTCCCTCCAAAACCACCATTCCTCTCTTTAGAAATTAAATCAAAAAGAACATTTCCGCTTGTCATGGCATTTTGACCATTTAATTCTATGTTAACGAACCTTTCATAATTCCCTAAATCCACGTCTGTCTCAGTTCCATCGTTTAAAACATAGACTTCACCATGTTCACAGGGAGCCATCATACCAGCAGAATAGTTTAAGTAGGGATCAATCTTGATGTGTGATACTACGAGTCCACCTTTACTCTTTAAAAGAACGCCAATACTACTACAAACAGTTCCTTTTCCAATACCAGAAATTACACCACCGGAAACAATTATGTACTTCATTTTAGGGGGTATTTTTTTTTTCTAAAAATATTTTCACAAACTCTTGTTTTAAACTTGTTTAGAAAACGAAGAAATAAATCATTATTGATTAAAAAATTAAATGACAAACATGAACTATAACCGGGAAGGCTGTTTTAACAAAGGTTTTGTCAACATGTCATATCTCAAGATTAATTAAGAATAATTTACGAAATACATTTATTGATGACAACATTAAACGTAGTAGTTTTAATAAAAATAATAAGAATAGTTGATAAAGTTTTACAAAAAGGGGAATTTTGATACAGTTGTTGAGCGCCAGTGATTACGTTTCAATTGAACATTGAAAAAGGTTTTAATATATCTAAGGATATGTAACTAGATACAATTTGTCAGAATCTATGATGTATATAAAGTACATATGTTCCTAGGCTACATCTAAATTTATTATTATATCACGACATTTTTATATATTCTTAATGTGGCAAAGTCTTTAAAATGCATTTAAAATGAGCAATTCTACATAATCTTTTGCAATAAAATAGATCACAAATGGTTAATAAGCATAGATATCTGTGCTTTTGATATTGTAATATTGAATAGTATAAGTATAAGTATCATTGTATGTCTGTGTTAAACTGTATAATAAACTTCACATTACTGTGAAATATTTTTGATAAACGCCACTTTTGTTACATATTAGATTTGGGCTTTATTTGATTGCTGTATTATTTCGTAAGCTTATATCCAAACTACGATTACTCCTTGTTTTACTAATGCCATTTGAAAATCTATGATTTCCCCTTGATTGATTTCTTAAAAGAAAAGAAGTGTAGTTTTAAAGACCCAAGCACCGAAATCGACTTTACTTTTAAATGAAATCTGAACAATGTTCAAACTGATTAAATTTATCATGTACCATAGTCACTAAACTTCATAAACATCGTTTTAATGTATGTTTCAATCCCTTCTATATCATTTTTGTCTAAAAGTTAAACCATAAACCTTTTATTATCGATTATTTTCAGCATACACCACATTTATAACCCGTCTTTTGCAGGTGTATCTTGTATTTTACACACCGTAGACTTTAATGTGATCAGAAGTATTATATCTGTCTTTATTTAGATTTAATCAGGCAGTAGGTTTGCCATTTGATGTATAACTATACCGATAATATTTAATTAAATTTGTTTTCTTGGTGTTTATCTGAAAGGTTCACGACGATGTTTTCTCTCCCGCGCACTACAGAGCCAACTTTTAAAGAAATCGAATTAATGTCTTTAATCAAAATGCGCTATTATATAATTGGGGATAGTAACTTAAGATATTAATCCACTAAATTCAAAAAAAAATTAATTCATAGCACCAACATAGTTTTTTTGAGCACAGTATTGGTTGCCACCTGTGGGTAGAAATTCCTTATACCGACCCTTTTTTCATGTTCAGTTTAGGCCATTAAGATACGAACTTACTTCTATTGAACAAAAACATTTAACCGTGGATATTGGATTAATAATATTTAATCTTCATTGTGGTAGCTCTTATACAGGAAAGAACAAGTTGAGTTTTATTAATAACGAAAAATTTGGTAAGAAGGGGAAAAAAACCAGAGGGAAAATTTTTATCAATTTTGGAGGGAAAAATAGGAGGGAAAAATAACCCTCAAATATGTTGTGGGTAAATGTTGAAGAAATGTTCAATAAACTTATATGTTGGGACATTAGATCATTGGAAGATGTCATATTACACGTTGATCTTGCACCATTTGTGCTTGAAAACGAAATTTGTAAGTGTGGACAGCCCTTTAGCAAAAGAAAAACCAAGAGTGTTACATTTATCCTTTTAAACTGTAACAAGTGTGATACAACAAAACGTATTCACTTATTTAAAAACAATCTCGAAACAAAAATAGATATCTTAAAGCTCATTAAATTAATCTATTATTTCTCATTAAATATAGAGAATGGAATAATTAGCGAGATGTTGGAGATTGACCCAAAAACGGTCAATAAAATAGTAATAACCATCCAAAAACAATTCTCCTTGTGTTGTTTGATTAATGAACCGATGGGTGTCCCATAAACAATAGTCTAATTAGAAGAATCATGTTTTGGGTAGCTTATATAACATTGGGAGAAATGGAAACCAGGTTTGGGTTTTTGGTGGTATAGATGTCCAGTCTAAGAAGTTTTATGGAAGTGGTGCCTAATAGAAAGAAAATAACCTAGGCCCCATTTTTGAAGATAACAACTTACCGGGGACTACTATTCACACTGATGAATATTCAACATATTTAGGTTTTTTACTAATAATACTTAATATGTATACGAGTTTGTGAACCATACAACTACCTTTGAAATCCTGTGAGTGGTGCACACACCCAAAACATTGAAAATTTATGGTCTCAATTTAAACGATTCAAAAGGAGGAAATGTTACAGTAAGTTAGAGTACTTACAATATTATCTTGATGAGTTTAAATTGAGAAAGCACTATACAGGATGTGATAGGAGGAAATTGTTCGATACCTTAATAAATATATGTTTTGATTGAAAATGAATTGTTTTATTGTATATTTAAAGTATTTTTTTTCTCTTTTTTAATCTTTGTTATTTTTCCCTCCTATTTTTCTCTCAAAAATTGATCAAAATTTTCCCTCTGGTTTTTTCCCTTCTTACCAAAAATTTAGTTCATGGATGCACCTGCAATTACATTGTGTGTGGAGCATCAGCAAAGTCTATTGAGTAGATTTTTATCCCATGAAGAATTTAACTGGAAACATACATATCAGCATCCACGAAATTATGCGTTCTTTGCTGTTATACCTGCTATTTAAAATATTAGAAATAACAACACACCTGGAAATGTGAAGTTTTACAATACAGTATATGATGATTCAGATCTTAAATCTTAATACAAAATTGTTCAAGCCTTCAAATATCTATCGCTAATAAATCAAATACAATGTATTACAAATAATAATAATGCGCCAAACTAAAAAATTATATAAAAAAGGAATCTAAGAGTAAGCCTCATTCAGTTAAGTAGAACAATACCCAACAGCATTTAACTATTACAACGAAACAACTACGATTAAGGTCCCTTTTCGGGCAAGTTTCCGAGGACTTTCCACAGAGAATTTCTCTGATGCTGTTCTTCAGATTCCTGGGGTACATTCAAAATATTATTTATAAGAGTTCGGTAAAAATACAAATATTTAAAAAACTATATAAGAACGCACTTAAGGAAAGAAGACTTCCCAAAATAAAAGACACACAATAAACGATAAAGTACTAACGCGTAATGCATTCAAAATCATTAAATAATTTATTCACATGAGGTAGAAGAAAAGGGACAATAACGGGAGAATACAAATATCTGCAACACCATCAGAGGACATAGAAGATTTAGTACCTGGATTACCCGATGTATCAGGCTTGTAATCCCCGAGGCAACTTTTTAGATTTACGAAAGTGAAGCCATTGTCCTTCCCAATGTCTATAAATTGTTGTAAAAACTGGTCATCTTCTTCCCTATAATCATGCATTTGTATAATAAAAGAATCAAAAGATGGATTAGCTGCACTTATCATGTCATTAAATTCTTCAACGGGATCATCAAACTCGTAGGGAGAAAATGTAGATGAAACTTGTGTGATGCCCTCGCCTCTTAACACTTCATACACGTCCATATTGTATGATCCATTGTCTTCTGGTGCCCGCGCGAACTTAATTTTTGTATCTCCCGCCTTTTTAATCCCTGCAAACTGCTTGTCAATGTCCGTCTCTACCTCCTCGTAAGTCATTGCATCATAGTCCCTTTGTGGATTGGCTCTTAGTCCTAGTGTATGTCCAGCCTCTACTACCCTTTTATATACATCAGCCAAGTCTCCACTTAATCTTTGGTGTATCGTAAAATTAAAAGACAGTTTGATATCATTTTCGTCTGCAATTTCTAATATCTCGTTAGTATAGTTAGTAGGTCCGTCGTCAAATGTTATCGCTATCAGCCCTGCATTGGTACAAGTCCTAGGCAAAGAACCCCAAGCACACAAAAGGAAGGTCACCAATAGTAACATATATGTAAAAACGCTCGCTTATTTATAGACATAAAAAGGTTCTAGGCCCCAACTAAAATACCATAATGGTTTATTTGTTTGTCTTTAACAACTAATTCTCATTCTCCAATAAATTAAGTTCTAGCGCGTGCAGGCCGTTTTTAAAAGCAAAATCCAAACTTTTGTAAACCATTTTATGTCTCTCGATTAAACTTAATCCATTAAACTTACAAGATACCATTTTGATCTTAAAATGGGTCTCTAAAGAAGTATTTCCTGCAATTGACTCATGTCCTTGGTGTAAATAAGAAAGATTTTCGATAGCAAGTTCTTCTGGGTTATATTCTTCTTCTAGTTTGCTTCTTATTGCGCGTTCTAAAGAATTGTTCATAAAAAGGATGTAAAATTTTAGTGAAACATTTATTGGCAAAAGCATTGAATAGACTTTTAGTAATATTGTATTGCTATTTATTGGTTATTAATCCACTATCCATAGGTATCAAAAAGCCTTTTAAGCAAGGTAAAGTCTGTTTTATTACAACCTTTATCTAATTTACACAAGATACTTTCTTGTAAAGCCTTAATTTTATTGATCTTGTGCATCCCTAAACTTTTATCACTTTCAAAAGGCACCAAACAGCGTTTAATTTTACTGTGCCATTCTATTTCACCAATGGCTGTTTTTAATTTATAGCTTATTTCTTTATCTTCACCGGTTAGTTTTTTTGTCTCTCCGAGAGATCCTTCCACAAAGGAAACATTGACATCGTCTTGTGGGCTGTTAGAATCACTAACTATCGTATAACCACCTATTTCAAGACCTATTAAATATTTCACAAGGTAGTAAACAGCCCTATCCTCTTTATACACCACAAACATGAAGTCTAAATAGACACCTTCGGAGTCCATTGGTCTCTTTAGGTTATTAATCTCACCAAAAGCCTCACACAAAAGCACTAAATCATCGTGTTCCCACAATCTCGGGATACCCCCAAAATATACTAAATAAGTTTTCATGGGTCCCCAATGGACAAGAAAAAAGATTTAGAGCGCGTTTACCAAAGATTCCTAGCAAGTTTAAATAAGAATTTGCTTAACAATAAAGAGACTTTAATGGATAATCTGAATGAAATGGAAGACATAGCCTTAGAGATTGCGAGAGAGTGGGACTGTTGGTAAGGTATGAGTTGTATACAAAAAGCTGTAAAAGTCTTAATAGATCTACACTTGTAACTGAACAATGATTATACATTCGGATCACCCACAACAAACCCCCTTAACACTGTTCATAGTCCAATAAACCTTAATATTTTATTTATTACAACACTCACTTTACCCGTAAAGCATATTCCGTCCGCCTTCCCAACCGAATAGTTCAACCATAAGATCATTAACATCTCCTAAATTAATCTCTATTGTATAGCCCAGTGTGGAAAGAATTTCTATTTCTAATTGGTTTATCAACCACAACTCATCAGAGATCCACTCATTTATCACGTGTTTGTCATCAAGAAACTTCGACGCTATCACCGAAGAAACGAGAAAGATCAAGTCAACATTTCTTCGCCCCACAGACGAGCAACTTGAGTAGCTTCTAAATAGTTTAAAGCCAAAGAGAATGTTTATAAAGTTCAAGTGTTTCAATTTGTTATAAAACGTACTGTAAAGGAGAAGATCCATCATGTTGTAAGTTCTATAAATGGTATAAAGAGCTTTATCACGAAGTGTGAAACAATGTTTGGGGCTTTGTATTCCAATAAGATCGTAAACATGGTAGTAGGGCCTTTGCTATTCGACTGTCTGGCAGTTAAAATGTATTTTACTTCTCGTGCCAGTCCAACTAGAAAGATTTTTCTCATTGGTTGTCAATAAATTCTTATACGGTACGTCTTGCCTTTCAACCACATCATAACAACAATCACACAATCCGTAGGGACTTTCTAAATTCTGTTCATCTTCCTCCAGGGTGCCTATGCAATCCCCTCTCCTTCTTTTGTTTTTATTGCTTTTGATCCCATCAAAATCAAAAATCTTGACGTTATTTTTTTTGATCGTTGGAGTTGCATTTGCAATAAAGTTTGGCAGTGGGTTGTTTGTGTTTTGTAAAATGCAACTGACTCTCCCCCTTTGGAGCTTAAGAGAAGATTGGCCTCCCCTTTCTTTATTTGTCAATAGCCTCTCTAGCATGCAATGTAATGGATTCCCTCCACAAGGTGCATCCTTTATTGTACCCATTCTCTTGTACTTCACTATTATCCTTTGTCTTTTCATAATGTGTTTACCCCGACTCACTCTATTATTATTCATACAAAACAATATAATTAAGCTTAAATATTATTTTAAATTAATTGGACTAGACCATTTTATAGACTTCTAAAACCATCAAAATGTTTTATCAACACAAACAAATTAAATTTATTTCAAATGTGGTGACTTGTTAGAGTATCATTACGTAAAAAGGATTTTAAAAACATTGGATAATTTCTATTGGTAGTCGAGCATAATCCCCATTTAATCAAAAGGATTTGTTTTAATTTAATCAAGTTTTAAATAAAGTTTATCACCGCTTAATATTGCAAGAATTTTTATTTATTTTTATCAACCTTTCTGAAACAATTCGAAACAAAATACTTACAATCAAATCGGAACATCACGACTATTCTATTTGAAAAGAAGTTGGACCAACTTTTTGTATTCGGAGGGCGTGAGGGAGAGCGTGGGCTTTCTTGCTTCGACCTCCTCAAGGGGTGCTTGAAGGACAAATGCGTAGGCTTCAATGCGTTTATGCGACTCAATGCAATCCGAGGGAACTTTGCATGAAAGGCACAAAACGTACTGCAATAGGCGCGCCAAATCGCCGGCCTTTTCGTTGTCCATAAAGTTTATGCAAAGGATTAAATCGCAAATATGCGCATAAAGCAAATTAAAGAAATTAATTTCAAAAGCCATTCGACTTTTCTGAGGAACGAATTTGTTTACAAACACAACAAAATCAAAGTGTTTTTCTTTAAAATAAATCTTAAGGAGCAAGAGAGACTCGTTGAGGCTTCTTGTTATCTCTGTGGAAAGTTGAGAGATGTTATAGAAGGTGTTTTCTCTTAGTGTAGAAATAAAACTGGCAATAGGAGATTCAGGAAACACACGAGTCAGTGCTGTAAGGTCTGCAAACACAATAAAGTGCTGTAAAAGGGTGCCTTGTGCTTCTTGGTTTGCGAACTTTAGCAAGGCCCGTTCAATAATCTTTTCTGCCTTGTTTATGCGTTTTGAATTGCATGAATAGACTACTTTTATGCAAAGTAAAATTCTAAAAAGGTCAATTGAAATATCTTCCGGCAACGCATTAATCTCTTTGCCAATGGGAAGCTTAGATACGTTTTTACTTTCGTAATATTTGTTATCGTCTTTGAGTGCCTCTTCCTCCAACCAATTTACAGTGTCCCATTTTCTCTTTTTCTTACTTAGCAAAATTATCTCTTTCATGCTGCAGTCCAATTTCCATTCGTCGACGTTTGTTAAATAAAATTCCGTCCCGTTGAAAAACTCGTTTGTTTCTTCGACGTCCTCCGGGGCCAGCGCACACAAGAGCAGGAGCTTTTGAAGGTTCTTTTTGAAAATGTCATTAAAAAGGTCCCTTGAATGAACCAGCGTACAAAGGAAGTCGTTGGAAACACGTGAAAGGCCTTTTATCGAATCAACTTCTTCTTCGTCTGCCTCGCACGGGTCTAAAAGAAGCAGAAAAATGGCATCGTCCCCTTTAAAAATTACCAATCGGGAGGGAATAGCAAGCCCCATCTCCGTCCTTAAGATTCTTTTGTAAGTTTCAAGGCATGTTAAATACAAGTCGTTGTTATTCTTGGCTATTTCTAAGACTTCTTCAATCTCCAATTTTATTTTTAAATCCTTCAAACTTTTGTTTTTATGCGTCTTTAAGTTTTTTTCGGCTTTTAAAAGTTTTTGTGCCTCTTCAAAAGAAACATAAAAAGGCACCACCAAAGACTCTAAAAAAGAAACCGTCTTCTCCTTAAGCACTCCCTCGTCTGTCACGTAATCGCACATAATCTTAAGATCACCTAGCGTATAAACTTCTTTAGAAAGCAAATCGATCTTTTTTATTTCTTTTTCTACAATTTCTAAATCCTTTTCTAATTGTTTTGTTTTTTTGAGTAGCCTAAGCTTCTCCTGCCCTTCTAAAAAGGTTTTACAGTTGTTTACGTCTTGTTCTAATTGTTGTAGTCTATTTTTAGATAAATTGTATTCCGTCAACACGTCTTTATAATTTTTTACATCCTCGTAAAGTTTATTTATTTTGTCCATAGGGCTTTTATGCCTTGCATAAACTTTGTACCCATGCAAAATCCTTTAAAAAAGCTGCACGAGCTGCTACAAGAAAAAGAAAGTTTAGAAAAAGAGAAGGAAAAGATAATTTCTGACTTATTTAAGTATGAGACTTTGTATTTAGACACAACACAGGGACTGCCACTAATCAAAACATCTGAATTTTATGTTAATACTCGAGTGGAAAAGAAGAAAATCGTAATTTCTGAAAAAGACCGTATTTTCTCAGTTGGGTATCCACGTAACACCCAATAAGAGATTATACACATTACAAGTGTAATATTACTTCAGTTTCTTAATTTGTTGTCTCAACGGGCTTGTAATGCCTTTGAATTTGTATAATTTGGGTTTTGCCAATAACAGGCACAGGCCTTTCAATAACATAGTCGTTGTGCTCAAGAGATCCTAAAAAATTTAAAACAAGATCTGGTGGATTTAAATAAACTCTTTCTCCCTTCTTTGGATCCCAAACTATTTGGTGCTTAAAGGTTAGTTTGGCCTTTACGTACTCTTCTATGTACCCTTTAGGTATCTTTTTCTTAAGGGAAATATGAGAAACTATGTCTTTTATAGTCTTAAACTTTAAGACAAGCCTATGAGCTGTCTGTATTCCAATGCCAGGGATGGAATCCGCATAGTCACACCCGCTGAGAATGCAAATGTCTTGAATATAATCTTTGAAGACCGTGTCTTTAGCCTTTTCTAAACACCCGCGGGTAAAATAATCCACAAAGAACCCATCAAATTTAAACAGAATATTCTGGCAGCCAAAGGGGATTAAGTCACTGTCTTCTGTCATAATACAGTCTATGTACCCTTCCCTTTCTAAGAAATACAATTGGGCATCTGCTTCGTACGGGGATATAAAGTACTCTATATTTAATTTCTTAAAAACATTACAACAATCATAAACAATCTCTTTCGATACACCAATGCACCTCTTCATGAGCTCTTTGGCTTTCATATGATTACCACGGGATATACAGGCTTCTACTTCCTTTCTATACTTTTCCTTTCTTAAGGTCCTCTCAGCATTTGTTTTTTCTTTAGAAAAAAGAAAGTCACCATCAAACACAACAACGGGGATTATCGAATGTGATAAAAGAGATTTGATTCTCTTTTCAAACATTATTGTATGTTTAGTGGTGGATATTTTGTAAAATAGTTCTTCGGGTATGCTATTTAGAATTTGGTACAGCCAGGGAAAGGCGTCAATCCCGATTTTCTTATTCTTAAACTCCGAAATGTGTTTCTTTTGTAGGGTGTGTTTAACTATTGGCAAAAGTCCGGTGATTCCCATTTTAGGGGGCTTAAGGTACTAAAAAATTTTAAAGTAAAAGTTTGAGCATTGTGGAGTGGTTGTCAAGGAAGTTTGTATCGAAATTATTGATGTAGGGGTGTTGAGTCTATGTTTGTAATTTGATAGATTTGCTTTCCTATTGTGAAGGGCCCGATGTGTGGTATTTGTTTCTAATTTTAATATGATGCTGAATACAGGTAGCCCGATTAGTAAATGATATTAAAATGTTCTGCTATAAATTGCATGTTTTAATTTTTTTACTGCCAATGTTAATGTTTTGGCATGTTTTCCTACATTAATATTCGTGTATGGCGTTCACGTAAATATTACTCTTTTTAATAAAAAATAAGCTCTCTTACAGCATAAGTATAATGTTTGTCTCCTGTTAAACTTTTGTACCTTCATAATACTAAAAAATATTAGATAAAGGTCAATACTGCTTATGTCTTATGGCATTTATTGTGCCTTCGAGTATACATTTTAAATTATAAAATATTGTCTGATATAGTGAACGCATTTGTTTTTTACAGATCTTTAAATAGTACTTATCTAATAGAATTTGTTACTGAGCAATGACGGGTGAACATTTAATAACCTTATGGTACAAACTAGCAGAGCTAGTTCCGTTCTTTGAACGGAAATTATATGGTACAAATTAAACTTTCTCAAAATAAAAAAATTATAGTGTGGCTAAAATATGCCGTAGAATGCACCCCAAATTGATCGATTGTATGTTTGCTGCTCATTTTTTGCATATGAATACGTTTATAATATTTAACTAGCACACATTTTGATTATTCAATATTCTCTTAAATTTAGTAACTTGAGATTAAAGCATAACATAGTTTTTAGTTATTAAGAAATAATTAATGGAATTACAGTGCACTATTAGACATTACCGTATCCGAATTATGTGTTCTATTTTACGGGTAGAAAAGTCAAACTTTGCATTATCACAGATATATAAGCATTAAATAGAGGATATAATTGCTAACGTGGCTCGATTTTGAAGGAACAAGTACATTTATAAGTTATAGTTAAAAGATAGTTGCTAGTTCCATGGTAGACGTCTAATGGTACTTAGGTCATAAATTATACCATACTTTAATGATAATAATAATGAAATGCTTATGTTTATTGTTTAAGTTCAGTTTAGCGATTCAATTACTTTGATTACGGACTAAAAATATATTCAAAGGCAAATTTAATTGGTGTTTACAGCTCTTAACGTTACATCTTCTCTAACACAAAACTTGCCTAAGTCTAGACGTATATATGAATTTTATCATGGTCGTTTAAGATCTATTAAAAGCACACACTGGTGCTGTCAGGTTCAAAAACGAATAATGATATCCATTGATAGGACTTTTGAATTAAATTCAAGCTGTCATCTTAATTTACAAATGCATCTTATTAAAATTAGAAGCAAATCATGAAAATAGGAGAAGCTTTAAATTGTTAACTCTTCGTAAAATTTAATAAAAATCAGTTTTTGTAATGGCCTTTATTTAATTTTATTTGGTCGCTGATACCAAAGTACTCTTCTACTTTTGTAGTAGAACCCTTCAATCATTAGACCTTTATTCTAATCACAACCATTTTAACTTCTACTTTTGATAGCTAAACAATGTAGAATATAATTAGGAAACCCCAATGAAAAGAATTTGGGTTGACGGTTGCTTTGATATGTTCCATTTTGGACATGCTAATGCCTTAAGACAGGCCAGGAGCTATGGAGACTATGTTTGTGCAGGCATTCACTCATCGGAGGAGATTGAAAGACATAAAAGTCTTCCTGTAATGTCTAGTGAAGAAAGAATTGAGGTACTCAAAGGCTGCAAATGGGTAGACGAGGTTGTCCCTTTTGTTCCTTACGTAACCGAAGTAGACATTGTAAAACAGTACGGATGCTCTCTAGTTCTACACGGGAATGACATTGTTACGGATCAAGATGGACAAGATGCTTATCATAAAATTAAAAAGGAGGGGAAGTTTGGGACTTTTACCCGTACAAGGGGAATATCCACAACAGACATAGTAGGTCGAATGCTTCTAAAAGAAAGCCACGTAATGACAAATGATATTGATGAAAGCTTGATTGAGTTGTTTAGGGGAGATCAAAGGCCTAAGAAGGGGAAGGTTGTTTTTACCGATGGCTCTTTTGATCTTTTCCATGCAGGCCACTCTAAGGCACTTGAGAATGCTAAAAAAGAAGGAGATTATTTAATAGTGGGACTTCATTCGGACTTAATTGTAAAGAATTACACTAACAGTCCTTCTATTCTAAATGAAAAAGAGAGACTACTAGTTCTTTTATCTAATAAGCATGTTGATGAGGTTGTACTATCTCCTTATGTCTTAGACAATGACCTTATCGAAAGCAATAAGATTGATGTAATTGTCCCCTCTTTCGATACTAAAGACTTATCGAGACTAGAAAAGGTTAAAGACTTTGTCAAAGAATCTTCTAGTGTAAATCAATTTTCCTATTTGTCTGTAAAAGGCATTATAGACCGAATTATTAAGAATTATCAAACTTATGAAAAAAAGGTTTATGGATAAAGTGTCTATATGCTTAGGGATTGTATTTCAGTCCCTCCCTTAGGCTTTAGCCCCCCCCCCCTTTCAATTATTAAAATTTTTTACCCTTCTAAATGGAAATTGAAGTTAAAAAATACGAGCTTGAGCCTGCCATAAATGTTGAAACAACTAAAGTCACATTTGACTTGACCTCTACAAAGAAATCACAAATCGAATCTGCCGTAGAACGATTCTCGGCCTTCCTCGATGAACTTGAAAGGGACTCCTTGGTAGAAGTCTTGCCCAATGACGTAGCCTCTATCACAACCCTTAAGACCCCTTGTGGACAAGGATTTAAGACATGGTCTAGATACAAACTTGTTGTCCACCAAAGGAGGTTCACATTGACTTCTACTCATGAACAGTTAGAGAAAATTATACAATTCTTGAAAAATCTTTCTCATGTTCAAATTAACATTGGTTTATTCGATTAAAAAGGTTTAATTTTACAATACAAATTTCTATTTATTGTAGTCATCTCCCTCAAAAGACTTTTCAAATTCTTTTTTGGCATTTTTAAAAAGTTCTACTTGTTGGTTGTGCAATTCTTCCAGTGACAAGCCCGAATCTTTAAATTTATTAATTTTAGATGGTTTGTTTTTAAGGTATTGTTCGTACTCTAAATGAGCTTCTTTGCACTCCTCAAGGTATTCGCCAAACCCGTGTTCGTCTAAGGCCTTACAGAATTGTTCGTAGCTAATTGTTTTCTTTTTCTCCTTTTCACAAATGTTAGTTGATTCAATGCAAATAATTTTAAGAAATTCTAAAGAGCTGTTGATAAAAAATTCCCTGCTTTCTTTGGATATTACGACATTCTTTGGTGTAAACTTTTGAAGTAGCCTTTCGACGGTGGCCTTGGGTAGTGTGTTGTCCTCTTCTTTATTTTCGTAGTCCATAATTAAGGCTTAAATGGGGTTAAATGATAATATTGTGGGGGAGTGAGAGTGAGAATAGGTTGTTTATGTGTCAGCCCTGAACTATTTGTTTATGCACATTAAGTTTTATTTGTAGAAAGTTGCATAAAAATGGATAATGACATTTTAAATGGCGTGATTCTATCATATTCAAAATTAAAAGAAGAAATTGAGTTACTTAGGGAGGACATAAAGAGACTAAGAGATGAATTTAATAAACCCAACCCACAAATAAACTGTCTTTTACCCTCTCCTAATAGCATACTTCCTTCACCAAAAGATAAAGAAATTGAGCCTAAGAAAAAATACATTAGAAAGCCAAAAAAGAAGCCAACCTGCCTTTTATGAAAGAACTAGAAAACGAAGTTTGAATAAACAGCTTCAATTAATCTAAAATAAAATATCTAAACATTTATTTGTCAAATACCTCCTTATAAGGCTCTTTAAGAACTACATTAAAGAAGGAAAGATAAACCATCATAAGGTAAAAAAGGCTGAACATTAAAATTTCAAACTTCTTGTAAAAAATCTTAATTTTGTCGTTTTCCCTTTCAATTTGTTGCACGTAAAAGAGTCTGTAAAAGAGCATTAACAACTGTGAGAATGTCAAAAGATGGCGTCTTGAGAATTGTAAACACAAAGCGCCTACTAAAAACGAACTTTCTACGTTGTTTAAAAACTCGGCGTTTAGCTTAAATCTAGCAATGGATATTTTGGTATCTTCTAGTTTGATTATGTGTTCAATGTTTAGTGCTTCTGTGTAAAACAAACAAAGGTTTAAGATGCATTCAAAGTATATCAAGTAGCTCATAAACTTTTGTTATTGTTGATTTGTTATTTATAAGGTAAACAACATTTTGTTATGACGTATGAAAGTCTTTAACAAAGCCTAAAAGACTATGTATAAGAGAAACAGCCCAATAAAGATGATTTAAAAGTGTAGTTCGCTATAAATTATTGTTTTTTATTTTATAAATTCCTATGTTATAAGATGTTAACAAAGGTCTACGGTAATATGATTGTTTGCTTTGCGTACTATAAACGCTGTTTCGTTTATTTTATCCACAATATTTTGCAAAATAAAAAATTATTGACCGTTATTACCTATGGGAGAAATCAAGGAGAGAATAAGTAATAAAATCATTGGAATAGATCTTGGCACTACCAACTCATGCGTGTCTATTGTAAATGATGGAAATCCAATTATAATTGAAAATCAAGAGGGCGGGCGGACTACTCCATCTGTGGTCTCTATTTTTAAAGATCGGCATATTGTAGGTTCCGAAGCAAGAGATAATCTTCTTATTCATCCTAAGAACACAATTTTTGCATCTAAAAGGTTATTGGGGCGTAAGTTTAACGATGAAGATATTCAAAAGTACATTAAAGGTCTTCCTTATGATACAAAAGCTCATTGCAATGGTGATGTTTGGATAAAAATAGATGATAAAAAGTATTCACCAGCAGTTATTGGTTCAATGATACTAAAAAAACTCAAGGGCGCTGCCGAAAACTTCTTAAATTCGAAGGTGGTTAGATCTGTCATAACTGTACCGGCTTATTTTAATGACGTGCAAAGACAAGCTACGAAGGACGCAGGCAAAATTGCTGGGCTGGATGTATTAAGAGTCATTAATGAACCAACGGCTGCTGCACTGGCTTACGGAATGGATAAACTGATCAAAGGGAATATAGCTGTGTATGATTTGGGTGGTGGGACGTTTGATATAACAATTCTTGAATTAGATAAAGGTATATTCCACGTAAAATCAACCAACGGTAATACGTTTTTAGGAGGAGAAGATCTAGACAACAGGCTTGTCGATTATTTTATTGGCAAGTTTAAAGACAGAACTGGCATTTGCCTCAGAAATAATAAAGAAGCGGTTACTCGTATTAAAGAAGCTGCTGAAAGAGTCAAAAAGGAATTAAGTAACAAGGATGTATCACAGATAAACATTCCTTACATAACCAATGATAATAATAAACCTCATCACCTTGTAGAAAGCATATCACGAACTGATTTTGAGGGTCTTACTAAATCTCTTATAGATAAGACGATAGAGCCTTGCATTAGAGCACTAAAAGATGCGAATTTAGAAAAGACGGATATAAATCGAGTTATTCTAGTCGGTGGGATGACATGAATGCCGTATGTTAGAAAGATTGTAAAAGAAATTTTCGGACGTGAACCATCAACAGACATAAATCCAGATGAGGCGGTGGCAAAAGGTGCAGCTATACAGGCCGGTATATTGGAGGGAAATGTAAAAGACGTTCTTCTACTTGACGTTGTACCTCTTAGTCTAGGAATTGAGTTGCAGGGAGGTGTGTTTAGTAAAATAATAAATAGAAATACAACAGTCCCTTTCAAGGAGACACAAATATTTTCTACTTCTGAGGATAATCAAACCGAGGTTGACATTAAAGTCTATCAAGGAGAAGGTAGTTACGTTTCAGAAAATCGATATTTAGGTGCCATAAAACTCAAAAACCTACCATTAGCACCAAGAGGAGTTCCCAAAATAGAAGTTTCCTTTGAGGCTGATGCAAATGGGATTTATAAAGTATCTGCACAGGACAACATAACAAAAGAAAAACAAAGCATCGAAATTGTCCCGGCAAGTGGTCTCTCGGACAAAGAATTACAGGAGTTAATAAAAGAAAGCGAACAAAGTGATAATTTGCATGAAACTAACAATGGATGCTCATAAACCAAGTTTAACGTTCTTTATTTGAATTATTTCTTTAGCTTCCAGTTATTATAATAAACACCTATTTCTAGATTTTGTATACTTCAGAAGGATTATCTTTGGGATAATTTCTAACCAACAAATCATATCAAGTAAGCCTCCTTTTACGAATACTAAGCCTTATTGATTTCTGAAACATTTTGTTTCATATATTTGGTTTATAAGTAAAACCCCTTTTATAAGCATGGTAGAACTATGCAATGACAAAGTAAAGAAGCTGTTAAAAGAACCAGGAAATAACAAGTGTATAGATTGTAATGTATCCAATCCACAATGGGCCTCGGTTACGTACGGTGTTTTCATTTGCTTAGACTGTGCAAGTGTCCATCGATCAATGGGAGTCCATATAAGTTTTGTGAAGAGTGTTACAATGGATAGTTGGTCAAGGAAAGATTATTTGTTTATGAAGACCGGATCTAATGCTGCCTTTCTAGCTTTTATGTCCCAGCATGGACTTGAAAATAAAGACTCAATGGAGATTTATAGAGACGTTAATTCAAGAAAATATGCGAACAAACTGAAAGAGAAAGTCTTTTTAGAGCTCGGCGTAACAGAAACAGATTACGAAAACACTAGTAGGGTCAGTATAAACCACCATAGATCTCATGTACAATCCTCTTATAAAGGACAAAGTGCCGAAAATACCAACACATATACTTATGAACCATCTACACCACAGAGTAAAATATATAACACACTTTCAGTTGTTGGCTCTTCGTTTGTAGGTGTTGTAAAGGAACTTAAAAATAAAACTGTAGAATACGGAGGCAAGATAGGGAAGCATGTGATTGTACCCACAGCCAACATGTTAAAGACACAAAAGGATAACTTGTCGTCTATGATGTTTAAGGAACAAAAGCCAGCACAACCAGTCGAGAAGAAGAGTTCTGTTGTATTTGAAGATTGTGAGCAGGAAGACATGCGAAAGTGGGATTAATAAAGACTTTGATTTTTTTGTTACTTGTTTTTATGCCTTGCTAATAAGTTCGTCGTCTCTAAATTCAACCCCAAATTGTATGTGTGCTACACAGTTAGCTCTAGCTGGCTTTTACAATTTGATCAAATCTTTTTGCAATTAATGTTAAACATTTTTATCCGTATTCACCTAATAGTACAAAGCTCACGAGTATTAAAAGTTTTATTCTAAAACATGAACGCATTCACCCATATGAACGACTTTGTAAATAAATTAGTTGTGACATGTAAAAAGCCCAAAAAGCAAGCTAAAATGTTATGTAAACAAGTCAGGCTTATGCTTTCGCCTAATGTCACACTAAACTTAAAAGATAGTAATCCTAGTATTAAAAGATACAAAGAGATTGCAGAGGAGTTTAAAATGGGCTATTTCATTGTCACTGGCAATAATTTTATAAAGATAGGGAAATATCCAAATGGGCCCACAATATTATTCGAGTTAGTTGAATACATTAACGGGACACAACCTACTGATAGAAGATTATTCGCTTCGGATGCTTTAATAACCTTTTCTGGGGAACAAACAGAGCTTAAAGATTTTTTTAAGGGCATTACAAGTTCTCCGGCTGTCCCAAAAAGGACAATTAATTTTGACTTCACGGATGATAAGATTAGAGTTAGACATTATAGAATAATTACAGAGGAGGATGATGACATCAAAGTTGGATTGGAAGACATAGGTCCAGGTATAACATTGAGAATAAAAAAGATAGAAGATTCATTTTTCAAATAAATTAAATATTTTTGAATAGCCATTGGAAGATTGTAAGTCTTTTAATGTATTTAGAATTGATCTAGGAATATGTTTATACCCATGACAATATATATACTAGACAATTACAATGTATAATTATTTTTTATGCCTTTTTCTTTCTATTTATACTTGACTGCTTTATAAATAAGATCTTAAACATCCTGTGGGGTTATAACTAGCCACATTTTCCTTAAATATATCTTTATATGCGGTTCATTATTATTATTATTATTAATGTCATCAAATAGCTGTGTAACATAAGATTTAATTAGATATCATGCATCATACTACAGCCCTCCATCATCTATCTCCCCTCTAATCCTCTAAAAAACTCTTTTATTTGATTTTTGATTATTTCCAAGTCTCCGAATTGAATATTCTTTACAATCCACGGACTCAAATACTTCCTTAATTTAGTGTACCGCTTATCAATCAGGATGATAGATGCATAATCGTCCTTGTGTCTAATAGATCTGCCTATAGTTTGATTTACTTTTTTCATTGCCATTTCCGTGTACCAATTAAAACCAAACTGCTTTATCTTTTCATTTATTTCAGAATCAATGTTAGGGTATGGGACACCGATAATGATAAGAATTCTACAAAGATCATCAGAGAAGTTTATCCCCTCACTAAAAGTCCCTCCCACGACTGCAAACAGTAAACTTTTAGTCTTACGTGTGCTCAATGCATATTCTTCAAACTTATGCGTGCCTTCATAGAACAAGTTTAACTCTTCATTCGGTTTAAAAAGAGTTTTAAAGGTTTCTAAATAATGTTTAGACGGGAGAAAAACGACAGTACCACCGTTAAAACTGCACTTTATAATTTCTAATACAGATTTATGTAATGAGCTAAACAATTCTAAGTCATTTTTAGATTTGTGTTTAATTTCAATGTCCTTTCCACCAATAGTGTCTAAAATAAAACAATTAAATAATCTAGTAGAGCTTTCATAACTAAAGTTCTCAACATCTCTTGAATTAAAAATACCAACAAGTTCATCTATTGGTTCCATTGTGCCACCCGCCAATATCAATGATTTTACATTAGAAAAAGGCTCAAAGAATACCTTAGAGATTATTGGGAATATTTTTATGTACTCGTAAGTGCATACAATACGACTAGATTCGTCTGAGGCTACTAAAAGTTTGAGGAATTTGACAATATTGTGCAGCTTTAAGTTCGATTTATATTCGAAACTTTCTAATTTTAGAATTAAATTAGACTGTTTTAATTCTTCAGTCAATTCAAGTGTGTTAAAATTATATAGTTTGGCTTCTAAGAGAAACTGGCCTGTTTCAACAACCTTTTCAACAACCTTTTCAACAGCACTATTCTTGATGATATATTCTATTAGATTTGTCATCATATAAATCAAAGTTGACAAAAGTTCGTGGTTCTTAGAGCTTCCCTTAAAATAGGTTTTGTATCTGTTAGCTGTCAAAACATATCTTTTAAGATCTTCTAGTCTTATTAAAGAGGTATGTATTTGGCTTACAATATCTACTATATTATGAGCTTCGTCAATGATAACAATGGAGTCCTTTAAAATAATGTCTAAAGATCTTCTACAATCCTCATCAAACAACATGTTGTACGGAAGAAAAACCAACTCGGCCTTTTTAGAATAAGTCTTACTAAAATAATACGGACAGTATATCTTCTCCTTAGAGTCTCGAACTAAATCTTCAATGCTAAATGTCCCGCTTTCCTTGTAATGCTCCTTATAAAACTTGCATTTGTCTTCGGAAACTAAATCTCTGCATTTTGTATTTATACTGTCTAGAGTAGATAGAGTATTAACCGTGCTATTTATACAAAGAGACTTTCTAGAAGCAATTACAATCGCACTGGTATTTATTTCTAGGTTCTTAAACTCATTAATTACCTGCCGTAATTGAGAATGTGTCCTGGAGCAATAATATATTTTTGTCTTTTTAGAATTTACACCAAAAAGGTCTCCTAAGAAATCATCCTCTTCATCATACTCAGCAATAAAATTCTTTATAGAAAGGAGCAGAGACAAGGTCTTTCCAGTTCCAGTAGGACTAGAAAAAATACCTATTTGTCTGTTTTTTATAACTTCAGTGCAGTCTTTGATGAATTTTAATTGAATGTCGTACAAGTCTGGTACTTTCATAGGGTGGTCGACTATAAATACTTAAAAAATTATTATAAAAGTGAGAATCAGATACAAAGTTTTCATCATCCTCAGCCAGGGATAACTTGATCATCATTTTCTGGGGGTGTTTCGTGTTTAACTTTTATAGTGTAAAAATTTCTAGAAAAAAAATTTGCGAAACGTCGCGAAATATTTTATGACAAAAGTAGTAGAAATCTTGTTGTCTAAACAGATACATGAAGTGAAACCACTGCAAAGATTGAAAGATTTTATTGGTAGTCGATAATTTGATTGTACAAACCAGAATTTTCAAAATACGCGTGGTCATATACAGCAACATTATAACATGTGTCTATCGTGTGGCATAAAAATAAGACAAAATGCTTTAGGTCGCGGGCATAAATATTTAAAAACATATTCTATATTTAAAATTATGATGAAATAAATTTACTTTTTGTCTTTTTCTGTTTCTTTGTCAAACATTTCATGGAATGGCAAAAGAGCTTTCCTGTGTTCGCCATAGTGATTAAGAGTTGTGGTTATATTTTGTTGAGAATTGTGTTTCTTGTAATTTCTGAGTCTATTCAAAAGAAACTCCCACTTATCATCTTCCTGCATTCTCAAAAAAATGTAAACACCCGTAATTTCCTCGACTATTCCACTTTGGAACATGCCATTTTTTACTATAAGAGAGCATATTTCATTTATTGTCGATGGGTCCTTTGGCTTATCCCAAGAAGCAGTAAGGCTCATGACCAAATTATGTACCTCAGGTAGCTCGGGTTTTTTAAATTCAATCTTGTTTGCAAAACGTCTATCAAAGGCACCGTCTAATATATTGGGTCTATTAGTTGCGCCAAATAAGAAGACAGGCCTTTTTATATCATCTCTTACTCCCCCAATACAGGCCAAAAGCTCTGTTTGAATTTTAACATAGTTTTCATTTCCATTGGTATCTCTATTGGCGAAGAAAGCATCCATTTCATCAAAAAATATAATTGTAACATCATATATTGAAGGAGCACTAGCCGCGGCAAATAAAGCCCTAACACGCTTCTCGGCTTCTCCCATATACTTGTCATTGATTAAACTCGGTGTCAAAAATGCAACTCGAACTTTTGAAGGCTGCTTTTTTATATAATCGACTTTTTCTATGTCAGTCATTTTTTCCAATATATCCTTGCCAACACTTTCCATCAACCTCTTAGTTTTTAAATTAAGATCCAGTAGGCCTGCAATCTTTTGTACAAAAAGTGTTTTACTCGTTCCCGGCTTTCCCGACAATAGAAAATTCTTTTGTGGTGATTTTAAAAAACCAATTTTTTGCAAATTATTCGACTTAAGTATTTCCATTATATTGCATATATGTGAAAGGACATCGGCCACAATTTCATCCTTACCATAGTAATTGACATGGTAATAGTTACTAGCCGGTTCAAAGTTGAATACTTGCGTTAAATCATTTTCAGTTGGCATATATTGAGCTGTAAGCTGTTTTCCTTGCAACTCTCTTGCTTTTGTATCTTTTCTGTATTGAATAAATTGAAATATAAAAAAAGCGACCGAAGCAAGCAATAAAGCGGTTTTTAGTAGACTCATCCAAAAAGACTCCTTATTGCTACCATTTTCTGCATGATTTTCGGTCTTTAATTTACCCGCCAATCTATTTTCAATAATGTGGGCAAGAATGTCTACATACACATCTTTATTTAATTTCTTTGTTTTTGATCTTTTCAATCGTTCGGTGTATCTTTTATGATCCTCCACGATTCCTTCATCTAAATTTTCTTGTGGTGTAACTTCTACATCGATTGTAGGCATTATGGGGGTGGTTCATTTCTATTAATGTTAAAGATCTAAATCTTTGGATTTGATATCTAAATTACGATGATGATATAATAACTGTCAATGTATGACTTATAAAGATCTTTTGGTATACCGACGTATTTTTGGTACCAATACTAAGTAATTTTACAATAAAAGCATTTCACTAATTTGGATAATGTTATTAAAATACACAAAAAGTGTGATTTTACATGCAAATAAAGAATTCTTCAAATTCTAGTTGTGTTAACAAATTCTTTTTTGTTACGATTTAATTGAGGGTTTTTTGTCATAAAATGCTATTATTTACATCTATCCTCTTCAAACCAGTTTAAAAAAGCCACCTGCTTTATTACTTGATAGGGACTACTTATAACTTCACAAATAACTTCTCACATAAAAACACCAATTTTACATAATATAATCAAAAGATATTTTCATACCACAATATGCCTCCATCTATTATTTACAATCTTTCTTAGCTCTCACAAGTTTTTACATTTTATCCCCAATATGAAAGACGAAGAATTTAATGAGTTTAAAGAAAAGCTTGAGGATTATCTTCCTTTAATTCCGGATAGTGTATTGGAGTATTACATGCAAAAATCTGGTGTTAAAAGTAGTGACAAAAATGTTCAGAAGCTTGTTTCTCTGCTTTCACATAAGTTTATTGCCGATAATGTTAATACCTCTTTACAATACCATAAGATCCACCAAAAGGCAGCTCAAAAAGACAAACGGTTTGCAAGGGAGAAAAAGACAACATTGCAAGTAAATGACTTAGAAAAGGCGCTTGAGGACGTAGGGATTAACATTTCAAGACCTAATTACTACATGTGATGATCAGCGGTAAAGTATAATAAATGTTTATTTACATCATTTTTAACGCTTAACTGAGGCTACTGTAGTTCGCTTTCATATATATCGATTTAAAACAACAAATAGTAAGATTATTAAAAGGCTATAATCTCTATTTTTTAAATTCTCTAGGGATCTTAGTTTAGTGTAGGACATTATTTCTTTTATCTCGGATCTAATTGTCTCTACATGTACAGGGTCACTTGAAAGCAACATAAAATTTAACTCATTATTTCTACTAGCGCTTCTTCTATTTAGATTTGAAGATCCTATCACAGTGGCAGCCACGTTTCCCGTGAAAGCCCAAATACCTTTTTTATGCATTGTTTAGCCGTCCCTTCTGAATTCATAGATCTGGGCCTTAGGTAAGTTCAGTGCTGTTCTAAATGTGCTATAATTATAAATTTTTGTCACTAAACTTCCGAAGCGTCCGTATTCAGTAAAGATATTAGATATTGGGTCATTGACAATAATCTTGACATTAGTTTCCTTCAGTAGCTTAAGGTAAGGATAGGGCAGATTAAGATATGATGTAGAGATGTACATTTCCTTGAACCCGCGTTTAATTAGTGCCTCAATAACATCATATTCCGTAGCCTCGTCGTAAACAATTATCTTTGGGTCTGTTGTAATATTGCGTGTTTCTAAAAGATCTGCATAGTTAAGCCGATTGTTTTGTTCCTCTAAAATATTTGATATTACACTTGATTCAATGCTATCTTGGGAAATATAATTTACATATTGAGAATTGTGTATTGTTCCTAAATCCTCAACAACCATATGAATTCCATTGATATTTTTGTGATTCTGTATAATTGGAATAAAAATTGAACCAATCATTAAATTGACCAACTCACTATTCTCAATGCTGTAATATCTATCTAGTCGCCTTGAGAAGTAGTCATGATTTATATTTGCACCTGTAACTATCATTTTACTATCGAACATTATAATTTTAGAATGAAACACAGAGAGCATCTCACTTACTCTTCGTGGAAGAAAGGAATAGTTCATAACTTTAAAATAGAAGTTATCCGAAAGCCTGTGTTTTATAATTTTTTGCTTAAGGTCGTCCGTAAGACCCCTAGAGTAATCCAAAAGTATCATAGTTCTTTGGTCGTTTTCATTTCTCTTTTCTATTAGTTTTATTAGCTCATAGGTTTCGTCATCTTCACCAAAGTACATAGAAGCAATAAATGCTTCTTTTGAGGTCTCTAGTCCGTATTTTAGTTCCTTGTAAAAATCCTTAGCATTTTTGATTCTTTCAATCTCTCCTAGATGAAAAATACTAAAATGCTCTAAATTTTTCAATAGCTTTTTCATGGTGTATGTTTGATCGTTATTTTTATTTAAATATTTGTTGTGTCTCAACTTATCATCCTATTAGTTGATTGTTTTGGTTGGTATTTTCACAACCAAGAAATCTTAAATGTTTTATAGTTGATAAATCGGAAAATAATATTTTAACTATTGGCGCAAATCATATAAATGTTTGTATTAAACTACGTATACGTGTTATTGTGATTTTAAGTAGTGTTTTAGAAACTTCAAGATCTAAAACCTGTCTTACTTCACGTCAACCAATGAAAAACAATTGTGATATCATTATGTTCGATCATATAATCTTTAAATTTATGCAATATTTCAATGATATGTGAATAAAATGCATCTTATGTAAATATCCAATAATTATATTTGTGGTATTTTTACTTTGTAATAGAAGATTTAATGATAAACATCGAAAGATAAATTCGCATTTGGGGCATAATGTGATACACTTGGTCCTTGATTGCAATAAGTTGTATTTTTAAGCTACAAGTGGTCACACAACCATTTAATTGTTGTGATAAATTCAAGATTTTAACAAATAAACACGTCAGAAAGCCAAAATACAAATAGCGTTTGACCGGTGAGAGACATCAAGCATGAGTAAATTTTAGTTATCGATCATTGGGCCAAAAAGTTTTGAAATTGTAGACAAGACTCTTGTTAAGATTTAAATTTATAGTCACTCTTGTAAATCAGTATGAGTTGGGTAACCATTGAAAACAGATGTATTATAACCATTTATACAATACTTAATATACGACAACAACACCCGATTGAAGTTTGATTGTCACATAATGACCTTAATTGTTTTATGATTGCCAAAGGATTATTATAGGTATCCAACAATGCTTGTAATTAACTTATAGACGTAGGCTATTTTCGGGGCCAATTTTTGTCTTATTATGATATCTCTAAAACTAAAGAATGTTGTTTAGTTATGTATAAGATGGAATGGTATGGTATACTGAGGCTTTGTCGGAATAAACCTTATGAATAGAATTCTTGTCGTATAACCTAAATAATGACACGACATCTATGATTTGATGCCCGGGCTTACAGTAATAATTTGACGTATGCAAGTATCATGATGGCCATAAAAATATTGATTTGCTGAGTTTTGGATGTCCCTCCGTTTGTCACGTTTCCTATTTATCTTTTATCTGCCATTAATAAAATGATAGAAATGGCATCTTACCACAAACAAGGTAAGTGAATGCTACTATGCTTATTTAAAGAAACAATTCTGAATTTTAAATGGCATAGAAACATTCAGTATCAGATTTGATACCATGTGATTTCCTAGTTTACTTGTAAACTATCAGGTTGTAGTAACATTAAATTCATAATCAAATAAGAACACACCTTAATCCTCATGCGTCATTGTTATCTGTACTAATAAAGAATTCGGATCCATTTAATTGCATTTTAATGCAGGTATCTAGTGTTTGAATAGACATCTATTATAATTTTATTAAACTGCAGATTGATGGATATAATGCCTTCGAAGAGTAATTTTATTTTGGTTGGAAATATTCTGTGCTGCTCTTTGCACGTTTAGTTAATAATTTTAATGTTTAACTGTCCTATCTTTGACATGTTTTTTACCTTTATTGTAGAGGAACCAAATAACAACGAACTTTATAAGATTTTCATTCTGATGTGACATAAATAGACTAAAATATTGTACATAAATATTTATTCGGGGTTATTAAGACGTCCATCAGAATCCTGTGTGGAAGGAGGAAACAAAGTAAAATTTTTTTAAATCTTATAAATATACTGAGTATGTGTGTTCTATCAACATAAATTTATAGGTGCGCCTCTTACTTTGACTAAAACTATTGTCTTTTCATAGCTGTATATCGCTAAAACATTAATTAGAAACAATAAACTTTTAAAACACAAAAGGTTGTGAAAATGCTAAGACCTGCATAGTTTGGCTGTTGTATATCGACAAAGATAAACTCAACTATATGTAAAACTATTGCTTAACAAATTTTATAAATATGAAAAACAATCTTAACATCTAAATCCTCCACAAACAATAAAACAAAACATAGAAAGGCATTTAAAGCACTTTGGTGTCTAACATACATGAATACATAAAGTGAATTTTTCCTGCGCAAGTCTTAATAACTACAAAAATCTAATCGGTGAAACTTGGCGTCTTGCTGACTTTCAACCACCTAAGTTTGAGTTCAGTTGGACTCCAATTTTACCATTAATGATTAGTATTCATTTTATATTTAATCGTAAAATTATCCCTTTTGAAGACAGTCGGTAGCTAACTCTCATAAAAATGCAATATAGTGGCTTTCATCAAACCCTTTACAATTTATCGACAACTAAACCCTTCACATTCCTCCATTTCAATCTTTCAATCATCACTATAATCAAAAACTCTTAACACACAACAACATTTCATACCCATGTCGAAACAAGTACACGAAGACGAAGATTTTAAATCCGAGACAACTTCATTAGAAGCTTTAAAAAATCAAGGAATTGGTCCCGCCGATATAAGCAAGCTAATCGATGCCGGATACAATTCTGTTGAAGCACTGGCCTATGCGCCGAAAAAACAACTTTTGACCATTAAAGGATTTTCTGATGTGAAAGTTGACAAACTAATCAAAGAAGCTGCCAAACTAGTTCCAATGGGATTTACAACAGCTACCGCATACCATCAGAGAAGACAGGATCTTGTATATCTAACTACTGGATCATCCGAATTAGATAAACTACTTAATGGAGGGATTGAATCCGGCAGTATAACAGAGATATTTGGAGAATTTAGAACTGGTAAAACACAGATTTGTCACACAGTAGCTGTCACCTGCCAGCTTCCACCGGAACAAGGGGGTGCTAACGGTAAAGCTTTATATATCGACACTGAAGGTACTTTTAGATCTGAGAGGTTGTTCCCAATAGCTGAAAGATACGGATTGGACCCAACCGAAGTGTTGGATAATATCTCATATGCACGTGCTTATAATTCTGATCACCAGTCACAGCTACTTATACAAGCTTCTGCGTTAATGTCCGAAAGTAAATATGCTGTTCTTATTATTGATTCGGCCACGGCTCTTTATAGAACTGATTTTAGTGGAAGGGGAGAGTTGGGAGCCAGGCAGATAAGTTTGGCTAGGTACTTAAGGGACTTAGTAAACTTGGCTGAAACATTCCATGTGGCTGTTATCATTACCAATCAAGTTGTTTCAAATCCAGATGGTGCGATGACCATGTTTGCGGGTGATGTGAAAAAGCCAATAGGTGGCAATATTATGGCACATGCTAGCACTACCCGACTTTCTTTAAGGAAAGGTAAAGGCTCTACGCGTATCTGCAAGATCTACGACTCACCTCTTCTTCCCGAATCTGAAGCCATGTTTAGCATAACCGAAGCAGGGATCGATGACCAAGAAGAATAGTTATTTAATTAAATATTTACCAATAGCAATAAGTCTTTGAATTTGTCGTGTTAGTAATGACAATAATCTGTAAAAAATATTTATTCTTTCAAAGGCCCTTTTTATGCCACAGAATAATTTTGTAGAGCAACACATTAAGAAATACGGAAGACGACTAGACCACGAGATTAAAGCACTCAAAAAGGAAGCACGTGCTGAGGCAACGCTGGGCAAGAAAATCAAATCACTTCACGGCATAAAAGCCAAATTATTTATGAAAAAGAGATATAATGAAAAAGTACAACTAAAGAAGAATTTGAAGATTAATGAATGTAAGTCGAAAACAGTTCTCGTTAACAACGAGGAGACACCTATTCCTCATTTCCTGCTAGACAGAGAAAATCAACAAAGTGGCAAGGAGCTTAATGATAAAATTAAGCAACAAAGACAAGATAGAGCAGCTAAATATGCAGTTCCAATACCCGAAGTTAAAGGACTAACTGAAGCGGAAGTTTTTGGTGTTGTTGCAACGGGCAAAAGAAAATCAAAACATTGGAAAAGGATGGTCACTAAGCCATGTTTTGTTGGTCCCGATTTTACGAGAAAGCCACCAAAGCTGGAAAGATTCATAAGACCCAAAGCTTTGAGGTTTAAAAATGCACATGTATCACATCCCGAACTTAAGACTACCTTTCATTTGCCAATAATTGGCATTAAACAGAATCCACATTCGGATATTTTTACAAGCTTAGGTGTTCTGACTAAAGGTACTATTATAGAAGTCAATGTCTCTGAATTAGGCATTGTGAATGCCCAAGGAAATATAACGTGGGTTAAATACGCACAAATTACCAATCATCCCGAGAATGATGGTTGTATCAATGCTACTCTATTGGTTTAAATAATAAATTTAATTATTCGGTTAATTTGTATTCATTATTATTCTTTTTTATTAGAATACGTTTATAATTGAGAGTCTCAATTATTTCTTCTATCGGTTTACCCAACTCACAAGACTTAATAATTTCAAATAGTTCATTTTTAGTGAAAATATTGCTATCTCTCCGGTCAACTACATCCTTTAATTCATCAATTAGTCCTTTGATAGTACGTTTTTGTGCTTTCTTTAGATCCTCCTTTTCGAAAATGCGTTTGTATAAATTAATTGCAAATACCGCATCTTCTTTAGTAGCAATACTTCTCAGTTCGACTTTGGCTCTAGCCTCGGTTGATCTAATCAAGCTTTCAAGATCTCTCGTTGTAATATTTGCTTTTTCTCTTATTTCTAGATAGAACTTTTTCAATTCTTCTTTGGCCGAAACACTCAAAACGGGAAACACGCAGTTTCGCGCATAGTTTATGTATTTACGGACATCTTCTAGAGGAATTAAAGTCTCTGGTTTTTCTTGAAATGACTTAAGAAATGGGTCTGTCCGAATTGATGACATAATCTGGTCAATTTTATCTACACTAGAAGACGAAAGATGTCTTCTTTTAAGTATCTGGTCGGATATTTCATAGTTTTCTTTATCGCTTAAATCGTCCAATAAAATAAAAATTAAGTCAAATCGAGATAAAAGTGCATTGTCAAACCGTAAATTGTCTTTTATGGATTTGTTTCGGTTAAAGTGGCCGTATTTTGGGTTAGAGGCTGCTATGATTGTTGCCCTTGTGGGGATAGAACATACGACACCCCCCTTAGCTACTGTCACCTTTTGTTCCTCCATAGCCTCAAACAAGGCGCTATGATCGTCAATTTTGTCAAACTCATCCATACAACAAATACCATTGTCAGTCACTACAAGAGCTCCTGCATCGGCCATAAAGTCCCCCGTATTTGGATCGTGGGTAAGAGATACAGTCAAGCCAGCTGTAGTTGTTAAATTACCACTGACATAGGTGCTTTTAGGAAGGACACTACAAGAACTTAGGAGCATTTTACTTTTTCCTAGTCCCGGATCTCCGATGATTAGAGTATGAATTTCCGATCTAATTTGACTGTTTCCAACATACTTGCGCGTCCCTCCAAACAACGAAAGCACAAGACCAATCTTAATTAGACTGTGACCAAAGATATTCGGATAAATCGAATGAGTTAGAATTTCAAATATATTTTTTGTCTTTGCACATCGTTTAAACATCTCAAAATCGCATCTATTCATTTCAGAGTCAACATCAAGAATATTTTTGTTGTTAATATGTTCGTAATTATTAATCTTTACAACTAACCTGTACAAACTATTATTTTCATTTTCGGAACTAATTATACCACAAGCCTTAATTACATCACCCGGGGACAAGAGGCCAACATGATCATCATAAATAACACAATCTAATGCTTCCTCCGGACAGAAATCTTCACCATCCTGTATTTTATAATCTCCTATTCTTTGTATTTTTATTTCTTGTACGTCTCGCATAACAGTTAAGCTGTGATGAAACAAAAACGTGAAAGACTTCGATTTGCAGTTTCCATTGCATTTTTTTGGTTGTTTAAAGATATTTCCTTCGATTGTGACGTTTAAAACTTCATGGCATTTTAGACATTCAAAGAAGGCTCGTTGTATTTCAATTTTTTTAAATCCAATTCTACTCACAGTCCCAATAAAAGAAACAAGTTTGCCACAATTGTTAGCATTAATTTCATTCCTAATCTCACAATATTCAACTAACCTAGTCTTTATCTTAATCATTTGATATTTATTATCTTTAAGTATCTCGGACACAGCACAAGACACACAGTCGATAATTATTTCGTAATTCTTGTCTTTCATTTCCTCTAAAATACAATTTATAAAATTTATATACGAAATATAAAAAACTCTGTCTCTTTCGACACTTGGCAAGTCTATGTACGGCAATAGTTTGATCTTAAATTGTTTAACCATTTCTATAGCTTCATTATAAATTGTATATTGCTCTTCTGGGAAATATAAATTCCAAGATTCAATGTGCATTAACCCTTAAGATACTCTAAATTTAAATAATAAAACAACTTAAATAGACTTGAACAACTTAAGAAATACTCTAATTGGCACAAGCTTATTTTAAAGACAACGCCTTTTCATAATATTTGCATTATTTGAACCCATAAAATGGAAGAAGCTATAAAAGAGATTGAAAAAACTGATGGAGTGCGTCTAACCTGGAATGTTTGGGGGACTAAAGGAGAGGAAACGTCTAAGGTACCTTTGGCCTGTATGTATAATGTACATCAAGACACAGGAACATTGGAATGTGAGCCAATTTTTTGTTCTTCTTGTAAATCTATTTTAAATTTTTATTGTACTGTCGACTACGGAAAACAATCCTGGATTTGTGTTATTTGTAATACCTCAAATGGATTGCCAAACCATGCCAGAGATGTCTCGCCAGACAATCTTCTGCCCGAATTATTTGAGGAAAATTCTACTATTGAATACATATTATCTAAAGAAGCTGTTTTCCCTCCCGTTTTCTTTTTTGTTGTGGATATCTGTACGTTTGACGAAGAGAGACACGAACTACTTAAAAAGGCCTTGTTTACCACATTTGAAAGGATTCCCGAAGAGTGCTTTATAGGATTTATAAAATACGGCACCAATATTGAACTGCTGGAACTTAATTCGTCTAAACCCAACAAAGTATATCTGTTTTCGGGGAAGTCGGAGTACCAAAGCTCAATTTTAGGGAAGCTTGACGCATCCGCCAAAGGAGCAACAGCTTTAATAGGCAGATTTCTAATGAGAAAATATGAATGCAAAGACTATGTGGAACAATTGATTGCTAATTTAGAAAGAGATCCCTTTCCCGTTCTTAATGCTTATAAGCCAATAAGATGTACTGGGTCTGCTTTAAGCCTGGCCGTGTCACTTTTAGAGACTAATTTTGCTAATTCAGCTGTTAAGTACCTGTTGTACACACAAGGCCCGTGTACATTTGGTCCTGGGACTGTTACTTCTATTAAGTATAAAGAAAAAGGTAAAAATGATTTTGTTGATGAAGACGGTAAAGTCTACGAAGCTTCTGCTTTAAATTTTTATTCTCTTTTGGGCAATAGAATCTGTGAACTTGGCCATAGCGTGGATCTTTTAGCTGTGACTATTGAAGACATTGGCATAAATTCTATGGAGAGATTGACAAGTTTAACTGGGGGAATGTTAATAATGGCACAAGACTTTGATGTAAGCATATACACTTCTTCCTGTGAGAAGCTTATGAGTAGCAGAGACGGAATATTAACGCAAGGGTTTAATGCTAAAATAGTCTGTAAAACTAGTAAGAATTTAAAGTACAATGGTGTCTTGGGAATGGGTAAGAATACAACACAGGGTTGGCGACTAGGGTCCATCTTCCCTACGACTAATATTACTCTATTGCTCTCCCAAACACCACAGGCCGTACATCAGGATTTTGGGTATGTTCAGATTATAACTCAATACCAAAGGAGTGATAAGAAGCTCGTGGTGAGAGTGACAACGCTTGCCAGAATGTTTAGTGAAATTAAAGAAGACATTATTAATAGTTTTGATCAAGAGGCGGTGACTGTCTTTCAGGCCAGATTTTTATTGATGAAGAAGTACGAGGAAGTGAAAGATTGTGAGAGAATGATTGATAAGAACTTAATTAAGTTTGCTAAATCCTTTGGTAAGTATTCAAAGGGACACCCAGGCTCTTTGGTTCTCCCCGAGTCAATGTCATACTATCCCAATTTTATGTTCTTTTTCAAAAGGAGCCTCCTCGTACAAACAGAAAATGTTTCTGCGGATGAAAGTGTCTATTTTAAGAATTTACTGTACCGAGAAAAGATTAATGATGCTCTCAAGTTGATAAAACCGACTCTTATCTCTTACAATTACGAAACGGGCGTGTCTGTTGTTGAATTGGACACAAAGTCCCTTCAACCCGACGTCATTTTAGTCCTTGACACTTTTCATAATGTTGTAGTTTGGAGAGGGGGTTACATAGCTTTGTGGATTAAAGAAGGCTACCATAAACAGGAGGAGTACGCGTCTCTAAAAGAAATCATTGAACAATCTGAGGATTTGGCTAAGGAGCTTTGTAAAAGAGTACCTACACCTCAGTTTTGCATAACCGAAGAAAATAAAAGTCAGCAGCGTATTCTCCATCATTATGTAAATCCCAGTGCCAGTGGAACTGTTATAACAGAAAACATTAGCTTTGATAAGTTCTTTGATGCGCTTTCTAAGGTGGTTGTAAGCAGTGACGATTAAAAATTGTTTTCGATACGCGTTTAAAAACTGTTTGTTAAGATTTTATTCATAAAAATAAAAAGAGGGTTTAACCCAATAGATACATCAATACTCAACTTCTCAATACACATTGTATGAGAAACACATCCCCTCACCAGTACCGTTACTTATCTCCCTTAAATTATCAATTTTAAAATTTTTTATTTTTACCCCAATGGCCAGTCAAACCGAAACTGAAAAGCAAGTGGCTGAATTTATAAAGAAACACACTATCGAACTTGTAGAAGAGCAATACAAATCAGACTACACCAACATCTACATCCAAACCTTTATTAGGGACAATAAGCAAAAGGTAATGGTCATTAAAGTGCCACAATCTATACTACCTAAGGCCCAAAGAAAGTACGAGTCTATCATGAAGTCTATGAAACAAAAGTTCCACGATTATTTTATCATTCTTGTGCAAGATTTTGGGTTTGAAAACAAATTGTCCCACTTCAACACTAAGAAGGTTTATGCCGATGCTTGTTTCCCCTTCGCTGGTAACGGAATCAAAGTGGATGTTAAAAGCCCTGAGGAGGAAGTCGTAAATGTGCTTGTCGAGAAGAAGTGTACGTACAATGAGAATGAGTTTAGAATGATTGAGACTGCCATTAACGGCCTCCTAGGCGTGAATGTCGTTGTCGGCGTCAATCATCATACATTAAATTAAAATCCTTAAGTCTAAATTGAAATCTTCAAGTTTAAATTATTCTTATCCGGCCGTTATAAATTATTTATTTTATTTTTTGAGATCCCTAATGGAAGAAATTCAAGTTATCAAAAAGAAGGCCGCCAAAAGCCCGTCTAAAACTTATCAAGACGATTATTTAGGACTGGATTTGTCTAATCAGGGCATCAAGAACCTATCTAGATCTCTTTTCCAACTCACCTTTCTAAAAGAGTTAAATCTTAAGGGAAACAACTTAGAGGCCGTCCCAGAAGAAATTTGCCTTCTAAAGGACTTAGAAATACTTAACCTAAGCAAGAACAAGATCAAGTACATTCCCTCTAGAATAGGTAAAATGGTAAATCTAAAGGAATTATATTTTTCTGATAATCTAATCTCTAATATACCAATGGAAATCGGTTCTCTTTATAATTTAAATGTCTTTGAAATTCACAACAACTCTCTTGTTAGTCCGTTTAACATACTATACAAAGAAAAGAAATTAATACAGTACTGTAGGGAACACAATACGGCCTACCAGGGGCCTCTGGATAGAACATGGTTGGATGTTGTTATTAGAAAGGAGATGGTAGATGAGGAATACACCTTTGGAACTTACAATATACTAAGCAATTTTCATGCTACTAAGCTGTTGTATCCGCCCTCGTGGGTGTTAAACCCCGAGTACCGCAAAGAAAACATTCTCCACGACATTCAATCGTACAATGTTGACGTACTTTGTCTTCAAGAGATCGAAACTTACAATTATGAAGAATTCTTTAGAGACCAATTGGACTTAAGATGCGATTATGACTCTATTTTCTGTCCTAAGGGAAGGTCCAAGACTCTCCAGGACAACAAGACAGTTGATGGCTGTGCTATTTTTTGGAAGAAGTCAAAGTTTAAGATTGTTAATAACTTTCTAATTGACTTTCACTCTAAAATAACGCAAGATACTCGTTTCAATAAAAACTTAGAGTTCATTGAAAGGTACGGGAGGAAGGACAACATAGCTCTTGTTGCAGTTTTAGAGAACAATCAGGGGGATCTTATAATGGTGGTCAATGTTCACTTATACTGGGAGCCTGAATATAAAGATGTCAAACTGATACAAACAGCCATTTTGTTAGAAGAAATAGAAAAAAAGAGGAGATTTTATAAACAAGCCAAAATCGTTTTAATGGGCGATTTCAATTCCCTCCAAGATTCGTCTGTTTATGCATTAATAACTCAAAATGCCTTTAACAAGGAAGAAGTTTATGAAACTGACTACAAACTAAACTATGAGCCAAAGCTTGAAATAGCTTTCAAGGATGCCTATGAAGGAGAGGATGTTGAGTTCACAAACTTCACACCACAGTTTTCGGGTGTTATTGACTACATCTTTTATTTTGGTAACTTAAAGCTTGTGTCTATTTTGTCCCCAATAGAAGCCGAATACACAGACAGAATTGTGGGCCTTCCTAATATACATTTCCCTTCGGATCATATTTTTATAGGCGCCAGATTCGCTTTGACTAAAAAGTAAAAAAGCTGGAAATATGAAAGCCCAAGTCAACAAACCTTATTTAATTAAAAATATATTGATGAATCGAATACAACAGAGTGTGTATAGTGTTATCCTGCATTATCTTGTCTCCTAATTCTAATAAATGTTTTCGTGTATCGACTTTGCCGACTCGTGATAGCTCAAGTTCTTCCCCTGTTAGGTTCTTTTCGTCTTCTAAAGTCTTTCCATAATCTTCGATAAGCTTTACAAGCTTTTCTCTGTTAGTCTCCACCTTTCCTAAGATTAGATTTTCTGCCCAAGTCTTCTTATGTAGATTCAATAACATTCTTTGTTCTAATTCATTCTTCTTACAGGTTATGTTAAACGAATAATAATGCTTATTAAGGCCATGGATGATAGAAATAAGAGAAGGTGTCTTTAGATATCCAATATTACTTGTGACTTGTCTTGGTTCACCCCCGAGGATACCTACAGAACTTTCGATTAGCCTAAATGCATCTATGACAACCTTCCCCTTAACACTTTGTATGGGGTCGATGACAACAGCAACAGCCCTTTCACACAAGCTTTCAAAGCTCTTTTGGGTGCTAATATCAACACTACTAAGCCAGCACCCAAACCCTGGATGACTGTGGTACCATCCTACAACTGTTTCATTGCGGCCTGTGGCCTTAAGAATATCCATCATCTTTGTTTGGAAGACAGGGTCTACAGCCTCAACTGTAACACCCGTACCACTCTGTGGCATGGCAAATACATCAACTACTTTAACAGTAAATTCATCTACAAACTCTCCTAACATTAAGCCCATTACTTCCATAGGAACGCCTGATCTACCGTGTTTGAGCATTTTAAGAAGTGCTAGGGATGATATCTGAATGGTTTCTGATGTGTCTGTCGCTGGACGGGAAGGTTCTGCGCCTAAAAAGCTTTTCTAGCTCATTGTAGATAACTTGAATACAACCAGTTGTATCTTTAATTTTAGTTCTAATGTTTCTCAGTCTGTTGTAGATTGTCCCTGGCTGTGAGCCCATAACTAGTCGACAGAAACAGTCCCTGGCTATTCTAGTATTTTCTTTGGGTCCAAGAAGGTACACATCAGAGTCTTTAATAATAGTTTTACAACTAGCAAGATTTTCTATTGTAGTTTTAGTCTTTCCTTCTCTTCCTATGAGCCTACCAATGGCTCTTTCAATGTGTAAATTTTTTAGAATCTTTACTTCGTGTATGTTAAAATGGTCAATAAAGACATCGGGGAACTTAAGAATAGCCATTGGATCTTCTATGCTAAACCCTATAGTAATGGCCTTTATAAACTGTTCTGATCTACTTACAAAAGATGGATCTTCAGTGTATTCACACGTTCTTATATCTATCTGCTTCTTCATAAAATTCATCTTTATCTGCACTTTTGCTAGTTCTACAATAGGCGTGTATATCTTAAGCCAGTTTGTTTTTATAAATGTCATTTTGTTTGAAGGAACATCTACTGTTCTTATCTGTATCATCTAAGGACTTAAATAAAAAATTTATTAATCCCAAATGAATATACTAAGAGAAATAGCACTAAAACCGCAAGATACGCTATTAGACGATAATTTTGTTGTAATTGGAGATAAGAAAATTGATAAAAATACAGAAATTGAAGTCGGCAAGCAGCTTAAGAAGAAATATACCGTCGAACAACTGGCTTTCTTTCTCATAAATAAGGAGATGATGTACACACAGTACTTAAGAAAGTGTAAAGAAAACAATATTGGACCTATTTTCTATACAGACCAAAAAATATTATGTGAGGAACTTGAACAAAGTAAGGAAGAAGTCTCGCCTTATTCTTTTGACCCTATCGATTCACTTTATATGAGTAAAAATGATTATTCTTGGGTCTGTGAGTTTTTTAGTGGGGAGTCTAGGCATAAAAAAGATCGTAAAACATGCGTAGAACCTTATAGGATTATTGTGCCTTCTTCTATAGCTTCATTCGTTAACTTGAGCAACATAGAAAAGTTTTTGAGAACTGGACAACTCCAAAAGACGAATTCTTTAGTGCTTGATAAGATTGAATTGTTTCTTAATGATAAACGATTCATTGTTGAGGATACCATTACAGACTGGACACTAGAGGATTGGAAGAGTCTGGTGGGGATCTTTTTGGATGGTTCTTCATGGCAACTTAATGAATGGAAAATTGATGATTTTGCAAGCTTGTTCAGTAAAATTCCAAGTTTCTATCTTTTTGAGGATGGCAAAGTAAAGTCTAGCGCTTTAGATGGTTACAATGTCAAAAGAATCGGTTTTAAGGATGGAAAATGTGGTGATAACGACTTTCAAGATATACTAAACCAACTCTTAAAGGTTTGTGATTCTTTAGACAACGGATTGTAATTAAATCTATTTTATAAATGAAGGTTATAATTATCATGTAGTTTTTGTTTTAAAAGTATTTTTGATAGGTCAATTTATTTTTATAAAAAATGAAAGTTCCTCGTTAAAGCGATAAGATAAAACATTTATATTGTGATTTCAATAAAAAACTCACAAATGGTAGTAATTCTCCTGGCCACACTTGAGACTTATAAATTGGAAGTTATTAGTCTGTTGATAAACATTTATCTCTATTTTATCAATTGCTGATCCTTTATGGCAGTTAGGCATGGGGGAAAGACACACTAGAATAATATTGTCATGGAAATACAAATAGTTTATCGGACATGATTTATAATAATTGTGGTATAGACAGCTTTTACATTGTAAGAAACAGCAAAAGTGGCTATAATTACATAAAACTATCATTTTTTTAACTTTGGCATACAACCTTCATATTTAAAATTCATCGAAGAAGATAATTTATACTGAACATAAATGGTAGAACCTGAAAGTGGAATGCCTTTAGAACCAATTTAAATTACTGAAAATTAGGGAATAGAAAAACCTGCAATCGATATAATATAACTTAATGTATATAAACTTAGTTTAAAATATCAGGCTGTTTCGCAAAAGCAGAACACAGATAGTTCATCAATACTTTATTAATTAATAAAAGTAAAGAAAAATATTTTATTGTTTATACTTCTTTATTTTTTCCTTTATGGCATCTTCCTTCAACATTAAGTTCATTTCTTTTGTCGATAAAGATTCACCAGCCTTCATTCTAGTTTGTAAAGCTTCGATATCCTTCAAAGTCTTATGTAAACTTTCCAAAGACTCTTGTACAAGTATTTTAAGCCCTGCCTTATTCTTAAAATCAGAATTAGGTGCCTTTAAATCCGCACTTTGTTTGGACGTATACTTCGTCTTATTGGTCAAGTGCGGTGGCACATATATGTCTCTTCTGACACGTGTAAGGACTTCGGGTCGCTCAAGAGCCAAAAATTCAGAATCAAGGCCATAAACTTCGCTTGAGATCAAAGCATCATACTTTTCTTCCTTAATCTCACGTCCAAAGTAATCGTACTTAGTAATTTTATTATCTTCCTTCAAGTACTTTGTAGTGGATACATAGAAATAGGCGCCATTAACATCCCATTTTATATTATTTGCGCCTAATTCCGAAATCTCTGCATATTTCTCCATCGAGACTGTATCGTAAATCTCAATATCACCCGACAATTGTCCAAATCCAGCCAAAGCAACTATGTTAAATTGGGGATTGTAGTATATCTGGTTTCTAAGTCCTTTCGGAAATCTTTTAGTTTGAACCATTTCATAATTAAAAACAATCACATTCGATGGCTGAGACCCAAAGATAACAACAAAACCACCCTCAACAAACTCAAAATCCGAGATATTGTGTATCTTTTGTACTTTACTAAGCTTATTTTGTTTAATATCATATAGATATAATTCTGTATGTGCAAAGTAACTGTTTTTAACGTACGAGGTAGCCAATTTTATCAATAAGTGTGTGTTTTCTTTATTGATTTTACATGAAAAATGTTCCATGATTTCAAAAACACCGATTTCAATAGATCCAGCCTCGTCAATCTTAAAGATTTTATGGTGATTATCTTTAATGGATTTTCTAGTAGACAAAACACAGAATTCATCATAAACATAGAAGTTTGAATATATATCTATAGATTTATAAAATGGCAAAGATTTATAATGATGTTTTAAGAACATATTATCATTCATAGAATATGCCAAAGTTGTATTGGACACTTCGAATTTTTTTACATTTTTCTCCATTAAAATCTCTTTTTCGGAATCGTAAACAAGAAGAACGGATTCTTCGTTTAACAAGCCAGAAATCTTTCCATTTGCCGATTGCTTTAGTTCAACTGCTTTGGAAAAAATATGGAAAGTTTTTATGGATATATTCTTCAAAAGATCGTAATAGCACAGTTCTGTTTCGTTTGTATACACCAAAATGTTGTTCTTTATAGAATAGGAATCACATTTGATATTTATCTTGCTTTCAAAAATGTCTAAAATCAGATTACCTTCTATGTGTGCAGCCACAGCCATTAAAAGGGGGTTGTCCCCCTAAAAAAAATAAGGAATTATTTAATTACAATTTACCATCTACTAGTTTAGTGAAGTTTGCTTGATCATCAACATACTCAGGATAATTTCTGCAGCGTGAAGCCACAACAAGAACCAATAGCAAAATTATAAGCCCATCGAGTGCACCGTATCTGAATTGAAATTTAAAGTAAAGACTTACTAGAAGCACAAAAAAACCTACAAAGACAATCTTTGATTTCAAACCAGCATTCTTTCTTTTTGACTTCCCAGAAATAGACATATTACCAATTGTTAATGTCGTAGGTGCCTCTGGCTCCTACGAGGTTGAAGTCTGTTCTAACCACATATTCGAAGGATGGTCTTTTGGAGGGAACTTTCCCCTCGCAAAACTATATAAACAACCCCACCTTCGGAAGGGTGGATTTACCAATAAATATCTTACCATAAACTTGTTATCGACATGGCGACAGCGACGAAATTCGTTAGTGGTTTTCCAGACAGGAAAGGGGGAAAGCGAGTAGAGGTAACCACCCGTCATCACTGGAGGTGACGTTAAGCACAACCTAGGACCAGCAGCCGCGCGAGAGGTCACTCGAGGGAAATTCGAAGGGAACCGAAGGGCATGCCTAGAAGAGGTGATTCCTTACCATCCGTCATCCGTGACGTTAAAAGCCTAGCGAGTGTATGCTAGAGCTGAGTCCTAGTGCTCGGCTCACTATGGAGGTGATTCCTAACCATCCGTCATACGTGACGTTAAAAGCCTAGCGAGGGTATGCTAGTGCTGAGTCCTAGTGCTCGGCTCACTATGGAGGTGATTCCTAACCATCCGCCATCAATGGCGTTACTAGAGGGAGGTATGGAGCTGGAGCCTAGATGCTCATACCGGACACAAGGGGTCGTGACCACATAACGGAAGTCGTAGTGTGAGTGCTACAAAGAAGCATCAGAAGTCATATGCAAAGGAGGGTCGTAACCAAAGAACGAGGTTTTATCAAAGAGAGTAATAGTATTGCACACCTAAGAAGTTGCGAAGGTTTGCCACCTCATAGCTAAAAATGGAGATTAGGTATGGTTTGAACAATGCAAGGTCTAGAGCTAGTCTGAATGAAGTTAACTGTAGCTAACACGCGGAAGTGTCAGGCATAATTAAAGGATAGCGTATAAACAGTAGAGAGAATGTGGATGAAGCACGTCGGAAATAATTGGATTGTAAAGAGGATTATTTATCTATTTTTGACAGCTACGAAGTCGAAGCTATAAAGATGATAAAAATTAGACATGACATAATATAAGACAATTTAAGGTGTGAAGGCCAAGTGTTATTGAGACGAAAAGGATTTGAGCAAGAAGACCAGAGGTCAATAGTCGAGTCAATATTTTTTCTTTTCGTTGTTTTAATTTTCTATATTTTTAATTTCAAAAATGCGCACATTTTTGTCTAAGTGAGGGGGTGTCGTAGGTGCCTCTGGCTCCTACGAGGTTGAAGTCTGTTCTAACCACATATTCGAAGGATGGTCTTTTGGAGGGAACTTTCCCCTCGCAAAACTATATAAACAACCCCACCTTCGGAAGGGTGGATTTACCAATAAATATCTTACCATAAACTTGTTATCGACAGTTAATATGTCGTAACAGTTTTGTAAATCTCCATGACAATAGCGATTTATGAAATAACGACTTATAGATTTAAAAAGATCTTGAATGTTGCCGAATATCTTTCTATTGCCACCAACAACGTGGGACTTTAAAGCGTATGTTCCTGCATATTGAATAGAAAGATTGTTTCCATTTTCTACCCAGAGTTTACGGTGCATAAGCAAAAAATCATTGTCAATCTGTGGTGCCATCCCTTTTAAAACATACTCTGATATAATAAATTGACATAGATTGGTTCTATCTAAACAATCAATGCAATTGGTTCTAATTACTCCCCTTTGCGTAGTTGTATCAGAATAAAACCCGTACTTATAAATAACACCAAGCAAATGTGTCAGAAATTCATTGTGTAAAGCTTTAGTTGCAAAAGATCCCTTTGAATGAACATCATAGTGTAAGTAGTTGCATTTATTTATTTCTAGCTTTTCAATAAATAATCGGTTTATTGGTTTCTCATAGAGTTTGTCTTTTATGAGGTTCAAATAAAAAACATTGTTGTATTTGGTGACGAGTATTTCATTTGCTTTTGTAAATACATCATATTTTTTGATTATTAGGTTGGGAGTATATTTAGTTGATACATTATGGGACCATACCAAAGGAATAGATCCTCTTACCTGTAAATATGAGCGTTTATTTTTATCTTGAAATAATAAAAGTTCTGTCTCTACAAAATTAGAAACATAACCTGATGATGAAGACCCTCTAGAAAAAAATCTTGCGCCCGCTCTCCTCCAAGATCTTCTCGATATTAAGTACAACTTAATACCATTACATTCTTGAAGTCCATAATATCCTTGTATGCAATTGATGGTATATTTTGCAATTTGAGGAGAATATTTGCTCATTAGTTGTTTAGGCACAGAATTAAATATAAAATCTTCTCCGTCCGTTTTTCCTATGCTTGATTCTTTGTATAAAGGATAATCACTGTAGTACATGCCTGGTATATTAAAAAAGGATTTAACAGTCGCAACCATTTTATGGTGTTTAAAAGATGGTCCAGTTAATGGAATAACTTCTACTTCTGCAATCTCAAAAACATCGCAATTTTCGATTTGGTCTCTTTTGTTTCTTTTTGTAATACATATTAAGAAAACACACTCCTTAATCTCAATGCACCCGTAAAATCCGAAGCAAGTGGTTTTATATATCTTATGTGGAGGATCACATGGGATGCAGACTCTGTTATTGCTACTGTCTGTGATCTCTACTGTCTTTTCTGTAGTGTTTATTTGTAGTTGATACATTAACTAAGGATAAGAATTTCGAAATTGATTTGATTTTAAAAACTAAAATGTTTGTTTCAAAAAGGTCGTGTAAAAAAGTGGGGAGTGTCAACGTTCCACGCACAAATGAGTCTTCTTGTAATTTATAAGGCAGTCAATGAACTAAATGAGTTGGAGTGACGAATTATGTTGCTTAAATTGTTTACATACCTTTGGGCATGAGTGACATATTTATTCAAGCAAAATATGCATTAAATAGTTACAGTTTGATTGATTTTATGGAATTTAATATATTTCAAATCTAGATGTAATTAATTATCATTTTGTAAACTAACGAATCTTGTCTAGCCATTTTAAAGATTTTAAACATGTAGATGACTAGATCATACTTTTTCTATGTTATGTTTTTACAAATATGGGTAATAACCTTAACTAAACTGCGTGAGTTCTAAAACACTATAATTTTCACCTACCTTTGGACACATACAAGTTTTTTGCCATATTTTGTGTTTCACTCTAAGAGATTTATTGGTAACCAGGATGCATTGTAATGTTTTATGAATTAGGAGTTATTACTTGTTTTTTTTAAACGTTAATTAGTCACATAATATCAATAATATAGCATTTATCAGAGCGATAATGGACTAAACTTCGGTGGAGGCTAACGAATTAATCATTTTAACGATTAAGACTAGTAGCTAAACTCTTCAACTCATCAAAGTATAAGTGCTTCGTTAAATTTCGAATATACAAAATTAATTTTTAAAGGGTTTAATTCAAAGATGAAGGGTGAACTACTATTCTCTGATAATATAGTTGTTATTATTATTTGATTATTTTACTTAATCGCTTTATTTAGTCTTTTTGGATATTGTGAATTGTCTCATTTGGCTGTATTTTGATGGAGTCTAGATGACAATTGCTCATGATGTTTACAGAATTTCCTAAGGCACTGCAGTTAAGAATTCTAACATCTTTTTCGATCACAGAATTCCATCCTATGATGCTATTCTCGATAACCACGTTGTCACCAATAGTACAGTTATCGAATATAGTAGCATTCTTAAGCACAACGTTTGCACCAAGTTTTACGTTTCTACCAATCACGACATTGCTCACTATATCAATTTGACCAGAATCTAAGGTTTTTAATTCATTATAGTTATGTTTTAGATACATACTTTGACCTTCAATATAGTCTGGAATTTGACCAATGTCCATCCAAAAACTATTTAAAGGATAAACATTCATCTCATTTTCCGAAACAATTCGTGGAAATATTTCCTTTTCGAGTGAACATGATTGTAAGGAGATGCTTTCGAGAATCGATTCATTAAAAATGTAGATTCCTGCGTTTATCCTTCCGTTTAAGGAACCTTGTGGCTTTTCAATAAATGATTTTACCAGCCTGGAATTTCCCTGTGTTTCGATTAGTCCATACCTAGATGGATCTTTTACTTTTGTGGATAAAATAGTTGCTTTTTTGCCTTGTTGTAAATGATACTCCATCATTTGTGAAAAAGGATAATCGCATATTACATCGGAATTTAATACAAAAAAATCTCCAGTCAAATACAAGGAGTATTATGCTAATGCTAAAGGCCCACCTGTTGTTAATGGTTCTTGTTCTTTTGAATAAATAATACTAATATTGTGTTCATCTGCATACTTTTTGACTTCTTTTATGATTAAATGAGAATAGTAATTTAGGGCCAATACTATTTCAGTGCATCCTGCCTTTACTAGAGCATCAACTTGATGCTTTAGAATAGGTTTGTTTATAAAAGGAACTAATGGCTTTGGCACAGTATATGTCAGTGGCCTTAGTCTAGTACCGTACCCACCTACTAATATAAGTGCTTTTAACCCTTTTTTCTGATGTACCATAATAACAATTTTAGTCGGTATAAATATATAAAGTAAAACGTCAAATAAACAGTAAATGAACGAGTTGATGTCAAAAGTGAAACGTGTCCAAATAAATTAAAAACATAGAGTACCAATCTTTCACTTCAGATCAACTTTGAACAAATACTTTAATTATATTGTAAGATTGGCCAATTTAGGAACGACCTTTTCATCAAACTCGTCAAGGTAGAACTTTTTGATAATTTCTTTATAATTTTCATTTGCAAGACCTTCTGCTTCCTTTAATACAGTTGCTTTTGACATGCTCTTATTTTTCAAACCAATAAAAATTCTTAGCAGTTTCAAATTATCTGTGACGGGTGGTATCACAAAAGGACTCAAAATAAAATCTTTAGATTTGGCCTCTTTTAACCAATTATATTCCGAATCTGAGAATTTGCCACAATAATTCTTGAGATAATGTATAGCATTATCAACCTTCTCTAATTTACACATGTTTAACAAGACAACATCTTTTTGTGTTTTACTTAGTGTATCAAGATTAAGTTCATCAAATTCCCCTTCCATGTTATGAATTTGTTTTGAAATTATAGAATCCTCAGGTAGGCTGAAAGAGCTTTTAGCGTTTTCTAGAGCTTGAACATAATTCTCGGCTGTATCAGCATTCTCAAAGGTTTTATTGTAAACAAATTCAATGTGATTATCATCTCCCGTAAATTTGTAATTCTCTAGTTTATCAAAATTAGTCAACTCATCTCGTTTCTTTATCCAAAGCTTGTGACCAACAAACTTGAAGGTTTTAGCAGACAAAATAGCCATGCTTTTCATAGCCTGTAGATTTATGGTAATTTCATCATCCTTAGGCATCTTTTTAAGCGTATCATAAGCTGTATTATAATAACCCATCGAATATAAAATTTGACTCTTAAGAATGTTGCTTTTGTTATCCGCAAAGGCGGAAATAATTTTTAAAGCCTTTTTAAATTTTTTAAGCTTGTAGTAAATATAGGCAGCCTCAAATGAGCCCTTTTCTACATATTTAAGAGCCTCAGAAAATTTTCCAAGATGAATACATGCGACTGTTTTGAGTTTATTATACTCATCTCCCTCCAGCTTCATAATAATTTCGTGTTCTTGATTCTTAGTAAGCGCGTTAAGATTTAACATTAAGGGTAAAAAACATTAGATGCTATAAAAAAGGCAGTTGTTTGAAAGAAAGGAAAAAATAATGTGACTATAGATGGTTGCGGATATGGTTGAGAAAATCGATATCGAAACAACAATTTCTTTTCAAATTGTCATTGTCTTACTATTTCTAACTTAATCTTTTGAAGGTTAATAAAAGATACAAAGATCAGAATAGATTTAAGATTCAGTTTTACCCATTTTTTATACCTCATTTACAAAGTTATACTTACATAAGGGATTCCCTTTTTATTAGACGCTTAAACGGCTTTTTAGTGCTTAAGAAATTTGCCCAATTGAATATAATATCTTAAAAATTGGAGCTGACAAGATTTTTTTGCATTAAACTTAATTTACATATCAGTTCCAGCGAGATTATTTAGCATACTTGGAACTGGTTCGTTTTAAAGCTAAATATTTAACTATGGCACAATGTTTAACATTACACCCTTAAATTAAAATCTGCTTGCAACATAGCGATCTCGAAGAAAACCCGCAATTTATCATTTGACTACTTCATGAGATTTGTACATTCCGCCAGTTTAGTCAATGAAAGTGGTAGGTTTTAAAATGAGATGTTTTAAAAAGCGGAGCAGGTAAGTGCCTTATTTGGCATAAACATTTCACTTTTTATGGCTGCAAGTAGTTGATACTTATAAGTCGTTTGTAAAGTACACAAAATATAATTCATAGTTTACTTAAGTATTTTAGCTAAATATTGCGGCCATTAGATTTCTTGGTAAATGGAGCAAGATATTACGTAATTTAGTGCTTTCGTCAAGAATTTCAGTGAAACGTACACTTAACATTACTTTTAGACTGATTGTCACATAGTAAAGATTTAATTACAATTCTACCAGCGTGTCCATTGCAATAACTATCTAAGTACAAGATATTTACTAGCTTATATTACATACTTTCAGTCAAAAACCCTTATGATAACTGACAATTCTTTTTAATCAACCCAAAGAGTAAGATTAATTGTATTAAAATTGCTATACACCTCATATGTTCACAATAAGCTCTCGAACATTATAAAATGTGTTAAACTAATTTATTATGCCACTATTGGATACGTTCGGGCTTAATTGGCTTTTTGGTATGATTTTATTCTCATATGACATTATCATCTAAGACTATGGTTGTGAGTTATTATTATCCCTCTATTAATAATAATTAGACACCTTTAGACATGTATTATGAGATGTCTAGATTGAAAATTATTTCTACTTTTCGCCGTTACTTAAAAGCAATGTTTCTTCTAATAACCAAGGCTCTATTTAAGCCTCCAACAGACGAAGTTTTATAAAATTTCTTAAAATAAACCCTTGTTAAATTTTAAGTACGAGCTTTCGATTTTTACGATTGAATCCCATAATTTAACCATAGCAATTGTTAAGATCCAACAGTGTTTGGTGTTTTATTATAATTTTTTATTTACAAATCAAAAGTCTTCTTATGAAGGACATGCTGCTAATTAAAAGCCCTATCGGTCTACAGGCAAATGTATAGAATTCACTTTAAAACTTTTAAATATAACTTAGGTTTTAACATTTGAAGACACAGTCACTTATAGTTGTTTGTTAAGTCTGCTTCTTGTGGTAGTAAACATATATTGGTAAAAATGGGTTTTAGAGTGACATGATAGTTAAACATAATATAAACGTTAAAAGGAATTTCTAATCATAAATGGGTGACTTTGTCAAACCACACTCTACGAGATGAAAACACTTGTAAATGAGATGTCTCTGTGTCAGACTTTTTTTTCTAAGTCAGCCCATCTTTTCTTTAAAATCCAATTATAATTACATGCTAACATAGACAATTTGAAATATCTTCGATTATCAGAATTTTATTTTACACAATAAATTTGGCCCTAAATTGTTATGAACAATAAAAAGAAAATTTGCGACCGATTTGAATATTTAGCAAATACATATGATTTTAAACTTGATATAAATGATTACTATGGTCTTTTTGAATTGTATAAGACTAAAAATATCAAAATAGAAGATTTTTGTCATGACGACGAAATTGGAAAATCGTTTATAAAGGAATACATGAATTTGTGTGATGATAAATGTGAGAAACAGTTGTTTTTACTAGACAAAGATCCTAATTGTAAGGATTTTGATGATGGGTCATGTCTTATTGACACAGGGAATATTGTATCTGTAGTCAATATAGAAGATAATATTAAGCTAAACATACCAAAGCAATTATATATTCAAGGCTACGAAAGGCCCGAAAATATTGTTAGCGAGGATATTTCGTTGGCTAACTTTTTAAATAATGATGAAGGCTCAGATATAGAGGAGACAGTTGAGGATAAAATAGAACTTATATATGAGTTGCTAGACAAAAATAATGTTTTACTGATACAAGGCAATACCGGGTGTGGCAAAACAACAAGAATTCCAAGAATTCTATTAAATAAATATAAGCGGATTGTATGTACACAGCCAAGACGTATAGCAGCTATTTCAGTTGCCAAGAAGGTTGCAAGTGATATGAAGGTTCGAATAGGCAAGGAAGTAGGTTATAGTGTACGTTTTGAAAGTGCATGTACCAAGAAGACAAGGCTCAAATTTGTCACCGACGGAATTATACTTAGAGAAATATTAAATGACACAAACTTAGATCGTTATGACTGTATCATTATTGACGAAGCGCATGAGCGATCTCTTAACATTGATATTTTACTTGGGTACTGTAAAATGCTATTAAAAAGGAGAAACAACTTAAAGGTCGTTATTATGAGTGCAACAATTTCAACAGAAAAGTGTATTAATTTCTTCAACTGTCCCTGTGTGACAATAAAGCACAAGGTTTTTCCTCTAAAAAACTATTTTATCAAATCCTATGATCCAACTAATTATTTTGAGGAAACTGTGAAAACAGTAATTAAACTACATAGAACCGAACCCGTAGGAGACATTCTAGTCTTTTTAACGGGTCAAGAGGAGATTAAAAATGCATTTTTTATGCTTAGTGAATATATAAGCGAAAAGGATTGTGATATATTGATGATATATTCTTCCATGCCTCAGTACGATCAACAATTGATATTCAATAAATCACAAAAGAGAAAAATAATACTCTCCACCAACATTTGTGAGACATCAATTACAATTGAAAATATCGTCTTTGTTGTTGATTGCGGAAGAGTTAAATGCAAAAGATATTCAAATGCATTAGGAATTGAAATATTAGACGTTGTTAATATTTCAAAAGCTCAGGCAAAACAAAGAAGTGGAAGAGCCGGAAGAACTCAACCCGGAACTGTGTTTAGGATTTTCACTAGGCACGAATACAATAACATGCATGATAATCCTATTCCGGAGATCATATCATGCAATCTTGATGATTTTATTTTGATACTGAAATCTCTCGGGATTTCAGACGTATCAACGTTTGAAATGATCGATAAACCCAATATCGATTTTGTCAATAGCTCGCTTGAATACCTTTATATTACACGAGCTATTGATGTAAATGGGTACATCACAAACTTAGGTCGTAAGATTTCAAACGTCCCCTTGGATGCAAATCTCAGCATCTCCCTATTGGCATCTATAGAATATGGTTGCTTTGATGAAGTTTCCATTATTGTTTCTATGCTTAGTATAGATCAAGTTTTTATAGATGTTTCTAATAATGAGGCGCATTATAAAAAATATATTGAGAAGAAAAATTCATTTAAAAACAACTACAGTGATTTTTTAATGCTTTTAGATATTTATCTTGCATGGAAAAACTCAAACTATGACAAGGGTTTTCTTAAAAGCAACTTCTTGTCTACACGTAATATGTGGCAGGCCAAAAATATTCACTCTCAGTTGAAAACTCATTTTTTGAATGCTAGTTCTTCGAATCGAGACACGGTGCTGATGGCATTTTGCGCCGGGTTCTTTTCGAATACAGCTAAACTCATTGATGGTAGATATAAAACCTTGTTTAATCAAACCGAGTGTTTCATTCATCATTCAAGTTGTGTCTTTAAGACCCATGCTAAGTGTGTATTATACTTTTCGATCACTAGATCTAGAAAGGAATATTTACGATACTGCAATGAAATTGACATAAAGATGATTTGTAACGTGTTAAATCGTGACAGTTTCATGAATAAGGCTTTATAACAACGTGTTATAATCCAGCATTAGAGTTCAAGGTGCTGGAATGTGTTGCGTGTCATGTGAACCACAATTTGACAATTTATTAAATTCTTATGCCATTAAAGTTGTAATCAATAACCTATTAAACTTCTTCTTTTGATGTTTTGTATACCATTTCAAGTTGATTTAAACGCTTAAAAGTCTAACCTAATGAAATCATCATTATTTTAGAATGATAATGAGATAAGGATGACCTTATATCTATTAAAAAACTGTAATAAACTGTTTCTGTTTGTTTAAAAGCTACCCCTTTTGTTCAATTACGTAAATTATAATTGCGTCATAACTCGCATTTTAAAAGATGACACAGTTGATAAGACAACCTAAAATTTTTTTGCCTAATATACAATATATTATGAAATCTATAAGGATGAAAAGTCTATATTTCATTCATTTAGGCCCATGCATGTGCACAATTTAATAAAATAATATATCTAAGGAATGTTATAACACATCGGGTACGATTTTTAATGGTGATTGGTTATTCCATACTTCAATTTTTGGTATAAAAATTTGTAAAAATATATACGATTAAAATGTTTTATTTTATCTTGAGAGGTTAACTGATGATATATTGATGTAATCTATTATTAAGTATCAACTAAATCGTTTTTTAAAGATGAAGAAATATAGGAGTATTTAAGCCATGATTAACCCACCAAAAAAAAAAAAATTAATTTCCCATCATAATAATTGTAATTTAGAAAGCATAAAGCTACGCCTAATTAAAAAATGTAGCCACAGAGTATTTCATTTTTGTAGTGTGTTTATTAAATTTAGCAAAAAATATCAAAGCTTGTCCGATTGTGAAGCTGGGTTTGGATTTTTCTAAGGAGTTTATATAATTAAATGGTCAAAAAGTTCCATATGTACTCATTTTATTAGATTTTTGGGAAAGTAGGTTCATAAAGTACCTGTAGATTGTTTATTAATTTTATATAAAAAAGAGTTTTTAGATATAAAGTACATATTTATAGTCGAGGTTATAATATGATAGATATTAAGTTTAAATAGAGACTTACTAACGCCCTAGAAAAGGCAGTATACTAGAGCTAGACCTGAAGCACAATCAGCCGCCCTACGATAGCCTGATTACCATGTCACGGTCTACGTAGGTGCTACGGAACCACTTCTATGTACGTTGCAAGTAATTGTGTCCAGTCGTACGGTCTGGACCGTTTTTAGCCGATACAGGGCTCCCCTATAGGTAGGCGCTAAAGTACTCCTAGGTAAGATGTACGGAACCTTAATGTCGCTTTAATGACCTGATTAAGCGTGCATGGAGTGCTCTTAGCGATTTAAGCAGGCCCATCAGGCTAGTATGTCTCCACTCTTAATTTAATATCGCAGTGACGGTTCCAACTTTACCCATGTTTGTATTCAATTATATCCCGGCCGTATGCATTCCAGGTTTGTCTCGACCCCGGTTTTACATGATTTTTCCATGGGCAGTCTTCTTGGCTCTCTCTACAAGTTCTTCGTATCCCCTAAGAAAAAACACCAGTGGTAGAAAGTTTAAGATCTACTAGGAGCAAGCAGTTCAGGCCGGCCCGGCCAATACAGCCGATTACGACCTACACACTATGTTGATTATATCCTTTCAACGATAGCCAAACTCATGTAACTTCTATTATTATTGTAGTGAAATAATCATAGCTCCAGCTGGAATCGAACCCACACCATTCGTGTATGAACCGCTGTTCTACCTCTACACCATGGTGGTTTAAAAAAAATTGGAACTTTAAACTAAAAATTCTCAAAACATAAATGTCGATTTCAAATATTTAATATGAAGGCATTTTTGGTTTTTCTTTTCGAATTACCTTTTTTTTAACCACATCCCTTGATGTTTGATTGTTACTAATTTTCTGGTTATTGCTCTCATTTGTGTCTATGTAGCTCTCGTCAGCATTTACATCAAGAGTGTTGTTATCTGTATCCTTTATACCCTTTTTAGGCCTTTTCAGTTCGTTTTCGTCTTCTTGTGTTGACTCTTTATCACTTTGAACTAAAATTTTATCTTCAGGTTCTTCTTCGTTTTTGTCATTCTCTTTTCCATCAGAAGATTTTAGTTTATGGTTGGGGAAATTCATATAATAATCTGAATTCTGATCGTGCTCCTTGATGTCATCGCCGCCTTCGTCATTGTTCCTTGAAGTTTCGTCTTGTACATTCCCCGTCTTCTCACCGCCATTGGTTGGCCTTACCTTGTTGTTATTGTTTATAGTTGTTTCTGCAGCCTATGTAGCATTTAGTAGAAAAGCTAGACATATAAAAAGTAATGAAGTAAATTGCATGTGTAAAACTTGAAAACTATATTTATAATGTAAAAAACGAATAATGATATCAAAATTAATATCAGTGTCTAACATAATTAAAATAGTTATATCATGAGAATTGCCAACCAATACATAGTATACACCTAACAGCAATTTGTTTATTCATGTGTGTTGGGTGATGACTTTGGGCGTCTATGTTTGACATGTTTGACGTGTCACCCTTGCTATAAATTTTATATAATAATAAACCCATGTTTTAGTTCCATCCTCAATTTGTACACCAACAATGTGGTAACCTTGAAAGTTCTCAAAAATCAAATAAATAATAGGATATTGGTAAATATTTTTTAAACTGAAAGCTATTTACTTAGTAACATTTACTGTAACAACACTATTTTTCGAGCATTATTGAAAAAGTTGAAGAACTTTATTATCTTAATGAATGTAAAAACCTTCGTAAATGTAAAGTTTAATTCAATTTCTTAAATATTGTCATGATACACATCGGACACTTGGTGTTTTTTGGATTTATTTAACAATACTGAGTTAAAAGGTCCATTTATGATCTATTGTACAACTTAAACAGCCATAAAATATAAATTCAATTTATTACCATTTTATATAATTCTTCAGTAATAGGTATATTCTTATCCTTTAAAATAAAGCAACAAGTAATTTGTCCCTTTAGCTGTTGCCTTGTTTCAACAAACACGTATTTAGCATTATTTTCTTCACACAGAGCGGGAAGGTGTGTAATCAAATCCATTGGTGAAGTGTCTCCAGTAAGTACTAAAACACCCTTTTCTTTATTTAGAATATGTTTTTGACATGCTTTTACGCCAGTAATCGGCTTGTCTATAAGTTCAATAGTTTCATTTATAAGTTTTACAAGCTTTGGATTTGCCAAAGGCTTTCCAATTGGAATCATTGGGTTACAAATTACCAGGAATTATCTTTTTTTAATGTAAACCCATTTTCTTTGAGAGCTTTATATAGCAAGCTTTTGTCTCTTAACAATTTAAAATCCAATTCAACATCTTTACTGGCCAGATATTCTCCATATAATTGAAATGTATTACTATCTCCTTCTAAATCTTCTAAAAATTGTTTTATACCGCTTAGTTTAAATTGCTTAGACATAAATTTGGGTGTTAAAAAACATTTAATATTCATTTTTATTCTTCGGATGAGGCGTTGCTCTCTTCTTCATCATCTTCTGTAGCAGAAAACGTCAACTTTGATTTTTCTCCGTATAGTTTAGGTTGACTAACCACTGTAAACGTTCCTTTGTTTGTTATTAAAAAGTTTTCAATATATTTCAAAGCAATTGAAATCGAATTATAGGCTTTCTCTTTATTAGAAGAGATTCTCATAAACGAATAAGTTGGTGTTTTAACAAGAGCAATTTTTAATTTATTGTCTTTCTCTAAAACATTCATTAATGCTTCTTTTATGGTTAAAATACCACCAGATGACGGGCAAGTAATATCAACTTCTGCTTTGACTTTAAAGGTACTTGCTTGAAATTGTTGTTCTATAAGCTTTTTTATAACTCTTCCTGTCTCATTGTCTTCTATTATACTATCGTTATCTTTTACTCTTGCAAAAAAGTAATACAAAGAACCGTATTCCTCAGCCTTTTTGTACCCATACGTAGTGTACAGCTCCTTTAAATCAATATTTAATAGTTTAGAGGCTTTGAACATAATGTGATATGCGAGTTTATTCTTTAAATAGTTCTTTTTACATTCTTCTTTCTCACTCTCATTGACTTTGGTCAGATTTAAATCGATGTAGCCTTTTTCATTATCCACTCGCAAAACATTACAAACTTCGATATTGTTAATTTTAGTTATTTGTGATACGCTTTTTATTCTCTTTTTAGATAATTCACCTATTAAAACCAGACCTCTTGCCTTACCATACTCTAATAAATCTATACTTACTCCTTCATTATCAATTGTAGCAACTCTGCCAATAACTATTTCACCTTCTTCTGGATATTTTTTTGGATAAAAACAACATTCATAACTCGCCATAGGGGGGGTCTAAAATGTATTAAAATCTCTAAACATCTTAAAGGCCTCTCTACTGCTAATGATTTGCTTTCGGTTCTATCTAAAAGCATTATATCGTCTTCGTCTAAATGGTCTTTTAAAATTAAACTTGAATACTTTGAGAGTCTATTCATTAAAATTTCATTTAAAAAATTCTTATCTTCAAAATCAACCAATAAATTGTAAAAATAAGGGAAAGCCAAATTCAAATTAACAATCGATGGACAAGCCTTCAAATCATTTTTCATTTCATTCGAAATTAAGTCTTTTGTTATTTCACAATGCTTGTTTTCAACTAAGAACTTAATAAGAAAATAAGGCAACTCAATTTTTGTGTTCTCTTTGACTTCTTTAACTGTCTCATTTATATAAAATCCGAAATTTTTTAGTTTATGTTCAAATTTGACTTAAATTTTTGTCTCGTCTTTGTAAATCGCATCAACAGAAAAATAATCCATTTATTGTGTGTGGGTTATAAAAGAGTGTTTATGAACAGTTTTATTAATAATAAAGTAGACCTTACTTATAGTTTATTTAATGGACAAATGGCCGAGTGGTCTAAGGCGCTAGCTTCAGGTGCTAGTATTCGTAAGGATGCGTGGGTTCGAATCCCACTTTGTCCATTTTTTATCTTTCTTCTGTAGCCCTTCGAATGGTACGAAATAAAATTACAATTGAAGATTTAACGGATAACCAAGAGATAAAACTAACAAATTGTGACACTCTTATAAATAATAAGTTAAAAGAAAAGACACACAAAGAAATAGAAACTTTTATTTCTCTAAAAAAGAATAGAGAAATTCAAGTACAGCAAGAAAGTCCAATTTACACTGTAATACCAAAAACTACACTAGAAAAGAAATTAGACGCGATTTTAAACAAAAGAACTGTCGAAGAAATCAAAGAAAACAAAAATTTCCAACACCAATATTCCACTAAAATGCAACGTATAAAACGAATTAAAAGTAAAACGTATCGGAGATTCAAAAGGGAAGCCAAAAAAGTAGAAAAGGAACAAATACAGCAGGATCAAGCTATGGATTTCAATAATTGCGAGGCTGTGCCTGTCATCGAACAGTTTAATGAGGATGTTGAAGAAGTAGAAAATGCTCCTATTTTTGAGTTTAAAGGAAAACCAAGTGACACTCAAAATAATGAAATTGTAAAACTGGCATTCAAAGACACAAAAGAAGAAAATGTTACCGATTTTATTGAAGAAAAAGAAAATCTCATAAACGAAGAAGCACCGTTTGTATCCGAAACTATTCTGCCTGGTTGGGGAGGATGGGCAGGACCAGGTTTAAAAGTTAAGAAAACCAAATATGTCGTAACTAATATACGTATATATAGTATATATAGTATGTCGTAAACCAATGTCGTAGTGGACACGAAGAAAGGTATAAAAAACAAAGATAGAAAAGACTTTGCTTCTAGTCATGTCATAGTAAATGAGACCAAAGAAGTTTTAGACGATAAGTTTAAGTGTAAAGTACCTTTTGGATACACACGTGAAGAATACATCGATAAACTTAATAGACCAATTAGTAAAGAGTGCAATACAAATCGAATATTTAACAAACTTATAAAGGAAAAGATGAAGGTAAAGAAAGGCAAGTGCATAAAACCAGAGAAGTTCACTTTAGAAGACAAGGATGTCTAATGTTCCATAAAATTCTTTACGTTTATTTTTCTATTCAATTTTAATGTATCGTATAACTCGTTATATCTCTTCCTAATCTTTTTAGAAGGATGATAAAGGCCCTGTACTACGTATTTTAATAAAACATCTACGCTTAATATACTTAAAAATCCGTCCCAACAAGCATCAAACTCTTTCTTAAGGTCATCTATCACACAAAACCAAACAATATTTAACATATAAACACATAAATCACTTCTAATACTAACACTTCTTTTCAGAATTACATCTACAAGTTTAAGTCCCGATCTTCGTAACTCTATTTCTTTATCTAAAATCGAATCTTCAAGCAGCATTAGGACTACGGGTTGGTATTTTTGTTCGAATTCAACTTGATCTTTAAGGTATACTCTTATAAATTTCAATATCCGAAGTTTAAAAGAGAAGGTTGAAGATCTGTATAACTGAAGAAGCTTTGGTAACACGTAAAACAACCCATGGCGCTTAGAAATGGAAGCTAGGATTTCAATTGAGTTGTTTGGATTTTCATTATTAAATAAGCTCCGTATAAATATATCGACTAGGTCTTGGAGATTGACATAATTGCCGACTTCGACGACAAAATCTACAATTTCATGCCTAATTCTTTTTTCTACAAGAAGGTCAGAAGCTTCGTATGATAGTCTGATGTATTCCATTTTATTAAACGATCTTGCTTTAATTATATTGTTCCTTAGAAGTGTAGTTATAAATCTGAATATAACTAATTTAACATTCGGTTGTTCTGATTTTATTTTCTGTGAACATAAATAGACTGTTTCAGCAAATGAGCGAAGGTTTATACGCTGATAAATGTTTTCTAAAAGTTTAAATAGAACGATCAAGGATTGTCCCGTAACGTTTTCAATTCTTTCCAAAGCCAGATTCCCTATATATTTGATTTCCTGAAGGTCTAAGACATAAATTAATTCTCCTAATATGCTAAAACCCTCCTGAATACAATTCTTGGTTCTAATCAACCCTAAACCACATTGTTTCAGTTTATCAATAGATGTTTTATCGTTTAACAAATACTTAATAATTTTTATATTTCTCGTTTTAGTAAAGCAGTTTAAATCGATGTAGTAGTCGTTTTGTGAACGACACAGAATAGCTACAACAATATTTGATTTAGATGGTTCATCCATAAGCTCATACATCCTATTTTTTAGCGTTTTAGAATTTTCAAATGTTTTGAAAAAGAATGACAGCGCCTTTTCGTTTCCTTCGACAAAAAGTGCTTCTAATCGACAAATCATAAAAAGTTCAATATCCTTTTTGGGGATTTCATTAATTATGTTATTTAATATCTTGATAATTGTTTTACTACTGTCTTCCGTGACTAATTTTAACAAATTAAACGTAATACTAGCACATTTCACGCAATTATCAGAAAGCATAGACAATGCTTTAATCCACATTAAAGTCCATTTTTCAAATTTCTTTGACTTATCAAATAGGCCTGTGAATTGAGTAGAGTCATAATCGTCAATATTAAAAGGTAAATTAAGTGGACTAGTCAAAACATGAAAAACCTTCTTATATGTACCATAATTACTGTCTATAACGCTGTATCTTATCATGAGACACACCATAAATCCTAGAATGCCTTTTATAACATGCGATGTATCAGCCACACCAATCAAAATAAGGTTGAATAACTCATTAGAATAAATGCGCAATGATATTGTAAGCTTTTTAAGAATATACACAATTGAATTTAACAACAATACTTTGGAATAGAAGTTCCCATCTTGCAATATAGTGTGTTTTTGTTATTAATAACCCGAAATTGTATTGACTTATATAAAAATATAGCAATCTATAGATCAACTCTCTGGTCTCTTTTGCACCTAATCTAGTTTCAGCATCTATAAAACTATCAAGGTTGGTTTTTGGAAGTTTTAATATTAGGTCTTGACATTGTTTTTCAAGGGTCTCTTCAAAACTATACTTTGAAATTATAAAAAGTATTTCTCTTGTGTAAACTTTCGAGATATGGAAACTAAAGTAATCGAATAATTTTAAAATTATTGATTTCTCTTTAAACGTGAGATCGAAACTAAGGCAAAATAATACCAACTTTTCTAAAATTAAATTGACATTTTTGCACTTTAAAAAATGCTTTAACACTTTTTTTGTTTTATTTTTCTTTCCTTTTTTTTAAAATATACAAGGCTTTGTAGACTAAAATAATCTCTTCGTCTGTTGTATTGTTTAAGGCATCAAAAAAAAGTTTTTCTTCCTCGTTTAGTAATTTGAAATCTATTTGTTCTGTTGTCTCATTGTTCCAAACGTTATATATGTTGTATCCTTCCTTAGGCAGAAGAGAATTTATTTCAGATAGATTGAAGGTTTTATTGAGCAAAAAATTGTCTGAAGACTTTTTACTGATAAAACCCGACCCATTTTGCACTTTAAGATTCGTAATTAATTCATTTTCTACTTTGACAACACCATAAGGCGTTTGATCCCATTTTAAACGCTTAGATTGAGTAGCAGTTCTAGGTGTTATTTCCCATTTACTTATTGGCAATTGTATTTTATGGTTGTTTAACAGAGAAATCGATCGTATACCTACGTTGTTTTCGTCAAAGTTGAATAGTTTATTATTTCTGCTTTTGTCTTGTTCGGATGTCATAAAGGGTGTTGGAAATTTAACGCTGGTATACAAGGGATTTACGTTTTACTTGTGGGCGTTTAAGTAGAACATGTGCATTACTGCTGTAAATTTAAGTGCATAGTCCTACGCCAATAAAGCATGATTGTTTAGATTATACCAGTATGCTCCACTTTGAATGATGGAGGGGATAAGCAAAATAGGCTAGGAGGTCCACAGTTACGGAACGATAGTAGATGAAACAAGTTTCGCATCAGTTATATTTTAAACTTATTATAAGTGGGATTTCTAAGCGTCTGACAAATTGTAAATACTCGTGTATATATTCAAAAGAACGATCATATTTACAATGGACAAAAGGCTATTGCATAATTAAGTTCTTTAAATAGTTAAAAGCAAAAGGATCAGATAGTAATCGTTTTATGCTTCGATTATAATATTTAAGATTTACTAGTTCTTAATTATTTCTATAGTAATATATAAACCAAAATCTATCTGTAAATGTGGGGGTTAAGTGGTTGTGCTCCACGGACTTCATTGATTTATAGATGTATTAATTATATTATATGAGTTTTATCGAGTCACTAAGCTTCACCATTTATTAAATAAATTTTAATATGTCAGACTTTCTAGAAACCCAACGTTAAAGACCTTATTTGACATCATTTTGTACAAAAAAAATTTAATTATACGGGATATCATCGTAATGAAGCACCATATTATTTATAAATGAGCCAAAGATGTGTTTTTTGCTCTATTAAAAATGCACAATATTTTTTGAGGTTTTTAAAAAATAGTTTTTTTTATAAGAGAAGGGTATTAGCAGGGAGCAAGTAAATATCGACTTACTTATAGAAAAACTTTTAGCCGCTAAGGATAACAAGGGTGCTAAACAAGTACGGATCAAAGAAGAGGATATAAAGTATATATGTAAAACATCACAAGAAATAATCAAACAACAGCCTACGCTTCTTGAAATAACCGCACCTATAAAAGTTTGTGGAGATGTACACGGACAGTTTCATGATGTTTTGAAACTCTTTGAATGTGGAGGACTACCACCTTCTTCAAATTATCTTTTTCTGGGTGATTATGTTGATAGAGGGAAAAACTCAATAGAAACAATCTGTTTATTACTGTTATTTAAAATCAAATATCCTAACAATTTCTTTCTTCTTCGAGGAAATCATGAATGTGCTAGTATTAATAGAATTTATGGGTTTTATGACGAATGTAAACGAAGATATGACATTTATATCTGGAAAATATTTACAGAATGTTTCAATTGGTTTCCGATAGCTGCCCTTATCGACAATAAAATACTTTGCATGCATGGTGGAATATCCCCTGATCTGAGAGATATCCAACAAATAAGGAACATACCAAGACCTACAGATATACCCGACAAAGGATTGTTGTGTGATTTGTTATGGTCAGATCCCGAACCCAACCTAAATGGATGGGCTGAGAATGATCGAGGGGGTTCGGTCACCTTTGGAGCAGATATGGTAGAAAACTTTTTAGAAAAACACAATTTGGATCTAATTTGCCGCGCACATCAGGTGGTTGAGGATGGATATGAATTTTTTGCATCACGATCATTGGTTACGATATTTTCTGCGCCCAACTATTGTGGGGAATTTGATAATTCTGGAGCAATTATGAACATAGACAAAGATCTGGTTTGTTCATTTCAAATTCTAAAGCCCACAGAAAGCAATGAGAAGTTGTATTTTCCTTCTGGACGCTTGAGCTCGCCTGAGAAACGACATAAAAACATCTGAAAACAGGCCCTGGAGTTATATGTAGGTAAATAAATTGAATTATTTTATAACGATAATTTATGAGTTATAAAGCAACAACATCACAATTTGTCATTCTTTGCCGGTTTGTGTTGATATGTTTAATGTAGTAGGCCAAAATACCTCCTGACATGATAGACCAGCTATTACATCTCGATCAAATTCATAAACACAATTAAATGATTTAAAACAAGATTTAAAGGCCATCACATAAATAAATGACAAATTAGACGCTTTAACATTAAATTATTCTCATGATAATGAATTTTTGCATGCTTAAATTCTTTAGCCACAATCAAAAATGCCATTCAGTGGTCTAATAAACAAACCAGTTCTTACAGTTTATTAATAGGTACATATCTATTCAAACTTGTGATAAGCTTTGATACACTAAACTTATGACGCATCCAAAGATTCAAAAGTAGTATTGTAACTACGTTTTAGCCCAGCCAGGATTTTTATTAAAAAACAGCCGCAGCCGAGGGACAAAGAATGAAGACATCAAAAAATAAGAAATCTCAAAAATATAAAATTGACACAGATGATGAGATTCCGGAAATAGAATACAATAATTCAAATAAATATATGAATATTACTCAGTCGTCTAGAACACTATCACCCACTCGTAGCACGAATAGCTTCAAAATTGTAAACCAGAATATTTATACAAGACAGCGTGATAACAGTTATTGTATTTTTTGCTTGCAGAATCATGGTGGCAAAAAATGTAACGAACAACTTTGTAGGTGGTGTAACGATATAGGTCACCCTTCTTCAAAGTGTACTAGGCTTACAGACCCTGATAGAATTACTTTATGCAAATGCTACAAAAATACTTTCCATTCTGTGAATGACTGTCCAACTACATGGAGGAAGTATAAACTACAAAAACCAATAGATTTAAAAAACATAATCAAATCATGCTCTAATTGTTCATCGAATAAGCATTTTACAAATGATTGTGTCAAGGAACAGAATAAATTTTCTATATTCAATTCTGAATATTTGGAAGAGTTTAGTAAACATCTAAATGAAGATTTTGACTAAAATTATGTGCTACAAGTCTTTAGTAGTTTACTTAGAGCACGACTATGCTTAATGAAAACACAAGTCGTATTACCCATAAATTTATTCCACCCTAATGAACGATTGTGAATTTGAACCAAAAGATATTTTAAAACTTAAACGGGAGGATAAAAAAGCAAGTATTAAAATACGTAACATAACTATGGAAGGAAAGGCCTTCAAAATAAAAACAACCCGGCCGCGTGATTATGTTGTAAAACCTAGTATGGGGATTATCATGCCTATGGAAGAGATTGTAGTAGATGTAAAGGCCTTTGATAATTGTATACCGGATGATTCTCATAGATTTTTGATTGAAATATTCAACTATGATTGGAAGAAACCACTTTCAAGTCTAAAGGCACATCTTAAGGATACAAAAACGACACCTATTATTACACATAAATTAAGTGTGTTTCTACATCATGAAGAATTTTTAGAAGGGTGCAAACAAGAATTATGCGAACACAATTCCGGCATGATTAACACAATAATCATGTCTTTTTGCTTTACTTACGCTTTTTGTTTGTTATTTCTTCTCTTTTATAATGTTTTTAGGTCAAATGTTTGTTAGTAAAATTTTTAATTCATATATACTATTATAGTACATTCTTGTCTCCTAAGCAAATCATAGAAAGACTTCGGCCTAAACACACTACCCTTAGTCCAAAAGGCCAATTTGTGTACTTTTCAATAACTAAATTTGATGCCTCGTCATAGGCTATCAATCTTCCATAGATATTGGTACCGTTTATTAACACTACTGTAACTAGTTTATCTTTGAGCTTAACTAGATTTATGAAGATCGGTAATTTCTGTGCTTGTAATCTTTCTTCTTTCTTAGCTTCTTCATTTGAGGTTTCAAGCGATGTGTTTAACAAACTCATGGGGTGATTTTCTCAATGTTGTTCAACTTCATTGTTATTTATTAGAAAATTATATGCATCCGAAATAATTTTTTGAATATACAAAGATCCCTTATTTGCAACAGAGTTTCTATCGTATAACTTCTTATACTGCCGAAATATAGATTCTTGTGTGGGTTGCTCCTTCAAATCTAATATTTTTAAGGCCTCGTCTCTCGTCATATAATTATGCGTTAAAGTGCTTGCTACGGTTTTAGTTAAAGAGTTGTATAGTATTTTGCAACTTTCTCTTAAAATTACGTAGACCATGGGTGCATTAGTGGAAATTTTAAGAGTTTTTTTTTATTTTATAGCTTTATTCTTTAAGACATATTTGTTTTCTTATAGTTCAACACAATCTGAATAGCATTTAAATGACTTTTCCTCAAATAAAAAGTCAAAATCCGGGTTTTCTTGCTCAAATTCAATGTCTACCCTTTTAGTCTCAGGCAGCATAGTTTTATAGAGATGTTTGTGGCGAGAAATAAATAACTCTGTATCAATTGCAACATAGTCCTTCAAGATTTGCTCAATTAGTGAGATGTTATCATCTAAAATTTATTGGTATATAAGATTCTTATCCTCCAAAAATGGCAAAAAATAAATCAAAAAGTTCGTAATATTCTCCACGTAAATGGGGGTTTTAAATGCTAAACTAAGATGTTGATTGCCAACAATGTACACATTAGTTGAATCTTTAAAAAAATTTCTTTCTATACCCATAGTCGAATTTTCTATATCCAAAGTAATCTGTGCAAGGTATTCAAAAACTAAATAACAAAGTGACTTGTTGTTTGAGCCAATATAAGGCAAGAAATAATCCAAATTTATGAAATCCTTAGTATATATTATAACCAAAAGTTGCCTACGGATGTACTTTCCCTCTCGAATATGCAAAAAAGTTCTTCTCTCGTTGTCAATTATCTTTAAATATTCGAAAAACTCTTTAGATTCATAAGAATCATCATATAAAAGGTCCCTGACAATTTCATTAATTTCGCTTTTTTTTAATCTTTTTAAGTAAAACAAAAGTAGAATTACGTGTTGTCTCATTTTCCAAGTATTTGATCAACTTATCATCTTCAATATCGACTTCAAAATTTAACGCTGCTAACAATCTCAAAGCTATAGATATTAATCGGCTATTTGTAAAGTTGTCAAGGCATTTCTTTAAAATTTCATAAAAAGACTTGTGGTTTTTACTATTGCGTATTATTTTAAGACAATGTATATAAAACCTCTCATAGTCAGCTATATCGTTGTGCTCTTCATTTATATTCAAAAAATTAAGCAAGTATTTCATGGGCATAAACATTTTGTTCAAATAAAAATTTAATAAAAATAATACCATTTAAGTAGATTTTTTAGTGTAATCTTTATTACTTTGATCTTCTATTTCTTTAACTAATGTTTTCATACGTACCAGCAGTCGTCTCATCTCCTCCAAATCCGAATTGGATAGTTCTGACTTATTAAGAATTTCTTCTTGTTTATCTATAAGACTATTGAGCTCGTATTTTTTCATGTTTTCGACAATGTTGAAATATTTTTTTATTGAACTGTCGCCAATAACCGCATCGCGGGAGTTTACAAAATCTTTGGCCGCCTCGCTATCTCTAAAAAGAATAAGCCATTTCATATCGTTTATTTTCTTGTAACTTTCGATTTCTCCGTACTGCGAAATATAGTTAACAACATCCGATTCTGTGTATTTTAGCGCGTCAACACGATTTATAATTACTTCGCGGTTATTTAAAATATAAACTCCCTTTTTATCCCTTTTAGACCCTTCAGTTTCTAATCTACGTTTATTGTCCGATGTTTTAGTTTTATCCTTATCATGAATAAAAATACACTTCGGTTCCTTACACGCATTACCAAACTTACAAGGTCGTCTTTTGTACAGATATAGTTTACTAACAATTAACTTGGCTTTGTCTTGAATTAATGGGCTAAGTGCCTCTACAATTAGATTAAATTTATTTAATTCATCTGAAGATGTAATTGTATGTTCAATAATATTTATCACATCCTCGGCCATTCCCCTATCATCAATATTGTCATAAATGATTTCACACTGTCCGCTCTGCAAAGGAGCACGGAGAATATCTTTTTTTTCTTCCGGTTTTGACATATTTTGTATATCCATGGGCTACGCAAAAATATAAATCAAATAAGTAAAACATGTTTCAGTAGATGCAAATAGAACCTTTATTGAACTAATATATTACCTGATGACTTTAATTACTATAATAAACACTCCAAAGCAGTTTGAAGTTAAAACCATTTATTTAAGGCTGACATCTTCTGGTGTTTCTAGGATATAGAGTAGCAAATTCAATGTTAGAATACCTCATAAGGCACATTAGAAGTCTTTCAAATCCAAGACCATACCCACCATGAGAACAAGGTCCGTATCTAGCCATATCTAAATACCATTGGTAGTTATCTATGCTAATCTCCTCTCTTTTAAATCCTTCAATGAGAGTATCAAGCTTATCGCATCTCATACTGCCTCCAAGTATCTCACCGAGCCCCGGGAACAAAAGGTCGCAGCTCTCAGTATATCTACTATCGAGAGGATCAAGCTTCATGTAAAAAGGCTTGTTTTCAACAAGAAAATGCGTAAGAAAAACAGGCTCGCTATTTCCAATTTTCTCAACAAGAAGCCTTTCTTTAGAATCTGGTATATCATCACCAATCTCAAAATCAGTCTCATCATCTTTTTTAATGCCTTCTTTTCTGAAGAATTCAATAGCTTCAGAGTATCTTATTCTTTTAAATGGAAGAGAAGGAACTTTATGGAATTCGAAGTTTGGTTTCAAAGCTTTGATTTCCGAACCCAACTCATCATAAAATCTCTTGATGGTTTCAGCAATAAAATATTCAAGATTACCCAGCAAATCGTCAAAGTCGATATTAGCCAACTCCCCCTCAACGTGAGTATACTCACTTAAATGACGTGTTGTATTGCTGTTTTCTGCCCTATAAGAAGGCATAATACAAAAAGCTTTATAGGCCACAGGTGCCACAGTTTCAAGATAAAGTTGTGATGACTGTGTGAGATATGCATCCTTTCCATAATACTTAAGGGAAAATAAAGTCGACCCGCCTTCTACTTGAGTTTGTACTATAGTTGGTGGTGTAATTTCAATATATTCCTTTTCATACATGATGTCCCGAATAATCTTCAACAAGGAGGACCTGGCCCGTAAAAAGAACCCTCTTTCTCGTGTTCTTATTCCAAGATGTGCATACTTCATCCAGGAATCAAAAGACGAATCGGTATTTAACGGAAAGCTTGGTGCAATTATGTCATTAAACACTTCTAAATGTTCAATGTGAAGTTCAAAATCACATATTTTTCTTTTAGAAAGGTTTTTAGCGACTGTAGCTTTTATAACAACAGATGTACATTTAGTAAGCTGGATTTTCTGCTGATAAATACATTCAACAAGTTTAAACTGAGCTACAAGGTCTAAAAAGGTAACTGATCCCTTGTTTCTGCAGTTTTCAACCCACCCAAATGTTTTGTTCCTATATCACTAGCTGTTATTTTTGAAAGATCTACTTTTCTATATTCGTCTTTAAGTGTAGGCAGTTTTAATTCTTCATGTTTTTCTGTCATTTTAGGGGTAAATTTTTTATGATCAAGTTGAAGTGCTGCACACGTTAATTATATATAATATGGTAGCAGGGTCATTAATAGAGACAAATTCGCGCCTTTATCAACTTTTAATGCCTCATACGTGATAGTAGTAGTCTTTCAAGAGGGTTAACTTAGATCATATTTTTGTATTTATCTATTATGACCTTGGCTGCTAATTACTTCTTGGTTAAAAGCGCAATTTAGTATACTAGTTTGTCCTTGAAATATTGTCTAAAACACTGTATCTATTCGGATTGTACAGAAATTAACAATCCAAAGGAAATGTGTAAAGCTTTATAAAACAATATCCCCCAATATAAACTTGGTTTATAGATTCTCCATGGGCGTAAATTCAAACAATCCTCGCGTAGAAGTTTAAATGTGTATAAAATTAAAATAATCAAAATTTTTATCAAATCTTTAAATTGCTCTGCGTCTTTTCTTTTCGCGACATCGTTGAGTTGTTATGTATAATTTAATTTATTTTTTCAGGTACTTTAACAAGTGTTATCCTTAAATCTATAGAGTATTTAGATACAAATTGAAGCTTTTTAATAAGAGAACTATGAAATTTATTTTTCGCTTATAAGTTCAAGTTAAATTTTCCACCAGGGAGCTTATATTCGTATTAAGAGTTTTTATACTGGAATAATAATGAAATGTGACCCCCCTCCACGCTATCATCAGCTTTGCAACAAGCTTAATGCCTATATTATTGATTTGAGTAAGATAAAGATCTGTAATATTACTGTCAGAAAATAGGTGTCTTTAATTTAACCGTTTTGTGCATTTACAATGATGTTTATCAAAAAACATTAATTCTAGAGATAGGTGTCCTGGTTTAGGTCCCCTACAAAAACAATCACACGATTGAGTTCCTTAAGTAATATACAAAAGAGGCTCAACTGCTTAAAGTTGTGCTATTATCCGACATGTAGTGGAAAATAGTATTAACAAAAACGACTAGATCAAATGACAAGCTATTTAGCAAACCATCTTGTACCCATCTTGGCACACTAAGCGGTTGTAATAAAGAAGTGGCATACTGTGAATTACGTAGGATTAATATTTTCGTTATAATTGTATGCTATGATGTCTCATTAGATCTTGACTAAATCTAACAACAATTTCCACATATAGACTTTTTAACAATTCATATCGCAAGCTTTGTTTAGAGAAGAAAATTCTAAATCGTCACTTTTATGTTCTAATACAATTTTACATAAACTAAATAGACTACTTGTATTTAAGAGAAGCCTATTATTAAATCATTTGACCAAATGCGTTCAACTGATATATGTTATTTTAAATCCAGGCGAGTTTATAGATGTTTTGCTACATTCGACCATAAAAAGCCGCCTCTTTAAAAGAACTGCTGTACATAAATCTATCTATCTATCTATCCTGTATTCACAAAAGTAATATATCAAAAACCTTATTTTCAAAACTTATTTTAATTAGCTACTTTTTTATTTAGATAGAAAACATTAATATTTAAAGCTTTGCGGCACATTAGAACCAAATGGCAGACATTGTAAAGATAGTGTAAAGTGGCTATAAATCCAAATATGTATTATTATTATTTTTAACAAAAAATTAAAACCGACTTCCAAGGTAAAAACAATAATAACATTAATATGAACTAAAAAGTATTAAATAATTTTTACTATCTAATGGTGCCTTTTTCCGAATTCGGCTAAAACTCAACTATTTCTGTATTCAATCTTCATTATTTTGAAATCGGTACCAGATAGCTGAATCTTCAGTCCTCTGACAGAATATTTGAAACTTTTGGAACTGGCACCGACTTCAAAATTATGAAGATTGAATACAGAAATAGTTGAGTTTTAGCCGAATTCGGAAAAAGGCACCATTAGATAGTAAAAATTATTTAATACTTTTTAGTTCATATTAATGTTATTATTGTTTTTACCTTGGAAGTCGGTTTTAATTTTTTGTTAAAAATAATAATAATTTCACTCTTTTTAGTTACACTAGTAGGTAAACCTTCGCGTATATTTTACGTATCTTATTACAATTTGTCAAGAGTCACAACTCACACTCACAAAATCATATATTATCAGTGAAGTGAACATATTGTGCTAAGTAATTTAACAATTTTAATGCTTCAAGCCCCAAGCGGTCACCGGCGATTGAGATAACAATAGAAAGGCTATTGTGTCTCGTTTTTCCACGATCGAAGGATCTATCAGATAAAAAATTGTATAAACTTGCATAGGATGTAGCGTAGCTACTCATAATATTTAATATTATCATAATTATTGACAGCTCTGTTCTTGTAAAGCGCTTATAAAGGAAGTCCTAGCTAGGATCCTAGCTTTCTAAATGTCATTCCACTTGACTAAATTTTTTCCGATTTAGGATCCTAGCTAGGATCCTAGCTTCTAAATGTTATTCCACTTGACTAAATTTTTTAGGACCCTAGCTAGGACTTCCTAGCTAGGATAAGTGGAATAAGCGCTTAATCAAGAATTCAAATCGATACTTAGTGCGCCATCTATCGATTAATAAGTATAACTGATTAAAAAGACACTTAATGACTTTGTTTTGTGTAAATGCTCTTTTTAAAATAACTTTATTTTAATTCTATTTGTCTATTTAAATTTTATAAAGTAATTAGTAAAGTATTCGATCAGTTGTCTGCCGCCACGCGTCACGCGGCGCGGCGGCGCGGCGACGCCGTCGCCTCTGCGGCGCCGACCGCCATGTATTAAACAAACAGGTGTTGTTATACAGTACATAATTATTATTATTAGTATATCCATACCTATGCCTTGTACTATTATTAATTCTGTGCCATGAGACATTGGTGACCTTAATGATGACGATGACGATGATGATGATGATGATGATTATGATGATGAATATGAATTGCATAGTAGCATATGCTTTCTGTTCTTAAAACAACGCCGAAACTCCCGAACGTGTATCTATAAGGAGTCAGGAGTTCTCTCAGCATCTTCGAAACCATGGTATACTTTGACCCAATATTTGACTTTTTTGTAGCATATTCTTAGTACACTTCACATAAAACCAAAATCACCATATGTTTCCATATAAATTTCGAGGAGTTCCCTCGATTACTCATGGATCCCATCATCAGGTCACCACTTTTGTGAACATGGTACCAAATTGGAGTGAAACCTAATACAACAAAACAAAAATTTCGAAAATCGGTTCACAAACGGCGGAGTAATCGTTGAACATACAAAAAAAAAAAAAAAAAAAAAAATATCCACAGCCGAACATATAACCTCCTCGTTTTTTGGAAGTCGGTTAAAAAGCATAAAGAATATTTCACAAGGTCATATAAACATCCGAATAAGCCCACGCATATGTAGATTTTATAAATCCAGTTGCTTTTTCTAGAAGTGATACTAGCAATATTAGAAAACACTTCTTCGATGTAATTGAGCGAGAAGCATAAAGAAAAGATAAAAACATTTGCATACTGTAAATTCAGAGAGATCATAAAGTTTTTGTGTAAAACAAAAAGTGGCAAAAACAGAATGAAAACCCTAGAGAAACTTTTAAAAACCGCTGTTTTCTTTTTTAGATCGCCTAGTTGAATACATTTTAAGTATGAAGTAATAGTGTTACATACAATTATGCCTATAATGAAAATAAATAGAGGAGAGATATTCTGAATATTAAGCTTTTCTATTAAGTAAGGAGATAGGGTGATAGAAGTAAATACCTTTCTTAGGTAGTCATTGTAAAAAACTGCCACCAGATGCAAAAGAAACACAACAACTAGACCTTCTGTAGGTTCACTAATAAAACCGAACTCAAAGATCCCCGTAAATTTTTCTTCTAAACCAGAAAGATAGAATCCAGACATGACACAAGACATTAAAGCAAGGGACGTGTAGCATAGTCCAAGACCCAAAGATGAAATTAATGACATCATGCAAAAGAATACACAGCAAGAATCTACGCCATGATCAAACATTTGCCCCAGAGGAGACATTTCCTTGAGTTTTCTTGCTTGGGCCCCGTCTATATTATCAGTAGTAAAATATACTGCAAGGCATATGGCACTAACTAAAGATTGAAAAGGACTTCCATTTCTCAAAGTCGGGTCATTTAGAATCACGAAAACAATATTCATAAGCATTACAGAATAACCCATCATAGTAAGTGTGTTTGGAGCTAATGTTGTTGGAGTATGCTTTAGCATGAAAATACAATACTTGTGAAAAATGTATTTGCCAAGTATTGATTTATCAATTGTTTTATACTTATGTGTTCTTAAAGCCGTTTCTTCTTTGATATTCATTTTTTTGACAAAGCAGTTCATCATTAGAGGGTGAAATTTCTTTGTTCTAGATAAATTTGTTTCAGATTCGTTAGACATACAGCCAATCGATAAATTACCAGAACTCAATCCAGCTAACTTACTAGGCACTATTTTTATATTTACGTATAAGTTTAGCCAGTCCTACTATGGACATATCTTGATTCAGTTTGAATGTAACGAAGGAAATCAAAAAACAAGTAGAAACCAATTTAATTTTAATTTCTGTGAATCTTATGTGGCAAGTAATAAATTCCTTTAATCAATCAATCAATCAATATATATATATAAAAAGTTAGTGAATTATTTTTTAACCCCTACAAAAAAAGTGGATTTGGAAAAGTGAAGTTGTGGAAAAGAAGTGTTATGAAGTTTGGGAGTTGCATAAGTGTGTTTAAATGGTGGTTTTTGTTAGTATATGTGGGTATGAGTCTATTTTGTGTTAAAAGGACGATTTTGGATGGTATGGCTTTTTTTTTCTTACTGTCGGGGTAGCAGACCCGAAGGAGTGTAATAAAAAAAAATAAAAAGGGGTAGTAGGGGCTTGAAAAGAGTACAAAAAGGAGAAACAACATCATCTTACACAACGGGTCAAATAATTTCCGTTCTTAGAACGGAACTAGCTCTGCTAGTATTTTATAAATCAGAGATAAAGTTTGACGAAAATCATGTTTAGTTTGAGGACTTATAAAATGAAAGGGTTTTTTTGCGTCACGGAGACTTTTAAGTAAATGGCTTGGCACTGGCCTTAAAATGTGCTCTGCTGGCCTTCATTCAAGAAAATTATCAAATGTGAAAGTTGTACTTGCTCAGAAATATTTGTTGTTTAGTTTTGTTGACCTCAATTATACAATTTCGGCAACAATCTCTACTGCCACGCTTTACATTTAGTTTCGCGCCTTTTCTAAAGTATTAAAAGTATGCAGACAGCTAAATTGTAGCTGTTGTAATAAAAACGTTTAGTCTCAAAAATAAAACCACTTATCAGCATCGTGTGCATATGAAATTATATGTAGATAGCATATTGTCTTTTATTAAGAATTCTAATATAATGTCTTACTTATCATAGAATAATGTGCATGTAATTCATCGTTTAATTTGTTCCACTATCACAATATTCCATACTAAATGCTTAAAACCTTAGATTGTCTCGAAAATATTTATAGATGATTTAATTAAGTTTATCATTTATATATTGTGGACTGTAATATAAGCGGCTTTATTAGATGACTTACCCAAACAATGTTAATTATCAAATTTATACTCATACTACGTTAAGACAATATAAAAAGGTTATAGGTCGAACCAATCAATCCCTAAAAAAAAAAGTTTGCCTTCAAGTATTTCAAATATTATATTCACCTACTTTATGTCTGGGAGTGCCGTTAAGAACATTAAGTGTTCATTCTGTACCATATCAAAATAGCTTTTTAAAAATTACAAAATTGTTTATATTTCTATTAAAAATGACAATATGCTCAGACAACTTATTACTTTGGGAATGTAACATCTGGAATCAGATTCATTAAATACTTTCGCCTAATTTTCAGTAAGTGTGTGTCATTGAAATATCAATACAAACTGTTGTAAAAACCTTTAGTTGTTAACCCTTATGGATATTTTTTTTTCACAAATACAATTGATAAACTGCTTTGAGGGTGCGGCTTTAGGGAAATTATTTGACTCTGCATATGGACTAGCGTGCTATAATAAGAATCTCATCAAATTCTATCTGCTGAGTCCAACTGGAGATCCCATTTTGGTGTATACTGATTATCTATTAGAAAACATAATACAACTTGAACGGTATCCTATATCTAGTGAGAAAGACGGCATCTTGATACTTTTCGAAACATCAAAAATTGTTTTACTCTCATTTGTTAATTACTCTCCTCGCACTGAATCATTAAAATATTTCGAAAAGGACGAATTCGACCTAAGAAAAAACGATTTACGGTTTATTAGAATGTATAAACACCTTGGAATGGCCAAGCTAAGCAAATATTGGTTTGCAATGGTCTCTTTAAATAGTATAGCATACAAAACAAGCGCCTTTAGATTTACTGACATTGACGACAAAATAAAGAATGTAATAGATTATATCTTTCTTGATAACTATAGCACTCCGACCATTTGTTTAATTTATAATGCTACCCAATGTTCTTATGTGCACAAAAAAGATGTTGAGGCTATTATCTTTTCATATGATGCTAAATCCACAGAGTTCAATGTTATGGAAGAATTTCACCTTCCACCCGACACACACAAGATATTGTTTAAGAAAAATACATTGATATTCATTTCTCATAATGATATCATTTTTAGAACATCTAATTCCTGCTATGGAGTTGGATTGAACAAAATGGCACAAACGCTTGAAAATATTTTATGCGATGTCATTTTACATGAGGAAATTGCATTTTTTGAAGAAGATGCTTTGTTGATATTCAATGGAGACGGAAAACTTTTAAAATTCGTTCTATTCTATGATAGTAAAAGAATTATTAAGGTAACCATGAAAAATTTAGGCAAGTGCCTTATTGCCAAATTTATTACCGATAGTAAGGATTATGTGTTTATAGGAAGTGATGATACTTCTCTTATATGCAAAAAGAAAATTGTAAAGTTAAATCAATTACACGACAAAATCTTAAATGTTTGCACGGAGCTTGATACGGCCGAAGAAATCGAATACAGAAATATATTTTGCAACAATTTTAGCACTTCTTCAACTCACGTATTAAAATTCGAAATATTGCATAGATTTCAAGGAATTGGAGGTGTAGCCGACTTTTTCTACATAGGCGAGAAGAATTACATATTTACGTCTAATGGAGCTGTAAATGGAATTGTAAAAGCTTCTAAACAATTTGAATTTAATGAAATTAATAATTTAGATATTGACAAAGACGTCTTTTCTTTCATGATTGAAGAGAATAAGCTTTTTGCTTTGAGTGCAATGAATACGTACGAAATTACAAAAGATTTAACATTAGCAGAAGGGTTTTCCATTGATACCAATGTGCGTAGTCTGGCTATAAAAATGTTTAAAGGCGATACATACCAAATATCAAACCACAAGGGGATTGTTTACAGAGGCGCTGCTTTATACAAAACATTTGAGTTCAATAGTAAAGTAATAAGGGGTTCATTATGGTCTGATAACGATTCTCTGGCGATAATTTGCCTTGATAATACAGGGTTATTAACTTTTTATGATCATAACTTTTCCGAGATGGAACAAATTAACAATGTTGCTTCTTTTTGTCTAGGTCAAAATATATGTAAGATGATTATAAACGATTCTCTGGTAGGCTACAACATAAACGAAGCAAAATTTGAATATTTAATTGAAAACATAAGCAATTTGGATAATGTAGTGATGAAAGCAGCATACAATTCAACTTATTTAAACAACAGTGAACAAAAAAATACAATTTTTGCAATTTTTCAAGTCGAACTGATTTCATCAAACTATTTGTTTTTGATCCTACAGTCTGGCGAATGTATTGTATACGCAGAAATTGACAATACCTTTTTAAAAGTCAACACTTCGACAAAACTATTGAAATTTGATATTAATAGGGATATTCACATATCCCTATGTCTCGACTTTGTTTTCATGAACACTGTAAAACCAGTATTGATGGGATTGACTAGAAATGATCCCACTTTTTATGATTGTCCGAAAAGCTATAAGTGCATGTGCTACTATCAAGGAAAATTTTATGTTTCAAAAGGCAATAATATTGTTCAATGTGAACATACTAGACAGAATATACAATGTTTTGTCGATAATAATGAGCTTTTTGAAAATACGGAAACTTATAATAACTTAGGATATAGTTCACAACGATCAATTACAAAATGTGAGGCCGATGTTAATACTATAATGGTACTATATGATACTCTGATTTATAACTAATATCCTTGTTTGCGGACACCTAAAAACATTGTAGCTATCGGCAACTATTATGTAATCGCATCATGCATACGAGAGGTGTACAAATCAGATCTTGACATTGATCAGGGTGTCGAAGTAGAAACTTATCGATATTATATTGACTTGTACAATAAAGATTGTATTTTCATCGCGTCATATGATTTAGATGCTGATGAGTACGTGTACGATTTAAAATATCTTTCATTGAACGATCCCATCGGTAAAAAAGGTAAAAGTGACTTCTTGGTGGTTTGTACCACTAAAATCGAAGGAGAGGATAAGCAATCTCGAGGCAGACTAATTGTACTAGAACTTACTTCTATTGTAGCTGATGCTTCTCATCTTCATATAGATAAAAAATTGAAACTTTTTGCGGCTGAAAATATAAAGGGCTGTATTACAAAATGTGATGAGATCAAAGGAAATATAGCTGTATGTTTAGGGATCAAGCTTATGGTTTTTAAAATTGATAGGAGTGAAGGTCTTGTACCTATCGCAATTCACGATCTCTACACATTGTCAACTTCAATTTCTGTGATAAAAAATTATGTACTTGTTTCAGATCTATATAGAGGACTCTCATTTTTCTATTACCAGAAGAAACCTATACGTTTAAACTTACTGTGCACATCCGAACCAATTCAAAATGTTATGTGTGCAGATTTTTTAATCAAAGGCTCTGAAGTCTCATTTGTAAGCGTTGACTTCAATGGAAACTTTGTTATATATACATACTCGCCAAATAATATTCTTGCCGAAGGCGGCACAAGGATGGTCAAGCGATATTCAATTATGACAAATTTAGGTTTACAAAGGAAAAGGATATCTACATCTAAACTTAATACTTTGTGTTTTGTTTCGATAACATCTTTTATGACAAGATTTGTAGGTGTTTCGTCTAAATTATACATTATGTTGTTAAAACTACAATCACAAATTTTAATATTTTACAAGCATAGTTTAGGTTTGCAGCCGCATAATTTTGTTGGTACACGGGATCATAATGCTCCTGTATCTCTAAAAAAGCCTATATTTGGTATCTTAATCGAGAAGTTTCTGAGATTTGATTTATCTACGAGGCACAAAATTTTAATGAATATCGATGTTGATGTAACAGAGTTGTATGAATTTTTATTAGAAGAATTTGATAATTAAACTAGTGAGAAATGTCTTCTAATCTGTTTGTGTTTATTTCTGATGATCACAATTTAAACACCTGACTCACTTTTAACATTAAAATTACTTTTCGCATTATGTTTTCATTTTCATGATCGATCATATATAAACATATCTCTTTATCATGACATTTTTGTAGGATTCGGTTAGTGCATCAGTTATTAGCGATGACCTTTTCAAAAAAATATGTGAATCAAGTGTCTCATACTTTTGGTTCATAATATTAAATAGATTTTGATTAGTTTAAATCATCACCTTCATCAAAATAAGGAATGAAAAACATTCTTCACGATGCTTAGGTTGATATATTAGCATAATTGCCCTCGAAAATACAAAAGGTGCAAAATTCTATAATCCAATTTATGATGAATTTGCAATCAAATATAGGGCAAACCAATTAAAAGCGCATATATTCGAATCTATTTCAATAATACTTTTGCTACAAGTATACGGGACATTTCAAATGACAAATGTTGTCGATTTAATAAAGGGGTAAGGATTTATGATAAAGGCGTCAAAAATATTGATCTTAATATTAATGAGGTTAATAGCTGCTTAAAAGATCATAACATGTATTATTTGAATGTGCATTTAAAACAGAATAATACGCCACAAAAGTAATTAATTTGAAAAGTTAAATGAATAAAGTTGTACAAAAGATTTTTGAATTTGTAAAGTAATGGATTAAGATAAAAAACACTTACATTATATTTGGGTTTGTGTGTAGGAATACAAAAAACAAGTAAGAAACGTGTCAAAGCTAACAGTTACATATATTAACCGACTATTGCAGAAATAGACAATTCGTTATTAAAATCACTTCATATTTTAGGTTTGGTCGACTCAAATCTTTAGTCTAAATTAACAGCGAAATAGTCTCAATCGTTGAGGATTTTTGTTATTTGTGAAAGTTTCATATCTTTAAATCATAAAAGTTCATCAAAGCAAACTAACTAAAAACCAGCCGCAATAAATTATTTTCTTAAATGAAATAAAATTTGGCACGTCCACTGCATTGATTAATAAGTTATAGCATTATTATATGATAAATAACAGTACTGACGTTACAAACTCGTCTCAAAGTGTAAGTATAAGCGTTTATTTATGTTTCCATTGATGTATTTGTTTTTTTTATACATCATATCTGCCAAGTTGGACCATTAATTAGATAATCTTACATGCATTATCTACAGTATCATGATCACAAAATTATGTTACCGTTAATTAGAAAAACAATATTTTATAAAATAGAACAAAAAATTATAACTATTCTTTAAGATATTAACTCTAAATAAGCCTACTTTATCCTCATTTAATTTCCTCACTTTTTTCTAGATGTGTTTTGATTGTAAGCTTTTTATTGATGCACATGTTCTACTTAAACGCTCACAAGTAAAACGTTGAATCCCTTGTCCCTACCAGCGTTAAATTTCCAACACCCTTTATGACATCCGAACAAGACAAAAGCAGAAATAATAAACTATTCAACTTTGACGAAAACAACGTAGGTATACGATCGATTTCTCTGTTAAACAACCATAAAATACAATTGCCAATAAGTAAATGGGAAATAACACCTAGAACTGCTACTCAATCTAAGCGTTTAAAATGGGATCAAACGCCTTATGGTGTTGTCAAAGTAGAAAATGAATTAATTACGAATCTTAAAGTGCAAAATGGGTCGGGTTTTATCAGTAAAAAGTCTACAGACAATTTTTTGCTCAATAAAACCTTCAATCTATCTGAAATAAATTCTCTACTGCCTAAGGAAGGATACAACATATTTAACGTTTGGAACAATGAGACAACAGAACAAATAGATTTCAAATTACTAAACGAGGAAGAAAAACTCTTTTTTGATGCTTTAAACAATACAACAGACGAAGAGATTATTTTAGTCTACAAAGGCTTGTATATTTTAAAAAAAGGAAAGAAAAATAAAACAAGAAAAGTGTTAAAGCATTTTTTAAAGTGCAAAAATGTCAATTTAATTTTAGAAAAGTTGGTATTATTTTGCCTTAGTTTCGATCTTATGCTTAAAGAGAAATCGATAATTTTAAAATTTTTCGATTACTATAGTTTCCATATCTCGAAAGTTTACACAGGGGAAATACTCTTTATAATTTCAAAGTATAGTTTTGAAGAGACCCTTGAAAAACAATGTCAAGACCTAATATTAAAACTTCCAAAACCCATTCTTGATAGTTTCATAGATGCTGAAACTAGGTTAGGTGCAAAAGAAACCAGAGAGTTGATCTATAGATTGCTATATTTTTATATAAAACAATACAATTTCGGGTTATTAATAACAAGGACACACATTATATTGCAAAATGGGAACTTCTATTCCAAAGTATTGTTGTTAAATTCAATTGTGTATATTCTTAAAAAGCTTACAATATCATTGCGCATTTATTCTAATGAGTTATTCAACCTTATTTCGATTGGTTTGGCTGATACATCGCTTGTTATAAAAGGCATTCTAGGATTTATAGTGTGTCTTATGATAAGATACAACGTTATAGACAATAATCATGGTACATATAAGAAAGTTTTTCATGTTTTGACTAGTTCTCTTAATTTACCTTTTAATATTGACGATTTTGACCCTAATGTATTTACTGCCCTATTTGATAAGTCAATGAAATTAGAAAAATGGACAATAATGTGGATTAAAGCATTGTCTATGCTTTCTTGTAATAGCTTGAAATATGCTAATATTACGTTCGACTTATTAAAATTAGTCACGGAAGACAGTAGTAAAACAATTATCAAGATAATAAATAACTTGATCAATGAAATTCCTAAAAAAGATATTGAACTTTTTATGGTTTGTCGATTAGAAACATTTTTTGTTGAAGGAAACGAAAAGGTGTTGTCATTCTTTTTCAAAACATTCGAAAATTCTAAAACGCTAAAAAATAGGATGTATGAGCTTATGGATGATCCATCTAAATCAAATATCGTTGTAGCTATTCTGTGTCGTTCCAAAAACGACTACTACATCGATTTAAACTGCTTTACTAAAACAAGAAATATAAAAATTGTTAAGTATCTGTTAAACGATAAAACATCTATTGATAAACTTAAACAATGTGGTTTAGAGTTGATTAGAACTAAGAATTGTATTGAGGAGGGTTATAGCATATTAGGAGAATTAATTTATGTCTTAGACCTTCAGGAAATCAAATATATAGGGAATCTGGCTTTGGAAAGAATTGAAAACGTTACAGGACAACCCTTGATAGTTTTATTTAAACTTTTAGAAAACATTTATCAGCGTATAAACCTTCGCTCATTTACTGAAACAGTCTATTTATGTTCACAGAAGATAAAATCAGAACAACCGAATGTTAAATTAGTTATATTCAGATTTATAACTACACTTTTAAGGAACAATATAATTAAAGCAAGATCGTTTAATAAAATGGAATACATCAGACTATCATACGAAGCGTCCGATCTTCTTCTAGAAAAGCGAATTAGGCATGAAATTGTAGATTTTGTTGTCGAAGTCGGCAATTATGTCAATCTCCAAGACCTAGTCGATATATTTATAAGGACCTTATTTAATAATGAAAATCCAAACAACTCAATTGAAATCTTAGCCTCCATTTCTAAGCGCCATGGCTTGTTTTACGTGTTACCAATGCTTCTTCAGTTATACAGATCTTCAACCTTCTCTTTTAAACTTCGGATATTGAAATTTATAAGAGTATACCTTAAAGATCAAGTTGAATTCGAACAAAAATACCAACCCGTAGTCCTAATGCTGCTTGAAGATTCGATTTTAGATAAAGAAATAGAGTTACGAAGATCGGGACTTAAACTTGTAGATGTAATTCTGAAAAGAAGTGTTAGTATTAGAAGTGATTTATGTGTTTATATGTTAAATATTGTTTGGTTTTGTGTGATAGATGACCTTAAGAAAGAGTTTGATGCTTGTTGGGACGGATTTTTAAGTATATTAAGCGTAGATGTTTTATTAAAATACGTAGTACAGGGCCTTTATCATCCTTCTAAAAAGATTAGGAAGAGATATAACGAGTTATACGATACATTAAAATTGAATAGAAAAATAAACGTAAAGAATTTTATGGAACATTAGACATCCTTGTCTTCTAAAGTGAACTTCTCTGGTTTTATGCACTTGCCTTTCTTTACCTTCATCTTTTCCTTTATAAGTTTGTTAAATATTCGATTTGTATTGCACTCTTTACTAATTGGTCTATTAAGTTTATCGATGTATTCTTCACGTGTGTATCCAAAAGGTACTTTACACTTAAACTTATCGTCTAAAACTTCTTTGGTCTCATTTACTATGACATGACTAGAAGCAAAGTCTTTTCTATCTTTGTTTTTTATACCTTTCTTCGTGTCCACTACGACATTGGTTTACGACATACTATATATACTATATATACGTATATTAGTTACGACATATTTGGTTTTCTTAACTTTTAAACCTGGTCCTGCCCATCCTCCCCAACCAGGCAGAATAGTTTCGGATACAAACGGTGCTTCTTCGTTTATGAGATTTTCTTTTTCTTCAATAAAATCGGTAACATTTTCTTCTTTTGTGTCTTTGAATGCCAGTTTTACAATTTCATTATTTTGAGTGTCACTTGGTTTTCCTTTAAACTCAAAAATAGGAGCATTTTCTACTTCTTCAACATCCTCATTAAACTGTTCGATGACAGGCACAGCCTCGCAATTATTGAAATCCATAGCTTGATCCTGTTGTATTTGTTCCTTTTCTACTTTTTTGGCTTCCCTTTTGAATCTCCGATACGTTTTACTTTTAATTCGTTTTATACGTTGCATTTTAGTGGAATATTGGTGTTGGAAATTTTTGTTTTCTTTGATTTCTTCGACAGTTCTTTTGTTTAAAATCGCGTCTAATTTCTTTTCTAGTGTAGTTTTTGGTATTACAGTGTAAATTGGACTTTCTTGCTGTACTTGAATTTCTCTATTCTTTTTTAGAGAAATAAAAGTTTCTATTTCTTTGTGTGTCTTTTCTTTTAACTTATTATTTATAAGAGTGTCACAATTTGTTAGTTTTATCTCTTGGTTATCCGTTAAATCTTCAATTGTAATTTTATTTCGTACCATTCTAAGGGCTACAGAAGAAAGATAAAAAATGGACAAAGTGGGATTCGAACCCACGCATCCTTACGAATACTAGCACCTGAAGCTAGCGCCTTAGACCACTCGGCCATTTGTCCATTAAATAAACTATAAGTAAGGTCTACTTTATTATTAATAAAACTGTTCATAAACACTCTTTTATAACCCACACACAATAAATGGATTATTTTTCTGTTGATGCGATTTACAAAGACGAGACAAAAATTAAAGTCAAATTTGAACATAAACTAAAAAATTTCGGATTTTATATAAATGAGACAGTTAAAGAAGTCAAAGAGAACACAAAAATTGAGTTGCCTTATTTTCTTATTAAGTTCTTAGTTGAAAACAAGCATTGTGAAATAACAAAAGACTTAATTTCGAATGAAATGAAAAATGATTTGAAGGCTTGTCCATCGATTGTTAATTTGAATTTGGCTTTCCCTTATTTTTACAATTTATTGGTTGATTTTGAAGATAAGAATTTTTTAAATGAAATTTTAATGAATAGACTCTCAAAGTATTCAAGTTTAATTTTAAAAGACCATTTAGACGAAGACGATATAATGCTTTTAGATAGAACCGAAAGGAACATTGTCATTAGCAGTAGAGAGGCCTTTAAGATGTTTAGAGATTTTAATACATTTTAGACCCCCCCTATGGCGAGTTATGAATGTTGTTTTTATCCAAAAAAATATCCAGAAGAAGGTGAAATAGTTATTGGCAGAGTTGCTACAATTGATAATGAAGGAGTAAGTATAGATTTATTAGAGTATGGTAAGGCAAGAGGTCTGGTTTTAATAGGTGAATTATCTAAAAAGAGAATAAAAAGCGTATCACAAATAACTAAAATTAACAATATCGAAGTTTGTAATGTTTTGCGAGTGGATAATGAAAAAGGCTACATCGATTTAAGTCTGACCAAAGTCAATGAGAGTGAGAAAGAAGAATGTAAAAAGAACTATTTAAAGAATAAACTCGCATATCACATTATGTTCAAAGCCTCTAAACTATTAAATATTGATTTAAAGGAGCTGTACACTACGTATGGGTACAAAAAGGCTGAGGAATACGGTTCTTTGTATTACTTTTTTGCAAGAGTAAAAGATAACGATAGTATAATAGAAGACAATGAGACAGGAAGAGTTATAAAAAAGCTTATAGAACAACAATTTCAAGCAAGTACCTTTAAAGTCAAAGCAGAAGTTGATATTACTTGCCCGTCATCTGGTGGTATTTTAACCATAAAAGAAGCATTAATGAATGTTTTAGAGAAAGACAATAAATTAAAAATTGCTCTTGTTAAAACACCAACTTATTCGTTTATGAGAATCTCTTCTAATAAAGAGAAAGCCTATAATTCGATTTCAATTGCTTTGAAATATATTGAAAACTTTTTAATAACAAACAAAGGAACGTTTACAGTGGTTAGTCAGCCTAAACTATACGGAGAAAAATCAAAGTTGACGTTTTCTGCTACAGAAGATGATGAAGAAGAGAGCAACGCCTCATCCGAAGAATAAAAATGATATTAAATGTTTTTTAACACCCAAATTTATGTCTAAGCAATTTAAACTAAGCGGTATAAAACAATTTTTAGAAGATTTAGAAGGAGATAGTAATACATTTCAATTATATGGAGAATATCTGGCCAGTAAAGATGTTGAATTGGATTTTAAATTGTCAAGAGACAAAAGCTTGCTATATAAAGCTATTAGAGAAAATGGGTTTACACTAAAAAAAGATAATTCCTGGTAATTTGTAACCCAATGATTCCAATTGGAAAGCCTTTGGCAGATGATAATTTAGTAAAACTTATAAATAAAACTATTGAACTTATAGACAAGCCGATTACTGGTGTTAAAGCATGTCAAAAACATATTCTAAATAAAGAAAAGGGTGTTTTAGTACTTACTGGAGACACTTCACCAATGGATTTGATTACACACCTTCCCGCTCTGTGTGAAGAAAATAATGCTAAATATGTGTTTGTTGAAACAAGACTACAGCTAAAGGGACAGATTACTTGTTGCTTTATTTTAAAGGATAAGAATATACCTATTACTGAAGAATTATATAAAATGGTTATAAATTGAATTAATGGTCTATGACCGTTTAAATTGTACAATAGATGATATAATATTTTGTACAAATTTGTCTTTTAAATAAATAATTGAATTAGATTCTAAGTGTCTATTATATATTGGTTACAGTATTGTAATGGAATAAAATTACACACTAAATTTAATCTGGCTTTTACATTCCGTAAGATACTATAAACCCTCAATTGTTATTTTGAATATTTTACAGCGGGTTATAAATTTTAGCTTTGATGGTGATTGTTTCTATGAAGCTATAATTTTCTATAACGCTGGTAAAATAGTGTTTTTACAATAGATGTAACATAGTAAAAGCCATTCATCAAAATTGTATTTACCATGATCCTGTTATTAACTTATTCTTTAAAAATATTCAAGATTACCATAGCAACATTTTAGATTCTATAATGTCTATACTATGTATTGGTTACCAATTCTCGTGATATGACTATTATAATATATTAAAACTGATATTAATTCTAAAATTAGCTTTCGTTCTAAAAGTTATAAATAGAAAATTCAAGTCTTCCACATGCAATTTGCTTCATTACTTTTTCTATGTACAGCTCTTATATTTAAAGCTACGGAAGCTGCAGATCCCAGTTTAAGCAATAGCAACAAGGTTACAACAACGGACGGTGGTGAGAAGACGGAAAATTCACAGGATGACACAACAAGGAGCAATGAAAAAGGCGGCGATGACCTCAAAGAGAATAATCTAAATTCTGATAATTCTATGAATCCTGAAAATAACAAACCAACACCCTCTGATGTCAAAGGGACCGACAAAAATGAAGAAGAATCTGATGATGAAAATTTGAATCTAAATGATAAAGAGTCAAAACAAGAAGATGAAGACGAACAGACAAAGTCTAATAGAGCCACAAAGGATTCACATAGCGGTTCTTTTGTTAGAAATGGAGAGGAGAAAAATAAAGATACAAATGAAGACCTCAAACAGACAAAAATAAGCAATCAAACATTAAAGGATGTAAATAAAAACAAGATCATTCGAAATGAAAAACCAAAAATGCCAGCATGTTAAAGATTAAAGGATGTTTATTTTTTTTCAGTATTTTTTATTTTTCATTTTAGTCGTCTTCATAATTTAACTTATAAGCTTTTACTTTAAAGCCCTATTGATTTTCTTATGTAAAGTTTTTTAATGTGACATTTAATTTGCATGTTATTATTGACCACCGATTTTATTTTAAAACATGTTGACTTGCACAAATATACGTACTGGCTATATATACCACTAGCTTTGTAGAATTGTAGTAAAAGTATTGATGTAATCGAAATGTTAGCTTTAATTCGAACTTTTGGTTGCAGTTGACCTTTAAAATCGATATTAAACAAAAATGATTCGGCCAACTGTCTTCATATCAAAAAATATTGATACTGCTCTTATTCTAATAAGTCTCAACTACCTATTCCTAATAATACTCATCTAGTCAAACCTTCATCCATGACAATCTCCCAAGGATATACAACCATTCCTATTGAAATTTCATGAATATTGTTTTCTAACGTATAAGAGGAAACATTTCCAGCGTGTATTTCATGGCCAAATGCGATACTATAATACGAATCTTATAGAAAACTATGTTTCGGGTGTTTCATAAAATCAGGGCTGTATCTTTATATCTTTCATTCAATGCTAGTTGCACAAGTTTTTGACAGTTACCAAACTCGTATCATGCTATTGTTTCCTTTACAACATATTATCTCTTATTAACCCATTTGGATCCGCCGTCCCTGTACAGGGACAGTTGTTCAAATACCCACATTTTTTGTTGTGTCACAGATATTTTTCAATTGCATCCATATTTCATATGCTGAGTAGTGTATCGTGTTTATCTTATTTTAAATCTTGGTGAATTTGTAATAAAAAGTGTTCGTATTGAAGTTGAAAACAACTGAAGTCAAAACGTAAATTATCGTCACAAGGTAAGACATTTTATTTTATGTTGCTATGCGAAACTTTCTGTTTGTTTTAGAAATATTACTGTTTTATACTGTCAATAACAGTAATAAGTGATAACAAATGTTTATATTTTAGTGTTGTGGATGACAACTCATATTTTGTTCCAGTGTCCCTGTATAGGGACAATGGGCACATTAGTGATATTTTTTAAATAAAGTTCTAAGTATTTTGTATCTTCTTTTCAGAATCTTTATCGAATTTATAATGGCTAAAAGGACATTTAATGCCATTTCTGACTACGGAGGGCTTGCAGAAGCAATAGAAAACATATTAAATGAAGAAGATGACCTAGACATGAGCTATGAATTGGTAGCCATTCCTCCAGACCCAAGCGTTCTAACGGATGAAGAGGAGTTTGACGAAGATGACATTCACCAAAACATATTGCCGCGAGATATACCTGGTAGAGTAGAAGTCTTCGCTACTCAGGATAACGAGGATTGGGATAGCAGTGATGATGAGCCCCTGCAAAAACGTTCTAGGAAGCCTCCAGAGACTGAACCAAAGTGGCGCAAATCTGAAGGTTCTTACGGTGACATTGCTTCCACCAGTGATGATCTTCAAGAGCGCAGAGAAAATGTAGAAAATGAACTGAAAGATTTAGGCCCAGTAGAGATATTTGAAAAGTTTTTTGATGAAGAAGTCATGCAGATGATTTTAGTGAACACAAAACTTTATGCTGCACAAAACAACAAACATGACTTTCATGTGACCGTTGATGATCTCAAAAAATTTTTTGGAATACTCATGCTAACGGGGTATCATACATTAGCTAGAGAACGTTTATATTGGTCCCTGGACGAAGATTGTAATGTGCCAATTGTTACTAAAACCATGTCAAAAAATAAATATTTCGAAATAAAGAAATTTTTGCACTTCTGTGATAACGAAAATGCTGCCGGATCCACTGATAGGATGTTCAAAATACGACCGCTTGCTGACCTTCTCATAAAAAAATATTTACAATGGGGTGTATTTCACGAACAATTGTCTATTGATGAATCTATGATCAAATACTTTGGACGACATCCTGCAAAACAATTCATAAAAGGAAAGCCAGTGCGATTCGGTTACAAGAACTGGATGATAGCTAGTGCTGATGGTTATTGTTATGCTTTTGATATCTACTGTGGCAAATCATCAACGGTAACAACAAACAAACCATTGGGGTCAAAAGTTGTGAAACTTTTGCTGGCAAAAAGTCAATGCGTTCCAAACGAGCATATTATTTATTTTGACAACTTTTTTACCAGCCATGGTTTGCTAAAAGAACTACGTGAGTCTGGATATCGAGCGACGGGCACTGTTCGGGAGAATCGAACTAAAAAATGTCCCCTGATATCGGTCAAAGATATGAAAAAAAAGACAAGAGCTCATTACGACTATCGTTTTGATACCACTAATCAAATTTTGTTCGTTCGTTGGCTTGATAACAGCGTATGCACTATGGGCACCAATTTCGACACGGTTCATCCCTTGGGAAAAGTTAAAAGATGGGATACTGGACAAAAGAAAAAGGTAGATATGGACATTCCACATGTCTTTCAAAGTTATAATAAAGGTATGGGTGGTGTGGATCAGGCGGATCAATCTATCGCAGTATATAGATCGGCTATTAGGGGCAAAAAATGGTGGTGGGTGCTATTCACCTACATGCTTGACCTGTCTATTGCTAATGCCTGGCGTCTGCATTCTTTGACTCATGAAGAAAAAATGGACCAGCTGCAATTCCGTCGAACAATTACACGATTTTACTTGAAATCTGATGGGCGCAATGATCGGAGACGAAAACCATCATCGGCTGTTCCGGGAGTTGCAGCAGATGGAGTAGGACACTTTCCGCAGAGATTGCCAAACCAATTACGATGTGTTATTTGCCATAAAAAAGTACGATGGCAGTGCAAAAAATGCATAAAAACATTGTGTATCGAAAACAACAATTGTTTCGAAAACTACCACACATGAGCCCATTGTCCCTGTACAAGGACAGTGTTTTTTTTAATACTTGCAAACTTTTTTTTAAATTTCTTTTTGGTATTTTCACTTTGTAAGAGCCCTATTAATAGATAAATAAAGAAAAAATAATTATTTTTACTGTAGTTTGCTTTTGGGTCCAAATGGGTTAAGGGACATTCTGCGATATTAAATACGATATGTAATGCATTGGTTCCTAAGAGAAGTAGTATCAGTTAATAAATACAGGTTTCTGTCTTACACCTAAAGCTTTTTGATTTTTACTTTTTGAAAGCGATATAAACACATAACACAATAATCGTAATGGGTTAATGATCATGTTAGTAAAATTTAAAACGTTTTTTTGTTCATTATAATCATGTAGAAAATTTCATCTTATCTATTAAAGGACTGCAATATAATGGTTTTTTACTACAACCATTCTATTTTAATATTTCATGATCAATATTATTATAAACAATATTAGATGTAATATATTTAAAGGAGTGTAAAAACTACTTAAGAACATTTTTTGTCAGATATATGAAGCTTCAAAATTTAGTTTACATGACTTTAGCAATAGCAATAAGACCTATGCAACAATGTGGAAACGTTGATAGCAGAAATCGTGGTGGTTGCTCAGATGGCTCCTGCGGTCCTAGAAACCAAAGAGATTGCCCCGATGGATCATGTAGTCCTAGAAACCAAAGAGATTACTCAGATGGATCATGTGGTCCTAGAAGACAAGGTGGTTGCTCAGATGGCTCTTGTGGTCCTAGAAGACAAGGTGGTTGCTCAGATGGCTCTTGTGGTCCTAGAAACCAAAGAGATTGCCCTGATAGATTCTGCGGTCCTAGAAACCAAAGAGATTGCTCTGATGGCTCATGCGGTCCTAGAAGACAAGGTGGTTGCTCTGATGGCTCTTGTGGTCCTCAGCGTATGAGATCAAATCTATTTTCAAATCCAGAAACATCGAAATACACCTCTCCATCATCCAAAGGTTATGGTGGAAAATCAAATACTGCAAAATTAAACAGTAAAGCTAAAGGTAAACATTACAACAAAGTTAACGAGCCCGAAACAACCAATCCACAACCCCTCAACATCGACACAACTTCTAGAGTTATAAACAACTCCAACTAGAGTAAAATAAAGAGTTTTATATGCTTCCAATATATGTTTTGTATGCAAAGTATTATGGCGATAAGTTTGCACAATATTTAAGCATGACTATTTAATTAATTAAATAGTTCATCTATCCCGTGGTGACTAAAACCCTGTGTGGAAGGGTTATAAAGTAGCTATCACAACATGATATCCGTAAAAGGATTTTGAAAGGTAAAAAAGATTTTAGGGCGAAGCAGCTAAAAATCAATTCTATTATAAAATACCTACATACGATCTAACTAAAACAACACCTTAGAATATCAAAAGTTTCGAATGGTTTATACATATAATGGAGATCTAACGAAGACGGTTTATAGATAATTTGGGAAATTTATTAGTTTTTTATAGTATGTCAATGTCAAAAAGACAGGTCTTAAAATCTACTACTGAGTTTGACAAACGTAATACAATGTCTTCGTCTTTCTTTGGTGATTAATTTTTAGAGTTGTGCCTGATTTGACACATAAAGCTAGATATGTCCCTAAGTAATTTTGCGGTAGAACATAAATGGACATCATAAGAACATAAGTTTAATCACGGACTTCAAAAGTTGCATTTGTTTTCCTATTTAGATAGCCAGAAAGGTAATATTGTGTAAAGACCTCAGTATGTGTATAAAAAACGTCAAACTTGCAGTCAAATATAACTTTTTAAGGCCACTTTCTTCGTTTCTTCTACCATCCTAAATTCTTTGTATAAATTACACATAACATATTAATAAAAAAATCCACCTTATAGGACTTTATCCAGGCTACTTCGACATCCGGCAAGAGATATTAAAGGCAAATCTAAACAATGAAAAGCATTCTAAAGACATCCCATAAGACTTCGTTGTCAAAGTAATGCAATACAAAGGATAATGTAAGCTCTAACGGTCTCACAAATATAGAGCTAATATCATTGCAACGAGAAGATAGTGTATTATTGCTTTGGGTGTGACTGTCTGTCCATTGTAACCGGTCAAATAAGTTATTTTAATATAGGTAGAGGTCGTGCTGAGGATCCTTAGTGACTTTCCTTGACTGAAGCTCATTGGGTAAACATCCTTTTGCCGCCTAAAAGCCTCATTAAGAGTAGCCTTTTTATAGTTTTAATTTCGTAAAAGATGCAATAAAATAAGTCTATTAACCCGACATCAACCATTATGGATACACCGATGGATTATTTACGATCCAAATCTCAATACAATCTTGTTGAAACCCTCATTTTATACTTTCATCTTGTGATATGGTGTAATAGCTGACAATTTAAATATATGATTTGCCTTTTAAAGTAAGGATCAAATGTATAATTATTGGGACATAGTGATCTATAGTTGGCTGCCTAGTTTGCTCGGTGTATTATTATTTCTACTTGATAACTATTAAAATTTTTATCATTATTTAACCTGTTGTGACAATTGTAGCTAAAACACCATTAAAATAAAGCCCAGCATAGGGCATACAAACCTGTAAAAAAAAAATAGTTGCATGATTTTAAGTAACATGATCTTCTGCACGTACAAATAAAATAATCTTTGTATGTCCACCATTATATTATGTAAGCTTATGTGTGTGACATAAGATTATGTAATCTGGATCATACAAGATAATCGCAATGTCAATTGTTAAACACATAAAGCTTTTATTTTAAGTACAAGTAGCAATAATACAAAGCTGTTGCGCAATGATAACAATGACAAAACGTTTTGATAGATTCGAGCATTTTGTAGCATTATTTAATTTTCATTACATAGTCCTTATTCCTACAGACATGGTGTCCCGTTAACATAACTCTAGGGATATCACAACAAAATAACCGTGTCTAATGTTTTTTTTAAGCCATTCCATGTACTTTGGTTTGACATTGCTATGCCTATATATCTGTATTAGGCTTTATAACCCAAATATCCTCATTCCACTTTATTTTAGAACTATCAAGTTTAGGACGAATTTTATTACTATGTAGCAAACTGCCACTAGAAAACTCCAATTTGTTTTTGCCATATGGTTGTGTCCAAAGACTATAACTCAAATCAACTGCCTGAATTATCACAGTCCTTTACATACTTTACAAAGCGATTCTTCCAATTTCCTTTGCTATACATAAGTTTAATTTATCTTCTTTTGCTATTATAAGGCTCTTTTACTTCCTTCTACATTGTCTTATTCTTCCCTCAATTGTATCCCATGAAACAAACTAATTTTATGACAACAAAAGAAAAGGATTATGTAGCTGATATATTCCTAAAAAACATAAAGCATTCATCTTCTGGCATAGATTACAGTGTATTTTTTGCTGATAATAAAGAGAAATCTCCATGTCCCTTAAGCGAGTCAGTAGAAAAGAAAGTACCCTATGTTGTATTTGGGAAGGAAGTTAAAAAATCGTTCGCGTCTCCTCATCATCATGTCGGACTATCTTTAGACTCTCTTGAAGACAATTATAAATATAATTATAAGCTGGAGAATCTTCTTCAAAAGCTTATCTTATACAACACGTATCGCCATGAGCATGAAGATACAACAGTCCAGGATGTTCTTGAATGTGTTAAGGGCGATATAGTGGAATTCGTTAGATACGATAAGTTCTTTATTCTCTTAAGTTACTTATTTAAATTAATCGTACCGGACGATGTGAAGGATATTTACATATGTTTAGTGAATAATTATGAAGCCCTAAACAACCCAACTGTGCTAAAGACTTTTTTGAATGAACAATTAACGATCTTACCATCCGTAAACTATGAAGAAATACAAAAATCATTTGTAGAGATGTTTATGTATAGAGACTCGGGTATACTGCTCGCTACGTCTCTTTTAATTAACAATAACGAATTGGCCTCATATTTCTACTACTACATAATTGTTAACGATACAAGCTATCTAGACAGTGAGCATATTTGGATGTTTTTGGCTGTTTTCATTTCTCTTGTAGACGAAGAAAAGAAGTTCAAACTCGTGGAAATTACAAGAGATAAGATTTTTGAATTAAAAAGAGCAAGTAGTGAACGATTTGATTGTACAAAATATTTTCTTAAGGCCATTGGGTTGAATAAAGAAGATGTAATTGAATAATGCCGATTAAAGTTTTAATTTCCAAAGTTTCTTTGATTATATCTTTTTCCAATCTCATTGATATAGTCAATATCATGCGACTTCAGGACAGGCAATTCCACAATATCCTTGGCAGTAGGTCTAGCCGAAGGATCCACCACCAATATCTGATCAATTAGATCCACAACATCATCGAAATTCGAGTTCAAAAACTTCCGTAGATTCCTTGGGGATTGAGGAAGATTTACAAGGGAATAATTAGGTAAATTTACTACATCGGGCCATGTTCGCTTATTTATAGGCCCGCAAATATAAATTAGATTTTCCAACATTTTAATCTCGGAATTGGTTTGGAATAGGGGATGCCCTAATATCATTTCTGCTGCTATACATCCTAAAGACCAAATGTCTATCTTATAGTCATACTTCTGTGCTCCTAAAATCACTTCAGGCGCGCGGTACCACAGAGTAACAACACCAGGACTGTAGACCCCAGATTGATTTGCAGTTCTTACCATCCCAAAGTCGGCTATCTTAACATTCAAATTGAAGTCAAGAAGAATATTTCCAGGCTTTAAGTCCCGATGAATTATTTTATTCCCGTGTAGAAACGCAAGACCGTCAGCCAGTTGCCTTATAATATGGACTATTTCCTTTTTATTAGGGATATTGCGAGCAAGATACTTAGTCAAATCGAATCTAAAGTATGGGAAGACCAAGAAAACATCTTCTTCGTAGACATTTATTTCTAATAAAGAAATGATGTTTTCATGGTGCATGTCCCTTAGGCATTTAATCTCCCTGACCGTACTTAATTGTATTCCCCCGCAGTGTCTGTGGAGCTTCTTAATTGCAAACTCCTGGTCATTTTTAAAGCCTTTATAGACTTCACCAAATGTGCCTTCTCCTATCTTGTCCGAAAGGTCGTATCTTAGTGTACTATAGGTAAATTTCGTATTTTTATCGTCTGACATACCCTGAACAAACATCAAGTTTATAAAACAAATGTTCTGATTAGAATGATTATGTAAATAAAGGAATTGATAAATTGCTAAATACCGCTTATAAACGTATAATGCAGGAATTTATTAATATTAAAGATAGCTATTTGCCTTCACAAATTACACATAGAAGAGGTTGCAAACATCAAAAAATTACTGTTAAATAATAATTTATATGTAGAATAGGAATGTTAGCCTCTTAAATAATCCTTTTACCTTCTATTGCATTTCATCTGCTTGTTGCAAAGAATAAAATGTAAAAGCCTTTTAAAGGCACATCACCAATAGCAAACAATTTGATCTCAATTAGAATCTTTTATGATCTTTTGGGAACATCAAACAACATCGTTGAAGAATCAAAGAGACTTTCCTATCCATTGAATGGGCAACTATGGTTTGATATACAATTAAAGAACCCTTCGGTGGCTTTATGATCACAAAACCAAAGCCCGAAAACATTATTTGTATTTTGTTTTTTAAATATCACAATGTTTTCATTTCTTTTGATTTCAGTTTCTTCGCTTATCAACAGGAAAAAATCTTTTAAATTTTTTCTGTTAACCACTCGCAATACCTTTTGATTGGAGCAAAATCTTGAATATACGATGCAGGTGCCTTCTATTCCAGTCTCGACCCACTCATTGTCTTTAATGGTATAGACTGAGGTGAATTTTGTATAAAATAACACGCTTTCTGCCATGTCATCGGTGTTTTTTATGTGTCTCAAAACCAACTCGTCTTGATTCTTTTTGTTCATGAAGGGGCTTTAAAAGATTTTAGAGCAGGCCAGAGAAGCCGCGCGTGATTAAAGAGGAAGATTATGGAGAGGTAATTGCTTTTATTTAAGGATAGTAAGATATGTGACGGCTTTAGAAAGCGAATCATATAATGTTATTATTATGTGTACCGCTAAATGGTTATAAGAACCGTTATCGCGTTTTACCTATGACAGTATTATACGGACCGTCAGTCCATTAAATGTGTTTACATGATTGTTGTCCACACGACTCACACTATTGATGTAAACAACTTATTAATAGACTCTTAATAACTTTAATAACTAAATCTTTTTATTCACTAGCGTTTGAATTGTTGAGATATCCTCGTGAATTTTTATAAGCTTCTCCGAGTTTGCTTTTTCTTCTCTAATTCCTTCCAAAACTTCTCTGTAGTTAGAAATTACATTTTCAATGCAGTTTATCGACCTTTTTAAATCATCGTCTTCCATTGGGGAGAAACTAAAGCCAAAGATTTTAAGTTGATTATACAAAAGGCCATTAATGGCCTTTACTAACATACTAAATGATCAAATGTAATACGCGTTAGAATAATTTAGTATGCGTTAAATACATGCATTCTATGATTTCTATATTTTAGTATAGTACATCGGCGTATAAGCCTAGGAACGGCGTCTATAAAGTGCATAATCATTACTTTTATGCTTTTTTGACTAAAAGGAAAAATGATTTATGCAAAATGCATATTAACGAGTTCCCTTTTGAGGATCACTTTGAGGATACACTTAATGAAAACGTGACAAAACTAGAAGACGACCTGAACTCTAAGGAATATTCTAATAAGGGGTTTTCATTTCCCCAGTACATTTTAAAGTATAAAGGATTTGTTCCTGCTGATGACAAAGATACAATAATGCCTTTTATTACAACTAAAGACATTCAGAGAGTCATTGGACTTAATTCTGAACGGATAAACAACTACTTTATGGAGTTTAAAAAGTTTCACTACACGCCAATTAGACTTTACGATTCAAAAGTTTTAGAGAGAATTTGCAATTATTACAGCCAAAAACCGGATCAATCGAATATTGAAAAGGAAGAAGACGGGAAGGAAAATCATAAAAACAGTCGAACAAATATTGAGAAGCCCCCAGAAAAGGAGACAAGCCCCACTCGCGAATCTAAAACCATAACCAAATGCGATTTAGTGGGGAAGGATGAGAGCTCCTGCCATTGTAAGTTAATGAAGAATGACAAAAGTTTATTTCTTAAGACAGTTGAGGTCTTTTATTACATGCAAGTAGATTTACAATACAAAATTTACATTGGTGAAGTTCAATCGGGTAGGGACAAATGAACAACTTGTATGATCAAAAACATTCCGAATAAGTACACACAAAAGATGCTAATTGATCTTTTAAACGAGCACCACTTTGGTTGTTACGACTTTGTATATTTAAGAATGGATTTTAAAAACAAGTGTAACGTTGGATACGCCTTTGTTAACCTAATCGATTCCCTTTGTGTGGGTTCTCTTTATAAAAAGGTGAATAACAAAGGCTGGAAGAAGTTTTCTAGTAATAAAATAGCCCAATTGACATACGCCAGCATTCAGGGACTAGACAATTTGAAAAGAAAGTTTAGAAAGAGTTCGGTAATGCAGGAACAAGAATCCTTTAGACCTAAAATATTTTATTCTGATGGGCCTTTAAAGGGGTACGAACGTCCTGAATTCTAATTTTCAATATTTAAAAATGTAGTTGCCACCAACCCCAATGGCGATTCTCTACACGCTCATAAAGAAGATGCAGACTAAACAAATTTTAACAGGAGAGTTTTCTCCGCAAGGTAAAAATGCTAAAATAGGCAACAACGTGCTTAAAGAGCTTAATGCAGTCTTTGATTCTCTTCCCGAGGCTGGTGACGGAAAGTTTTATAAATTTGAATCCGAAAATGACGGAATAACTTTCATGCTTAAAACTTATCCTTCTTTTGTGCTGGCTGTGATAGTCGATGTGTATTCAACAGAAGGAAGTGTTTTAAAATACTTCGAAGACCTATTTGTAGAATTTTCTAAGATTTACAATGACGACCCACGGGCCACATACTACTCGTTTGACTCTCGCCTTTCTTCGCTTAGTGACGAGTTTAATCGTAGCTCACGCTATAAGCAGGGCTTAGAAGCTGTTGGTGAGACAAAGGACATTCTAGCCCAGTCTCTTAATTTGATTATCCAAAGGAAAGAAAACATTGACAATCTAAACAAACTAGCCACTAAAATGAGTTTAGAGGCCAAGCAAATGCAAACGAATATTCAAAAAATGCTGGTTTTCGGTCATGTTTGAACAATTTAAAATCATAAAAAAGAAAAAAATTTTCATAGGGTATCAATTAAATCTTATTTTGAAACTTGTTAACGATGTAAGACGGTATTAAAATTATTAGTGCCAATGTTGCAAAAAGAACATCGTGTAAAAATATATAGAAATATCATGTGGTGACATTTATGATCCTACAGTTCAACACACGGCTCATTAGCAATACTCTACTATTTACTACAATTCAGATAAAACCAAAAACTATCATCTGGTGCAAAACAAGATATCTAATGTCATCAGTCTGCAATGCTAAAAATTTCAACAAAATTATTTGATAACAAAAAATTACTGTATCTTGTCACTTTTTAGAATCTAAATATTGATCACCAGCGATGACACAAAATATTGTATTTTTGTCTATCAAATAGTTACAAAGACATTCACATTTTAGTTTAATAAATATATGACTATCCTGCAATGAGAAAATATCGTTTATTAAAGTTGATGGCTAGTAGTAAATTAAGGCATCAGCATTAAAGTTTCCTTGGTTAAAAATCAACCTCTGCACATATTAATATTATATTGGGTATCTGTCAGAGATTAGAATTTTCAATATAAATCACAGCCGGAAGAAAAACTTTGAATTTGGGGTTTTTAAGACCGGATTTTTTTTTCTCTTACAAACTCATAAGCCACATCTGAGTTGTAAATTCCTTTCGAACTTAACATGATAAGCTTTCCATTGTCACCTTATGGACTCTGGACCCATGTCAGACTCATGCGTTGTCGACTGGTAGTTCCTATTTAAAGGTTTAAAGAAAATTGTTACCATACCGTTACAGTTATCACAAACGGGACTATTCTTGTCTCGAACCCGTGTAATGCACCAAAGTGATTGGCCGGACGATCAACTTATGTTTCTAGCCGACCTCTTCAGCGAGTAGGCGGTCGAAGTTCGTAATGCTAATTTAACTACCAGAGACGCCTTCTTGATCTTATCAAGGACGAAGATGTCAGGTATGTTGTGCTTAACTGTAAGTTCCTTGAGAATACGAGTATCCCTCGTATCTCGGTTCGATCATTAAAAATACTATCTTGAGGAGAATAATTACGAAATTTAAAACTTCCGATAATGCTTAGTTAGAGAACAATTGTAGGTGTTTGAACCTTAATCATGCTGTGCCTCCCCTTGTCATTATGTTAGTCTTTCTATCATCTTGATAAGCCTTGTGTTTTACCGACATGTATTGCCGATACAGTGAGATCATTTCACACCTTTCTCAAAAAAGATATTTCAATCCTATAGACGCAAAACGAGTCTTCTTCTCAGGTTCTGGTTTGTAAACAACCCTAAGTTAAGGAATCCTTTACGAAAACAATGGGTCTCCTCTAAGCGTTTTTGTTTAAGTAGCCTGAAGTGAAGAAAACTTCCATAGAAAACTGGATATAACAGCTGTGGCCGTCTCTACACCTGATACAATTAATTAAATCCACTAAAATTACCACCCCAAGGGTACCGTGTGCGGAAAATGTTACCAGACCAATAGCATTGGCTTTAGACGACATCCTTTCACATATCGCACCTAATCCTCTATCAAAGTCGCAACACTGCACAAAGAGCGTTATTGGCAACCGTGGTGTCAATATCTGGGGAAGGAGTCTTCAAGATCCGCATCTTATCGCTTCCCTATCATAAATGCATTGTTCACATCCTTACACCACCGGCTTCACGGTTAAACTCACCTCGCCCACGAGTTTCGGCATGTGTACGGATTCCGAAAGAAAGGTCCTAAGGATGATCATTCATGTCCAGTTTTTTTTGTCCTTTCAACATCATTCAGTCCCTAGTTGATGTGTATAATTGGATCTGATCCCACACCCTTCTCCGTTGACCAAAAGGTTTTTTTACATATATTTAAAGAACATGTGGGTTTAAAGAGGCAATCAATCGAGACTGAGAATCTCTGCAAACTTAACGGCATGCGGGAGCACTCCTTTATATATTTTACATATGTTGATCCTTTACATTATGTTAGCCACAGTTCCTTTATAACCTGGATTCTCAAAAAATAAACCTCTGTTGGTGTGTCAGATTCACGTTTTTTAAGTTAGCTGTTAGAAGTCTGAACACTAGACCACAGAGGGTTACACTTAGATACATAAACATTGTACTTGATGATTTAAGCGTAATTATTTAGATTATGTAAATGATTGAGAAGGATAGTTATCGCCGGTCAATTGTTAGTTGGTTTTTTCGAGCTCATTAAAACCCAAAGCCCAAGCATCAGTAAATACAGATTATTTTTGTAATGTTCCTTTTCAAATAGTATTGAATATTCCTTTTTAAACTTGCCATCAATTGCATATACATCCATCTACGAAGCAGAAAAAAATTGCCACGTACTCTATAAAACCTTAACACAACAAGTACCTTTTACTTTCAAACGATATATTTTTAGTGCTGTTTGCCATCTTCTATACTCGAAAATTTTAACTATCTCGTATTTTCCGATAAGTTAGGTAAAGCTATTTTAGAGTATTCGTTGCTGCCCCATGATTATTTAATGTCTTTATTGCTTAAATGTTTAATAAACAAACATCTATGAAATTCATAATTATTTTCTTAAATTTATTTAACAGGGAATTTTGTAGCCCAAACATCTGTAACCCCATCTTTAAACACATAGAGACTTTTTCCCATATAAAATGTACCAAAAAATTAAAATAATGTCATTTATTGCTTCTAGTGTCTAAAGAGTGAGTTTAGCCTCCTAAAAACATACACTCCAAGTAAAATTTCTGATTCCGAAGGCCTCTCATGAACGCAAGCCGAAGGTCCTAAAACAAATTATTAAACCTCTGTAGAGACCATAGACGCAGCTGGTGAAGTCAAAATATTGATATCTGCTTTTTAAATTAAATATAAATTAAAACCACAAAAACTGCGACTAAACATATATTCTTGATGTCTAGAACTATTAGAAATAATTCTGTCATTTTGATCCGTTTTTCAAAAGAATTTATTACACAATCTCACTTGTACGAGGTACAATCAATTTTATCTAATTAAACACCTTTTCAGTCTTTTGATTAAAAAACCGTTGTTAGTAAAAAAAACACTATAGATATCATCAGATTGTTAAATCCCTATTGTTTAAGTAATAGGAAACTTCAATTTACAAATTATTTAACCTTGAAAATTAGATTTATCTATTATAAAGATACTTTGCGAGAAAGCACAATCACCAAGACGCAACATCATCATATAAACAAATCATTAAAGTTTTGATCCTTATTTGGTAACCAAAGATTTAATTAACATCTCTTATTGTTTAACACATAGTATAGCATAATGAGCAAAACTATTTTCCTTTCCCCAGTATCGAAATGGCTGATGATTCTATTGTAATGTTTTGATGGCAAAGCATATGGTAAAAAGATTCGTTTTCAGCTTTATGACATTAAAAAAAAGGATAGTTGAAAGATTTATAAAGATTATTGGGAGTAATTTCGTGATTAAAATTGACAATAGGATAATTTAAATCAAGAAAAATCCAAAGTGTCATGTATGTTAATCTATCAATTTTTAGTATAACAGTGTGTATAAATTGATTAATTCAACAAACCCATGCTTAATAATATTTCATTGATAAAAGCAATAACGATGTTAATTATATCAGCTTTTGGTGTCGGAATTTATTATATGCCGCATTCGTTTGCTTGTCCTGGAGTACTGGTCGGTATTGGTCTATTGGGTTTAGTAGTATTACTTTCTATATTATCAACCTATTTTTTATTTGCATCGGCGAATGAGAAGATTGCCAATGATAAAAAGGTTGATGTCTGCGACCGCAAAGTGGACATCGAACTATATTTAAAGAAATATCAGCAACAAGAAGTAGTGCCGAACGTAATAATTGAAGGACAAAACATTGCAAATTCTCCAGATCAATTGAAATAGTGCCAAATTTAGCAAACAGCAATGCAAAGAATCAGGGTGTGCCGTCAGGAAACCAAGAGCCAGAAATTTCATATTATAAGATGGCTAATGGAATTAATGTATGGTTGGGTCGTATAGTACTTAAAACAATTTACATTTCAGGAATCGCTGTATGCTTATTCTATCAAAAGTTTATAAGTAATGTATCGATAGCATTTTACAACATTTCTCAAAATGATGAAAAGTATGATAAGATATATGCGGGAATTGTTGGCGGACATGCTCTAATATTATTATTAGTTTCCCAAATTCAGAATTTGCCAAAAAATTGGTTTGAATATTTGAGTGTTGGGTGCATGTCTTTAATCTCAATTTGTTTATGTATGGTCACTGCGGTGTTTAAGGATTTTAAACATGAAGATGAACTGAGTTTGGCTGGAACTGGAATTTTTACACCTATGGTAATTTTTTTATTTGCTATGAGTTGCCAAGATTTTTTCATTGAAATATTTGCTAAACTAAGAACTAAAACAAAAAAGGCTCTTGTTATTATAGCTGGTGTTGCCTCAATCAGTTCAGCTAGCATTTATGGAATAATTTGTATTGTAGTATACGCGCTTTTTGGCAATAACAACCTCAATGGAGACATAATTAACGGATTGTTATATCATAAATCTCATTTAAGAAATTTCATTTCTTCAACCCACCCCAATTTTACCTATATACCTTATTTGCTGGGTAGTGCGGTAATTGCTCAACTTACTATTAGCTCTGTCTTTCAAATGGCCTCCGTAAGTAAAATTACCCTATTAATAATGAGACGATTCAGAATAGCAGATGGGATCATTGTTTTCGCAAGCACCCTTGTAACTATTCTTCTTGTTTCTCTGATAAACATTTTTGGGAAGGTTGGCCTTGAAACTGTAGTTATGTTTATTGGTAACTTTGTCTGCATTCCAATGGTTTTAATATTCCCTTTTGTCTTTGCCTATTTCTATTTAGGTAAAAATTCTAGGTTAATCAGGACTATCAGTATTATACTTATCATTCTTGGAATAATTCTGTTTATATTGAATACAGTGTTTTATTTTGCTCCAATTGATACTTTTATAAACAACTGTATCGATGAAACAGTTGAAATGATGAACGAGACAACGAATACAGGTTCGTACTCTGTTCCAACTGGGACTTATATGAATAGTACTCTTGGGGAGACAGTAGGAATGATGAACGAGACAACGACTACAGGTTCGTACTCTATTCCGACTGGGGGTTTTTTGAATAGTACTTATGGGGAAACAGTCGGAATGATGAATACGACTCAGACTATGCCTTATAGCTCTGTTCCGACCGGAGATTTCATGAATAGTACTTATGGGGAAGCAATTGGAATGATGGATACGACTCAGACTACACCTTCTAGCTCTATTTCGACTAAGGGTTTTTTGAATAGTACTTATGGGGAAACAGTTAACATGATGGATACGACACAGATTACACCTTCTAGCTCTGCTCCGACTGGAGATTTTATAAATAGTACTTATGGGAGAAAAAATGGCATGTTTGATAAGACAATGACCACAGCTTATAACTTTGAACCGAACGAGGATCTTTTGACTAATACTAACTATGAATCGAATGGATTATACAATGATACAATAACCTCAAATACTCATGCTGTTCCGACTGAGACTCTTATGAATAACACTACCGATGAAACAAATGGCAAGTTTAATGAGACAATGTCTAGACCGTCTAGCTTTGGCCCGAACGAGGATCTTATGAACTATACTACCGATAAACCAGTCGAGGTGCTTAATGAGACAATGATGGCAGGTAGTCATTCTGTTCCGACAGGAAACTTTCTGAACACTACAGTTCATGAAACACTGGGCAATAAAAACGAGACAATACCTAAGCTAGGTATTGTGATTCGACGCAGGGTTTTAAAGAACAGTACTATTGACAAGGGTTGGCATACATAGTGAAGCAATAATACAATTAATTAAAGCTCCTTAACCTAAATTATCTATTTATGGTCGAGATTGAAAGGTAATTGATATTTAATTTTAAATTGGAAGAATTACTACAGCTCTAGGAAATGCAGTGAACTAAAGCTAGACCTGCCGCACAATCGCCTATCCCCTACAAACGCCTGCTTACCATGTCACGGTCTAAGCAGGTGCTACGGACCTACCGCTATGCTATAATTGGGCGTTCAACGTGCCGGTCGTTCGGTTTAGTCCGTCTTTAGCTGTTACTAAGCTCCACCTACAAGTAGGCGCTAGAATACTCCCTCGAGAAGATGCATGGCATCTTAAAGTCGCTTCGGTAACCTGTTTCGGCGAGCATGGATGCTCTTAGTACTTACGCAGTCCCTCGTAGGTCGAGTATGTCTCCGCTCTCGGATTAATATCGCAGTGACGGTTCCAGCTTTTCCATGGCACCTTCATATATATTTCCGGCCGTATGCATTCCAGGTTTGTCTTGATTCACGGTTTAACATGGCTTTTCCATGGACAGTCTTTTGGCTATTGATACAAGTTCTTCGTATCACCTACGTAAAACCACCAGTGGTTGAAAGTATCAGATCTACTAGGAACACGTAGCTCAAGCCGGCCCAGCCAATACAGCCGATAACACCCGCTCGCTCCATTGATTATATCCTTTTGACGATAGCCAAGCCTATTTTAATTTTAGTATTATTGTATTTTAAATCATTATTATTAGCAAAGCGGCAACCTAATCCGAAGCCTTTTACGAATGAACACACTGTGCTACCACCAAACCGCGGTGGCATGTGCGTTTTCAAAATTTTATGTTAAGGACCTTTTATCTGAGCGATTTGACACACTCAACAAGAAAGCTTATAGTTAAAACTCGAAAAAATGGCAGTCCTTCTCTACATACATGATTTCAATCTATCTTGACAATTTTTACAATTTATTTTTCGTGATTTAGGTGTAAATTTTTTTATATTCTTCAAAATACACTTAAAATTCATATAAAAAGCGTGAAAGATAAAACAGATATCCGACACGCAGATTCAAATCTTAATGTAGTAGGGCGGCATCAGATGAAAATTTGTGTCAACAATACCTAAGAGTGTTTACGTCGTTCGAGTTTAAAATAATTGCATTTCCTAAGCAAGATTTGGCAGGCAGCAATATTGACCTGATACATTGAATATTTAATTTATAGGCTAAAAACACCAGCTTCCTAATTCCTATGTGTTTAGCGCATCCCTTTAATGTCCGATGATAGTTAACAGAATGGACATCCGTCAAACTTATTACTGATATTGTACTAGAACCTCTTGATGAGGTCAAAATAGATGACCAACCCCAATTCTAAATATGCTATTATGATGAAAGTCTCTATTTTTCAAAGAAGATGAGGCTAGCTATAATTGACATTGGGCCTTGGTTTCTTACAAACAAATTACGTATTTATAAAAACTGTCAATTAATTTCTAAAAGAATTATTCATTTTAACAAGTTTTATTTAAACCCTTGTATGTTTGATTTACCAGAAAAATTTAACACTTAATAATATATAACACGAGTAGATTTAAATTAGATTACAATTGTAAACAAAGTACGGCGTTTGGAGCCTAAGTAAAAGTAATTTCGTTAGAACCGATTTATTTCTTTTGAGATTAATTCGACGTAGCCTCCTCGGGCAATTTTATTGAATTTTGTACATAAGGACAACAACAACAATTATATGATGTGGCAAGGTAATGAATGTTCTGTTGCATTGTGTTAGAGTATAAGGATGTTTTGTGTCTTTTATTTTTGTTAAACATTGAAGTAAAGATGAACATAATTCTACACAAAACCAGGAAGTATAGTAATAATAACAAAGGTTAAATGTACGACATTGGCTAATCACATTGCAGGCAGTATAATGATAAAGTAATTGTACAAGAGAAGACATTTATGTCATAGTGTTAAACTCATTTTTATATTAAACAACTTAGATGGGCCTCACTGTCGTTTTTTGTTCTTTACAAACCTCCAGATTGTTTACGTGACGGGAGGTAGGGTCTTTGAGAAAAATGGATATACGGCTCTAGCATATAATTTAATGATATCACTGATAAATCCTGTACGGAATGCTCATTATTTTGGCAGTGTTATCATTATACTGCAAATGCAAATCTTATAATCCTGTATATGTAAATTTTATAGGTTATAAATTACTCTTTTATTTAGAATAGTTACTGTTTGACCATCGAAACAACGTAAGGACTTGAAGTCATAAAGAGGTACGTAGCCTGAATTTTGTTGAACTTTACGCTAATGAACCTCAAGTAAAGAGATTTAGACATTTAATGTCTTTAGACATATTATAGGTACTTTTTAACGTGTATAGGAAGCCATTAGGATAAATTATTTGCATTTGTAGATCTTTTCGTTCAATCGGTCTTTGCTTTCATTATGCTTTACGGATACATCGGACAGAGCCATATACATGGTGCTACCCATTAAGATAAGGTTAACCACTGAACGACCAACACGCTGCTTCAAAAGGTCTTTATGAAATTACAGTTTACTTTATTTGATATAATACTTTTTTCAAAAGTATACTTCTGATATTTTTGAGTGAGTCGTGGGATGTAAATCATTTTATATAGATCAAATTTTCGGCTCAATTAGATTCCAATGGTTGTGACCATAACAAAAGTTAAATCACATAAGTAACATTTTAAATATTTTTATTTAGACATCATGTGGCTCGTTTTCTCTTTTCTTATTAATTCTATGATTTCTAATTCTAAGAGCCTACTTTAACATCTTTAGCTAAGTTGGTTATTTAATAGCGGATCGAACCTCCTTAATTCATCAATCTTTTTATGCTATTCCTCTCTTATATAAAAAAAACTTTCATTTTTCAGTTCATTATACTTCTTATATTTTATTCTGTCCTCTTGTGTTTTCATTGTCTTGTTGTACTTGCCCTAATCGGATATATACTTTGATCACCAGGACTGATTAAAACATAAAATTGATTTATAAAGGTTTTTGTAGCATACCCTTATGAAAGTGATATCTTCTATAGTGTTTATCTTGCTTTTTTTCTTAAATACAATTCATAGTACATTGGAAGCGATAATTAATAAGGGCTGGCTAGATCAACTTAATGCATTCAAATTGTCAGACATTAATAAGCAAATTGATTTTTTGATTGTTATGTGTCTTCTCAAAAATACAACGGGAACATTATTATGTTCTCCAATATGTTTAGATTTCAGTCTTCATTGTTCAATAAGCAACGGATTTTTAGGAAAAGACTATATTCGACGTGGAGTCGATAAGGTACTTAATTCAGCTGTTCCAGTTAATACAAAGAATGAAGGGAAGTCTTTACTAGTTCATAAAACGTTCAGACCCTTAACAAAAAATATAGGAACTGAGGTTACCATAAAAAGCCGCAGACCCGAATTATATGACCCAAAAAATACTGAGGATGTCTATCAATATTTTAAAACGTGGACAAGTATGGAAGGTGAATCATCAGAAAACCCGACTTTTGAGAATAATGTTTTTGCCCCGGGAAATACAGTATTTTGTACAAAATTGGATTTTGACAGTATTTGGTATGAACGATTTGACACTGCCAACACAAAGACGCTTGATTTCAGACTTCCTGATGGTAGTTATATAAAGCGCTCATACATGACCTCGGTAAGAGATTGTCTAATTAAAAATGCTATTTTTGAGGATTACGAATGTGCCATCATTGCTATTCCTTATAAAGAAGAACTAAATGAAGAATTCAGAAAATGCTACATGGTATATTTAATACCTAATAAATATGATGCCTCTCATGCCGACCTTTGGCAAAGGTTTTATGAACTTTGTCAAGGCGATATTTCTAAATTATTTATTTCAATGGAGAGAAGAACTATATCCATCTTAATTCCAAAATTGGACCTAACTAATGGTGATAGTGATTTTGAGATTTTAAATAAGGAATTTTTACACATTGAAAATACTATTTCCAATCCATCAAGAATGAAATTGTCTATGAAGATATCGGAGGAAGGACATCAAGATGTTAATCTATCTATGGAGGGTTCGTTTTCTGGAGAGCAGGATAGAGAAGAGATAAAGGTCGATGTGTCATATTTAGCCTTTGTATATGATCTTGAAATAAACAGGATTCTTTTCTTTATAAAATACTTGGGTGTTTAACGAATAAACAATTATTATTGATCATTAAAATGTTCCTCTAAAAATCCAGGATTCGTAATATGTCGTAAATGTTTCAGTCGCCCTGTGTCACCGAATAATTAATTGATCGGGAACGCATTCAAAATTACCGTCAAAAAGATTTTTCCCGTAAAACTATATCTAAAATTCTTGAAACTGAAATATATGTTAAATAAGTCCCCTTTTTATATATATAAAGCTTGATTGAAAACTAAATAAGTGTGACCCTGCTTTTTTAAAAAAAGGAAACTAAAAAGACATATGCTAAATTTCTGTCAGGGGAATTTAAGTTTTTGGTAAACAACTGTATAAAAGTGTTACGAATGTGATATAAGCGACTCAACACGCAATATATAACATTTATACATAGGTTTAAATAGAAAAATGGACGGTTGAGGAAAAATCAATAATAAAATGAATTTCTGAAGAAGAATTTTTTGTAATTTTTGCTTTAAGCTTTGATAATAATTTAACACTGATTGCTTTATCAAACCTAAAATCTATACAAGATTATGTCTTTTTTGATGCATACAAATATTTATAAGATTCCACAAACAAAAACACAACTAATGATAAACTTACTATTTATTTTATAATATAAAAAAGGCCGAGTGTAAAAATCAACCGTCAGACAAAGAGCAAATATAGTATAATAATATAAACTAAGTTCAAATTCAAGCAGCCTAAATTTTGTCGTACAGATAAGGCATTAACACACATGAGCTAGAATCTCCTCAAGTAGCCTTATAGATGAGACTGTTTACTTCGAATATCCACTTTTAATATTGAGTATATACGGAGAAAAAAATGAACACGCATATGTAAATTTTGAGGCGTCATTCTATTTAAAAGTCGAGAGTGGAGACTTTCCCAGCATTTCGAACTTCAAAGATCGCTAGAAACACCAAATGCGCACCTATACAGGGTACTAAAGGGACGTAAATGCCTTACATCTACTCGGGAAAACTTACGTTTACTTATAAGTGAATATTTGTAATGGCTAAAAGAATATTTTTAACGACCAGAAAAATAGCATACCTTTTTTCAATATAACAATAGGTTGGTAGCACCCGCATAGAATGTGACATGGTAAGCAGGCTTTCAGAATGTGCAGCTAGCTGTACAGAAGTGCTGGCTCTATAACCTACTTCTGGGTCGTATTAGGTCACTATTCAGACAAAAATAGTCAATATTTAAACTTAGACCTATAAATTATGTTTGAAAGCTTGACGCTTTAACTTTACGTAATAACAAAAAAATTTTGGTTTTTTGCTTGTTTAATAAACAGAAGTTTTTAGTGATCTTCCTACAATAGGAATTTGTACTGATTAAACAAAAAAGTAAATAAATTAAAGCACTGGTTTTAGGGATATTATGAAATTTATATTTTGTTGTTGTATATTTTTATTACTGTTTAATAGAGTCAAGTGTTTACTAGAAGACGAAATCATAAGGGGTTGGCTGTACATTTTAAAAGCAGACAACTCTGATGTTTTAAGAAATCAATTCGATTTTTTAATTACAATGTGTTTACTAAAGTATTCTGAAGGCTCGTTTCTGGTTTCTCCACTGTGTTTAGATTTTAATTTGCATTTACTGATCACAAGAGGAATCTTTGAGAGAAATATTACACGGCATGGGTTGTTAAGACTAAGGAATTAGCTGAATCCAATGAAAATAGATGAATTTGAGATGGTTCAGTTTAGAAACAAGAGTTTTCTACCGGCCATATTAAAAGCAGCTAAGCCAATTTTAAATACACGGCATATAGAATATTATGATAATCGCTACCTAGAAGATACATATATATATTTATTCATGTGGTCTAATATTGAACGTAATACTACTACATCGCCTAAATTAGATTTCGAAGAAAAGCTTTTGAGTCAAAGATATACTGTGTGCTACACAAAATTATACTTTGATGAAATTTGGTATGAACGATTTTATATAGAAGACACTAAGTTATGGATTTCAAAATGTCAAATGGCACACTCGTTCCGCGTTTATTCATGAATTCTGTAAGAAAATGTCTGGTAAAACAGATTTCTTGAGAAGACTTTAAGTGCGACATCATCGCTATCCCATATAAAAGAAAACTGGATGAGGCTTTTCAAAAGCGCTAAATGCTATACGTAACGCCTGAAACCTTTGATTTCTCTGTTACTGACTTATGGGACAGTTTTTTAAGATTTGTGGAGGTGATATTTAAAGATTTTTAGGGGAAATGGAGAGTAAAATTGTGAATATTTCAATACCAAAGCTATAACTATCATACGATCATTTTGATTTTAATATAATGTCTAAAGATTTCATGCTCATAAAAAATGAGCATTTTGATGAATCAAAAAATTTATCAAGTCTCAAGCTATCTGAGGATGGATTTCGTGATGTAGAAATGAAGAGAGACAAAAACCTATCTAAAGGGATTATCTATGATAAGATTGAATCAAATCTTACACATATAGCCTTCATATATGACCTGTCAATAAAAAGGATACTTTTTGTCATTAAAATACTGGAGAAGTGTCTAATAAATGATTGTTTAATTTTTTTTGTCGAAGTTAAAAGGTTTTATTGGCTTGAGAGACTTGTTTATTCATCCATGCTCTTCATGGTTCTAACTCTTTTATAGTAATAAAGGAGACAACGTTTGATAGTAGATTTTGATTCCTGATTTCAAACATGATTGGTTCAAGAGTATCCAATCCCAACGACATTTTTAAAAGATAATTTAATATCTGTGTCTTCTTATATCAAAATGTACACCGAAAATTTAATCAAATTCAACTTGGGTATATCTTCGTGTTTGATCATCGATAAGTCTCACAAACAGAGGAAAAGGATGGATGAGGGGGGTTTGGATTATTAATATCAATGCTTGCTTCTAAATTGCGTCCATTTAAATGGTTTTCTAAAGGCTTCCATAGTTCAGAATCTGGAGTCAATTACAGTATTCTGGTTTGGAATCCCGTTTTATTCATATTCATGTTTTGATGTGATATATTGTACAATAATGATATAAATAACTCACGATATACTATTCATTTTAAAATTGACAATATAATGTTGTCGATAAAAGACAAAACCTGTAAGAGTGATGACTATGTGAGAGACGATACCTATGGATCCCTTTTTCTCATCCGTATATCAAACTGCATTTTTCGTGAGCCTCAAAGCTAGTGAAAGAGGGTGGCTTTCACAAGTGCTTATATCAGTCGTTAAAGGATTTTTATAAATGAAATAGGGCGGTTTTTACATATTTATGAAGAGCGTCACACCATTTTTATCCCTAAAGAATAAGACTGGAAGCTACCAAGAGTATAATGACCTTTTGACGTTGTTTTACGAGAACATTATTGTGAGGCATAGATTAACAAGCAAGCCTTAAAATTTTAGGCCTGCATTTTGTTTTCACAAAAACGTTTAATAGAGAAAGTTGGAAGGTTATAATGGGACATTCTTGATTTATATACTCTAGGAATGTTTCAGTTATCAACTTTATAGATTTTGTTGGGAGGAATATTTTCTCAATGTTTTTGCTATAGCGCGAATAAAAAGCGGCACAGATCTTTTACCGTAAGATCACAAGAGAAAAGCATGGCCAATAGGCAGAAAAGAAAATAGCGAATAAAATTAAGCAACTTCTGAGTAAGTTACAGGAGTTTTTGACTGCATATGAAATAAGTCAAGGGAAATTATGAGAGGTGTTGTTTGCGGTTTTTTTATAGCACGAGCTTGTTATGGTTGTAATTTCTCAAATTGGGAAATTTTAATGTTCCAACAATCTTTTAGTCTCTTACAAAGGGTAGAATGTACAAAGCTACCCAAACCTTCGAGCTTTATAAAACACCTCTTAAAAAAATTTGACACCCAAACGAAATAACAATGAAATTTCAAAGGCGAAAATACACATATCTGGACGTAAATAGTAAATAAACAAGACAATGCTGAATAAAGCACACTTTTACGAATAGTCCCTTGACTACATACCTTATAGTGATTAAAAGATTGGCTTCTTTTTATATACTGAGGTACAGGATATTGATAAATGTCTGCCAACTAAAATGTGGCAGGACAAAATGGTGTCAAATTCTTTATCAATTAACGCACACCTTAAGATCTCTTCATTATGACTGCCTAGGGAACGTACGTATTTGCGCAAGACTTTTGATAGTGGTCTATGTGAGAGCGTAACGTATCTGTATCTAATCTTAAATAGCAGATCGACAAGTGGTAGTGATTTCATACCCATCGCGTGCTAGTAGACTCTCTTGAAACTCACAACCATTTGCACGATAGGAGTTATCTATATGTTTAGGGAGTGGCCCCTATCCGGAGAATCAACTGGGAAAGTCCGATTAGTACATTTAGCAAAAAAAATCTACGTTATACAGCAATCAAAAAAAAATAATATCTTTTAAGACGAGGTGAGTAATGTAAAAAGTCTATTATAGGAAGTCCACACCTGCCAGGATAGAAGTCAGTCCTTCTAATGTAAAACAATCTGATGGTTTAAGAAAGTGTTTGTGATATGCTTCACATTGCCTATCTATTCCGTGTATTTAATAATTAGTATGTTAAACTTGGTTCCTCCAATGTACAAGCCAACACCTAAGCTCCTGGACAATAAATTTTTATAATAAACCGCTTATATGAGCGACAATATCCCCATTCCTTCCACTAACATAAAAAACAGGTGCATCCCATATTTCAATGCTAAAGGGGCACAATGAGATTTCAATATTGTTTGAAATGATTCTGTAGAAAAAAAATGAAGAATGGCAAACTTAACGGCATTTTATATTCCCTTTTGTTCGTCCTATGTGTTGGGTGATGACTTTGTGCGTCTACGTTTAACACGTTTGACGTGTCACCCTTGCTATAAATTTTATATAATAATAAACCCATGTTTTAGTTCCATCCTCAATTTGTTCACCAACACTATGTATGTTTAGCTTAGCATGAAACTAAAATTATTGTATCCGAAGAATAAATTGCAAATGGACAGTCAATCCGCATCTACAATATTTTTATCTGCGTTGATAAACATGCATTTTTCCAGATGGTAATGGAAATGTTCAGGTACTAAACGAGGCACAGAAAAATAAATCCTTTAAAGCAATAGGTTTTTATGTCATGAAGTAAAATCGGCCCTTTTATACAGAAATAGAAAACAATGCCTTCATTAAAAGATCAAAAAGATAACAATACCCGGACATAATTGCTGACACTATTTTTAAATAAAAGTGAGACTTTTGAATTTAAAACACAGACAATGAGTCGTGTCGAGAGACTATTGATTTATAAATCAAGTGATCCGAAATGTCTCGTTATATTTATGAACATATGATCTCGATCCTGACTATCATGGACGTTCAAAAGTAAATAGGTGGTACAAAGATCACTAAAATTATTTATATTTTCGGATTTGAGCAGACATTTTAATTATAGATAAGTCAAAAAAACAGGTCACAACATCCTATATCTGAAATAGCATCAGTTGTGGGGTACAAAGAACAGGCGTAAATGCGTTCTGTTTTGCAGCACCCTCTGTGTAAGTTTTTAAAAAAAAACCAAAAGTTCACCCTAAACTAATTTATTTTCCCAAAATTAAAATTAGTTACACTTTGCTACAAGTTACGACTTCCCACACCTTACTAGCCCGGCTTCCAGATTCTAACTGTTCGATAAATTGAATTAAAATGAATGCTAAACGAAAACTGCAACGCAAACGGAAAAATATGGTAGAATATAGAAATGCTTACTAAACGCAATGTATTAAGTAACTAGGGATGTAACAGCTCCCCCCTTTTGACGAAGCTTTATCTTTTTAAGATAAGCGAAGTTAAAAAGATAGAGACATAAAGTGTGCGAAGTCTACAGAACATAGAAATATAAAACATTGAAACACAAATGAAATAGTAAGTTAATACTTAAATAAAAATAAAACATCATAGACATTAAAACATTGACAATATAAAACACCAAAGATTTCATAAAAATATTGTAAAATCGTAGACTTCGTAAAATATAGAAATTGATTCATTAATATAAAATAGAACAAAATTATCAAATTAAAAATTTAAATTTCTATTCGAAGAAAATTGACTTTTGTCAAAAGTATTTGCTCGATGTTGCAATGGCAAGGATTTGACTGATTGTCTTTCTTCATCTGAAGATGAAATCTGAGTCATCTCAATAGAATTTGAAATTTTAGATTTATGTCGAATATTTTTCTTATTATTACATTGATTAAAAATTTGAATGCAACATCCTGACTCATTCATAGAATTTTTATTTTTAAAACATCTGAAAATCTTGTAAATTTTGGCTAAAAATAACGATATCATCAAGATATATAAAGCAATCTAGACCTTGTAGGCCTGACAATACGGTATTCATTAACCGCTGGAACGTGGCTGGGGCATTTTTCAACCCAAAAGGCATTCTGGTGAACTCATAATGTCCAGACATGCTTGAATTAGTGCTAATTGTAAAACCCGTTTTTGGGGCGTCCTTGGGACTCATTTTTAGTTGATGGAACCCACTTGCTAAGTCTAAGGTACTGAAATAATTTGAATGACCTAGTTGATCTAGGATGTCTGTGATAAGAGGCAGTGGATAAGACTCTGAAACAGTGGCGTCGTTAAGGCGACGATAGTCTATGACGATTCTCCACTTTTGTTTGCCAGAAGCGTCTATCTTTTTCGGGACTACCCAAACTGGGGCGCTCCAAGGCGAAGAAGAAGGCCGGATTATTTTCTGATCTAGCATTTTACGGATTTGGGAATCGACCTCTTCTTTGTGACACTCAGGAAAACGATAGGATTTAACATAGATAGGAGGAGTGTCACCCGTATTAATACTGTGTTCAAGGACACTAGTACAAGTTAAAGGCTCGCCATCTAAATGGAAAATATCAGTGTAAGACGAGACGCAGTTTAAGAGAGCTTTTCTTTCTTCATTATTTAAATGAGAACATCGAATTGAATTTAGTACTTGACTTGCGCGATTAGATTTGGAACTAGAAATAGAATTTATACTAATACAATTTTTTGAATTATTAAGACATTCATTTTCGAATGGTGTTAATTTTACGTGATAATCTTTGACCTCAATATCGGACTCAGTGGTATTTAAAATAGTAAGGTTCACTTTTCCATTAGGTTTGACCTTTACTATGCAATTAGCGACATAAACGCCTTGACTTAAGGTATGATCTAGAACTAGAGCTTCATTGTTATGATAAAGCTCGGGCGAGAAATTTGATACAGTACACTCAATACAGGCTTCCGCACGAGCCGGAATGATATACGTTGGCTGAGTGTAAACAATAGGAACAAAATGATTATTTATAGTCATAGATTTAGAAGAATAATCAATGTTAGACTTAAAGAAATTGCAAAAATCACTACCGATAATACCATCGTAATTAGTTAAATTTATGTCATCGTTTGTCACATGAAACTTGTAATTAAATTTTTCGAAAGATATAGAAAATTCTAGTTGAAAAGTCCCTAATGTCTCGACAGGATTTTCGGAACTGTTAATGCCTTTTAGCTTAACGATTTCATGTGAAAGATCTGGAATTTGTGTTAGACAGGACCCCTTGATAATACTGATGGCTGATCCCGTATCAATTAGAAAACATAGCATACCCGATCCCGGTGCATGCTTACAATGCAAATAAGTATGAGGCAATGACACCTTCTTAGTATAATTATTAATTTCGTATATAAATTTAGAACTAGAGCTAGGATTTATGTTAGATTTTATTGACTTATTTTTAATATTATAGTTAGTATTTTGGACAATTTCGTCCTTAAAATTAATTTGACTCGATTCATCTGACCGAGATGTAGATTTAGGATTATTTAAGTTAGAATTAGTAGAAATTAATTTATTAGATTGAGACGATTTAGACGATTGAGACGATTGAGACAAATTAGTATTAATTGAGTTAGAAAATGAGACATGTTTTGATTTAGAAATATTTTTACATTTTTGGCAATTATTTTGGCCATTAAAATTTAAATGACTCTGCTCTTTGAACAGAGATGAATTATTTATTTGACTCGACTCTTTTGATAGAGATGAAGATTTAGTAGGACCCAAATTTTGGAATGAACTATGACTCAACGTTTTATTTTGTTGAGATGGACTCAGCATCTTGGGCTGAGATGTAAATTTAGAATTTAATTGACTCAACATATTTTGTTGAGATGGACTCAGCATCCTTGGCTGAGATGTAAATTTAGAATTTGATTGACTCAACATGTTTTGTTGAGATGGACTCAGCATCTTTGGCTGAGATGTAATATTAGAAAAATTTGTTTGACTCGGCGTTTTTCGTCGAGGTGGACTCAGCATCTGTGGCTGAGATGGACTCAGTAACTGGGACTGAGATGTAGATTTAGAAAAATTAGAAGATATAGAATGACTCAACATTTTTCGTTGAGATGGACTCAGCGTCTTTGGCTGAGATGGACTCAGTAACTGTGACTGAGATGGACTCAGCATCTGTGGCTGAGATGTAAAATTAGGAGAATTAGAAGATTTAGAATGACTCAACATTTTTTGTTGAGATGGACTCAGTAACTTTGACTGAGATGGACTCAGCATCTGTGGCTGAGATGTAGAATTAGGAGAATTAGAAGATTTAGAATGACTCAACATTTTTTGTTGAGATGGACTCAGTAACTTTGACTGAGATGGACTCAGCATCTGTGGCTGAGATGTAGAATTAGGAAAATTAGAATAAGATTTAGAATATATCGTGTCCTTATGATTTACGTTGGATTTTGGCAGACACGGAACCAAAATCCTTTTTAATTTAAATCATCGTGCTTGGATTGAGTCTGATGATCATTATCAGCATTATATTCAAAGTCACATGTATGTGAAGGAATATGACCGTCGTCACGTTGTGCGTTGCCAGCATTTACGCGGCGTTTCATATTAAATTGACGCTTACGACATTCCATGATCGTGTGACCGACGTTTTTACAATAATTACACGATTTAGCATAAAAATTAGAATTATTATTTGACATAGAAATAGAATTATTTTTAGGATAAGAGTTAGAATTAAAATTAGAATTTGAGTTAGAATTAAAATTATGTTGAGGATTTACGTGATAAGATTTCTGAAAATTAGGCTTTCTATTTTTAAAACATTCAGAAGAGCCATGTCCGAATTTATGACAGATAGAGCACTGTTTTTGAGCCCTAGTGCTATTTTTACATAAATTGAATAATTTCTCCTCATCAGTGGCATATTGAATTGCATCACTGAGGGTTTTAGGATTTTTACACCTAACAATAGTAGAAATAGAAGAATTTAAGCCCAATAAAAATGTATTTAAAGCGAGTTCTTCCATAGCCGCAATACGGCCGGGAAGTTCTTTTTCGTCTATGCAACTATAATGGATATCAGATTGAATTCGAGTTAAAATTTGTTCAATTCTTAGTGAATATTTTACAACATCCTCAGTATACATTTGTTTGCAATTTTGAAGATCGGAAAGTAAATGAGTTGCGTGTTTCTTTTCGCCGAAAGTTGAGCGCAAAAATGTTTTTAATTCCGCCCAATTTGAAAATGTTTTTAAGCTACAGGCCACTTGTGCCTTGCCTTCTAATTGAGATATAATAAATTTGCATAAAATTGATTGTTGATCTGGGCTAGCTAGTAACATAGCATTTTCACAGTTTGTGAGAAATGCAGGAAGTGACTCTCTGTCACCAGAATAAGGTTTAATAAATTTAGTTAAAAATGAAAGCGTTAATTTTTCGGACATTTTATCTTTAGATGACTCTCCTTTGACTGACATTATGAATTATGTTATGCTGAACTTGTATAAAAATTAGAAATATAATACAGCAAAAATTTAGAAATTAAAAATAGAAAAAACTAGGATTTAGAATTATTTTAGATTTAAGAGTTTGTAAATTTTAGATTTAGAATTCACTTCACGATTTAGAACACTTTAGATTTAGCACTTTTGATTTAGCACGATTTCTTGGATTTAGTAGAAACAGAGGATTTAGAAAAATTAAAAAACACTCACAGGAACACGACGATAACCTGCATGCTGTTGTCGTGGAGACTGGAGTGGAGCCGGAGTCGCGTGCAGAGGCTACGCTTTACCCGGAGCTGGGGGCCGATGATGTGGCCCTGGCGAGTTAGACTGGAGCGGCTCAGACAGCACAGCACCGCTGTTGAAACTGCTGGGGCAGACCGAAGTCCTCGTGGGGTTGTAGCTGGAGCGGGCTCAGGCTAGGGCCTGAGGCTGACCGTCGTCCGAGTGTGTGAACCGGTTGGAGCAGGCTCGCGCAGAGGTGCGGAGGCTTACTGTCGTCCAAAAACGTGGTGCGGGCTCGCGCCTTCGGTGGCGGAGTCTTACCGTCGACCAAAAACTTTAAACACGGCGTACGGGTGCCACGGGTTCGTGATCCCTAGGTCTAAAACGTTAGACTTTTTTTTCGGGATCAAATTACATCCCACTTCTGACACCAATTTGTTTTGCAGCACCCTCTGTGTAAGTTTTTAAAAAAAAACCAAAAGTTCACCCTAAACTAATTTATTTTCCCAAAATTAAAATTAGTTACACTTTGCTACAAGTTACGACTTCCCACACCTTACTAGCCCGGCTTCCAGATTCTAACTGTTCGATAAATTGAATTAAAATGAATGCTAAACGAAAACTGCAACGCAAACGGAAAAATATGGTAGAATATAGAAATGCTTACTAAACGTAATGTATTAAGTAACTAGGGATGTAACAGTTCGCAAAACATAATTATCTCATCGATTTGTATATAAAAGGCTCTTTTGTACAGTCTGCTGTGAAAAAAGGAAGAACTGTCTATGTTTCACATTCCAAATCTAATATGAAATGATAGAGCTAAGATCTATTTTGACTGCCTATTACTAAAAAAATCATCCTTTGACAGAAAAACACTTTTGTTATTTCGTTACTAGCAGAGCTAGTTCCGTTCTAAGAACGGAAGTTACTTAACCTTTGTCTGTTTAACCTATCTTTCCCCGTTTTTCCCATTATTTTCCGACACCACTACCCCTTTTTATTTTTTTCTGATTACACTCCTTCGGGGCTGCTCCCTTAACATAAGAAAAAAAAGAGCCATACCATCCAAAATCGTCCATTCAACACAAAATAGACTCATACATAAATAATTAATTCAAAAACATCATTCGAACACACTTCACTACATCTTACACTCTCTAACACTCCTTTTCCACAACTTCACTTTTCCAAATCCATCTTTTTTGGAGGGGTTAAAAAATAATTCACTAACTTTATATATATATGAATAGCAGAGCTAGTTCCGTTCTAAGAACGGAAATTATGTTACCGTTGTGTAAGATGATGTTGTTTCTCCTTTTTGCACTCTTTTCAAACCCCTACTACCCCTTTTGATTTTTTTCTGATTTTACTCCTTCGGGGCTGCACCCCTAACAATAAATAAAAATATCATCTTACAGCAAAATCATCGCTTCGACACAAAATAAACTCATACCCACTTAAACTAACCAAAAACAGCATTTAAACACAATTAACCCACTCCCACACTTTCTAACTCCCCTTTTCCACAACTTCACTTTTCCGAATCCAACTTTTTTAGAGGGGTTAAAAAATAATTCACTAACTTTTTATATATATTGACTAGCAGAGCTAGTTCCGTTCTAAGAACGGAAATTACTTGATACTTTGTCTTTTTGATCTATCTTTTCCCGTTTTTCTTGCTCTTTTCGCCCCCACTACCCCTTTTTAATTTTCATAATTTCACTCCTTCGGGGCTGCTCCCTCAACATAAGAAAAAAAATTTCATGCCATCCAAAATTGCAACTTCAACACAAAATAGACTCATACATACATAATCAAATCAAAAATCTAATTTGAACACACTTCACTACATCCCATACATTCTAACACCCCTTTCTCACAACTTCACTTTTCCGAATCCAACTTTTTTCGAGGGGTTAAAAAATAATTCACTAACTTTTTATATATATTGATGACTAGCAAAGCTAGTTCCGTTCTAAGAACGGAAATTGCGTAGCCCGTTGTGTGGTTATCAAGTTTTTGCGCATCTTCTGATCTTTTCTAGCCCCCACTACCCCTTTTTATTTTTTTTATGATTTCACTCCTTCGGGGCTGCTACCCCGACAATAAGAAAAAAAAATCATCTGTTACTAAAATTGTCCTTTTAACACAAAATAGACTCATACATACATAATCAAATCAAAAACATAATTTGAACACACTTCACTGCATCCCACATCCTCTAACACTCCTTTTCCAACACTTCATTTTCTTAAAGCCCAATTTTTTCGAGGGGTTAAAAAATAATTCACTAACTTTTTATATATATTGATGACTAGCAGAGCTAGTTCCGTTCTAAGAACGGAAATTATGTAACCCGTTGTGTGTTTGATTTATTTTTACGCTTTTTCTGATCTTTTCCAGCCCCCTTTTACGCCCTTTTTATTTTTTTATGATTTCACTCCTTCGGGGCTGCTCCCTCAACATAAGAAAAAAAAAGCCATACCATCCAAAATCGTCCTTTCAACACAAAATAGACCCATACATACATAATCAATTCAAAAACATAATTTGAACACACTTCACTACATCTTACACTCTATAACACTCCTTTTTCACAACTTCACTTTTTCAAATCCAACTTTTTTCGAGGGGTTAAAAAATAATTCACTAACTTTTTATATATATTGACTAGCATAGCTAGTTCCGTTCTAAGAACGGAAATTACTTGATGCGTTGTGTGTTTGTAACATGTTTTCCACGCCAATCCCGCCTTTTCCAGACCCCTTTTACGCCCTTTTTATTTTTTTATGATTTCACTCCTTAGGGGTGGAATCCTCAACATAGGAAAAAAAAATTCATACCATCCAAAATAGTCGTTTCAACACAAAATAGACTGATACCCACTTACACATTTCAAAAACAGCATTTGAACACACTTATGCAACTCTCACACCCTTTAACCCTCCTTTTTCACAACTTCACTTTTCCGAATCCAACTTTTTTCGAAGGGTTAAAAAATAATTCACTAACTTTTTATATATATTGATGACTAGCAGAGCTAGTTCCGTTCTAAGAACGGAAATTATATTACCCGTTGTGAGATTAATTTATCTTTCCCCGTTTTCCTGATCTTTTTCAGCCCCCACTACCCCTTTTGATATTTTCTGATTCCCCTTCCTTCCCATCTGCACCCCCAACAATAAAAAAAAAAAATCATCTTTTAGTAAAATCGTCCGTTTAACACAAAATAGACTGATACCCACATAATCAATGTAAAAACAGCATTTGAACACTATAAGTCAACTCTCACACCCTTTAACACTCTTTTTCCACAACTTCACTTTTCCAAATCCAACTTTTTTCGAGGGGTTAAAAAATAATTCACTAACTTTTTATATATATGACTAGCAGAGCTAGTTCCGTTCTAAGAACGGAAATTATGTTACCGTTGTGTAAGATGATGTTGTTTCTCCTTTTTGCACTCTTTTCAAGCCCCTACTACCCCTTTTGATTTTTTTCTGATTTTACTCCTTCGGGGCTGCACCCCTAACAATAAATAAAAATATCATCTTACAGCAAAATCATCGCTTCGACACAAAATAAACTCATACCCACTTAAACTAACCAAAAACAGCATTTGAACACACTTAACTACATCTCACACCCTTTAACACTCCTTTTCCATCACTTCACTTTTCCAAATCCAACTTTTTTCGAGGGGTTAAAAAATAATTCACTAACTTTTTATATATATTGATAGCAGAGCTAGTTCCGTTCTAAGAACGGAAGTTATTTAGCCTTTGTCTGTTTAATCTATCTTTTCCCGTTTTTCCCGATATTTTCCAGCACCACTACCCCTTTTTATTTTTTTTTTGATTACTCTCCTTTGGGGCCGCTACCCAACAATAAGAAAAAAAAATCATCTTTTAGCAAAATCGTCGTTTCTAACCTAATTTCATCTTATACCCACATAAACAAACCAAAGACACCATTTAAACACATTTAAACAACTCCCACACTTCCTAACTCCTATTTTCCACAACTTCACTTTTCGGAATCCCACTTTTTTAGAGGGGTAAAAAAATAATTCACTAACTTTTTATATATATGAACTAGCAAAGCTAGTTCCGTTCTAAGAACGGAAATTGCGTAGCCCGTTGTGTGGTTATCAAGTTTTTGCGCATCTTCTAATCTTTTCCATCCCCTTTCACCCCCCCCCCCCCTTGATTTTTTCTGATTTCTTCTCCTTCCTATCTGCACCCCCAACAATAAAAAAAAATAAGCAACATTTAGCAAAATCGACATATTGACATAAAATAGACTCATACCAACATATTCAAGCCAAAAACTCCTTTCAAACACACTTATGCAACTCTCACACCCTTTAACCCTCCTTTTCCACAACTTCACTTTTCCAAATCCAACTTTTTTCGAGGGGTTAAAAAATAATTCACTAACTTTTTATATATATTGATAGTTCCGTTCTAAGAACGGAAATAACTTGACCTTTGTTTGTTTAATCTATCTTTTTCCGTTTTCCCTCCCCCTTTCCAACCCCCTTTTACTCCATTTGATTTTTCTGATTCCTCCTCCTTCCCATCTGTACCCCTACCGATTAAAAAAATAATCATCTTTCAGCAAAATCGTCGGTTCAACACAAAATGGACCCATACCCACATAAACAAACCAAAAACAGTATTTGAACACTATAAGTCGACTCCCAAACTCTCTAACACTCATTTTCCATCACTTCATTTTTCCGAATCCATCTTTTTTAGAGGGGTTAAAAAATAATTCACTAACTTTTATATATATTGACTAGCATAGCTAGTTCCGTTCTAAGAACGGAAATTACTTGACCCGTTGTGTGTTTAATCTATCTTTTCCCGTTTTTCTTGCTCTTTTCGCCCCCACTACCCCTTTTTATTCTTTTCTGATTACACTCCTTAGGGGCTGTCCCCCCAACAATAAGAAAAAAAAGTCCTACCATCCAAAATTGCAACTACAACACAAAATAGACTCATACCCACATAATCAAGTCAAAATCAGCATTTGAATACTATAAGTTGACTCCCACACTTTCTAACACCCTTTTTCCACAACTTCACTTTTTCAAATCCATCTTTTTTGGTGGGGTTAAAAAATAATTCACTAACTTTTTATATATATTCTTTGACTAGCAGAGCTAGTTCCGTTCTAAGAACGGATTTATGTTACCCGTTGTGTATTGAAAACTTTTATCCCCCTTTTCCAGATCTTTTTTTGCTTTTTCCCCCTTCTTATTTTTTTTTGATTTCCCTCCTTAGGGGGTAAATCCACAACAATAAGAAAAAAAAAGTCATACCATCCAAAATCGTCGTTTCAACACAAAACAAACTCATACCCACATAAACAACCCAAAAACAGCAGTTGAACACTATAAGTCGACTTTCACACCCTTTAACCCCCCTTTCCCACAACTTCACTTTTCCGAATCCAACTTTTTTGGAGGGGGTAAAAAATAATTCACTAACTTTTTATATATATTGACTAGCATAGCTAGTTCCGTTCTAAGAACGGAAGTTATTTAGCCTTTGTCTGTTTAATCTATCTTTTCCCGTTTTTCCCGATATTTTCCAGCACCACTACCCCTTTTTATTTTTTTTTTGATTACTCTCCTTTGGGGCCGCTACCCAACAATAAGAAAAAAAAAATCATCTTTTAGCAAAATCGTCGTTTCTAACCTAATTTCATCTTATACCCACATAAACAAACCAAAGACACCATTTAAACACATTTAAACAACTCCAACACTCTCTAACTCCCTTTCGCATCACTTCACTTTTCCAAATCCAACTTTTTTCGAGGGGTTAAAAAATAATTCACTAACTTTTTATATATATTGATAGCAAAGCTAGTTCCGTTCTAAGAACGGAAATTACTTGACCCGTTGTATGTTAATTAAGTTTTCTACGTTTATCCGCCCTTCCAGGTCCTTTTAACGCACTTTTTTTATTTTTTTTTTGATTACACTCCTTCAGGGCTGCACCCCCAACAATAAAAAAAAATAAGCAACATTTAGCAAAATCGTTGTTTCGACACAAAATAGACTGATACCCACATAAAGAAACCAAAAACAGCAGTTGAACACTATAAGTCAACTCTCACACCTCTTAACCCTTCTTTTTAACCACTTCACTTTTTCAGATCCAACTTTCTTCGAGGGGTTAAAAAATAATTCACTAACTTTTTATATATATTGAAGCTAGTTCCGTTCTAAGAACGGAAATTACTTGACCCGTTGTGTGTTTATCGAGTATTTTACGTTTTCCCCGCCTTTTCAGCTCCTTCTACCCCTTTTGATATTTTCTGATTCCCCTTCCTTCCCATCTGCACCCCCAACAATAAAAAAAAATAATCATCTTTCAGCAAAATCGTCGTTTCGACACAAAATAGACTGATACCCACATAAACAAACCAAAAACACCATTTGAACACACTTCACTAACTCCCACACTCTCTAACTCCCCTTATCCACAACTTCACTTTTCAGAATCCAACTTTTTTCGAGGGGTTAAAAAATAATTCACTAACTTTTTATATATATTGACTAGCAGAGCTAGTTCCGTTCTAAGAACGGAAATTGCGTAGCCCGTTGTGTGGTTATCAAGTTTTTGCGCATCTTCTCATCTTTTTCCGACCCCTTTCACCCCCCTTTTTTTTTATGATTTCCTTCCTTCGGGGCTGTCCCCCCAACAATAAGAAAAAAAAAGTTCTACCATCCAAAATCGTTGTTTCGACACAAAATAGACTCATACCCATATAATCATATCAAAAACATCATTTGAACACACCTAACACACTCCCAAATATCATAACCCTCCTTTCCCACAACTTCACTTTTCAAAATCCAACTTTTTTCGAGGGGTTAAAAAATAATTCACTAACTTTTTATATATATTGACTAGCATAGCTAGTTCCGTTCTAAGAACGGAAATTACTTAACCCGTTGTGTAAGATATTGTTGTTTCATCTTTTTACACCCTTTCCACACCTGTTTTTACCCCTTCTTATTTTTTATGATTTCACTCCTTCGGGGCTTCTACCCCAACAATAGGAAAAAATAATCATCTTTTAACAAAATCCTCGTTGTGACACAATTTCGTCTTATACCCACATAATCAATTCAAAAACAGCAATTGAACACACTTATGGAACTCCAATTCCATCTGACTCCCCTTATTTACAACTTCACTTTTCCAAATCCAACTTTTTTCGAGGGGGTAAAAAATAATTCACTAACTTTTTATATATATTGACTAGCAAAGCTAGTTCCGTTCTAAGAAGGGAAATTACTTGACCCGTTGTGTGTTTATCAAGTTTTTGCGCATCTTCTTATCTTTTCCAGACCTCTTTCACCCCCCTTGATTTTTTCTGATTTCTTCTCCTTCCCATCTGCACCCCCAACAATAAAAAAAATAAGCAACATTTAGCAAAATCGACGTATTGACATAAAATAGACTCATACCCACATAATCAAGTCAAAATCAGCATTTGAATACTATAAGTTAACTTCCACACCCCCTAACACTCCTTTTCCACAACTTCACTTTTCCGAATCCAACTTTTTTCGAGGGGTTAAAAAATAATTCACTAACTTTTTATATATATGATGACTAGCAGAGCTAGTTCCGTTCTAAGAACGGAAATTATGTTACCGTTGTGTAAGATGATGTTGTTTCTCCTTTTTGCACTCTTTTCAAGCCCCTACTACCCCTTTTGATTTTTTTCTGATTTTACTCCTTCGGGGCTGCACCCCTAACAATAAATAAAAATATCATCTTACAGCAAAATCATCGCTTCGACACAAAATAAACTCATACCCACTTAAACTAACCAAAAACAGCATTTGAACACACTTAACTACATCTCACACCCTTTAACACTCCTTTTCCATCACTTCACTTTTCCAAATCCAACTTTTTTCGAGGGGTTAAAAAATAATTCACTAACTTTTTATATATATTGACTAGCAGAGCTAGTTCCGTTCTAAGAACGGAAATTATATTACCCGTTGTGAGATTAATTTATCTTTCCCCGTTTTCCTGATCTTTTTCAGCCCCCACTACCCCTTTTGATATTTTCTGATTCCCCTTCCTTCCCATCTGCACCCCCAACAATAAAAAAAAATAATCATCTTTTAGTAAAATCGTCCGTTTAACACAAAATAGACTGATACCCACATAATCAATGTAAAAACAGCATTTGAACACTATAAGTCAACTCTCACACCCTTTAACACTCTTTTTCCACAACTTCACTTTTCCAAATCCAACTTTTTTCGAGGGGTTAAAAAATAATTCACTAACTTTTTATATATATGATGATTGATGATATGAATCTCTTCATCGAATCAAAGTTATCTAAGCAAGAGAACATGAGCTAGCTAGCAGTAAGTGTTTGTACTTGTCAGTCAAGGGAAAAACATGGCTAGATATGGAGCAAGATATAGCTTCATGGGGACGGTTATAATTCAAGACAGAAAGCCAAATGATGTCACTGAGGATCTCATAGAAAAACTCTAGGTCATATTATAATTTGAGTTTGATAAATGTTTGCATTTTAATCAACGCAATAGACGATGTGATGAGGTATATATGCATATCAAATTACTATATGAGACCCTAAAGAGCGGCTTTATTATAGACCTTAGAGGCGAGTCCTCTTTGCTTGTCCGAATTTGGTGGTGGACCAGATATATCTAGTCCTAATGATCATGAATTTCCATTTTATCCCCCATCCGTGAGTCTATTCGAAATTAAGCGCCAAAGATATATAACAAGTATTTTTTTAGAGCTTAGTTTACAAGGTGATAAATAATTAAGTGCAAACGGGCACTTAACACAGCTCTAGGAAATGCATTATGTTAGTTCAGCCGCACAATTAGTTTCCCTACGATACCTTGCTTACCATGTCACGGCCTACGTAGGTGCTACGGACCTACTGCTATGTTGCAGCAGGCGTGACTTTCAGAATGTCAATAAAAAATATTATAGCCGATACAAAGCGTGACATTTTACGTAGCGCTAAGGTACTCCTTCGGTAAGAATCAAGGTATCATCGTGTCCCTAGGTGTCCTGTTTAGCCGTGAATTGAGGTCTATCACTGACTTACGCAGGGCCACATATGCACAGCATGTCTTTAATCTCGTCTTGATATCTCAGAGACGGTTCAAGTTTTTTACACGCGTTTGTTTATTTATATCCCCGAGCGTATGCAATCCAGGTTTATCTCGACCCGGTTTTTATGAAATTCATGGACAACCTCCTACCTATCGCTGCGATCTCTTTGCTCACCTATGTAAAACCTTGTGGGGAACAGTTTAAAATCTATTAGGAACAAGACGTTCAAGGCGGTCTGACTAATACAGCCGATTTCGATCCACACGCTTCCATTGATTATATCCTTCAACGTTAGCTAAGCTCATGTAAATTTTATACTTATTGTATTTCAAAATAATAAATAGCCCCAGCAGGACTATAAACTACTGCCTTCGTAAATAAACACTTTGCTTTGACCACTGAGCCATTTTAGTCCCATATTCGCTGGATCTTGAATGAAAAGTATCATTTATTGTATACCTGTGATGTTTTTTTTAACAGATTAAATTTTTAAATTCGAGAACCGCAGTAACTATCTGAGCAGAAAGCTGGTAACCTGAAAGCCAAAAACCGTTACTAATTAATTTAATTTCATATTTTCATAGGATTCCTTTTCCATTTAAAATAAGGCACGACCAATTACCCATTTTTCTCTTCCACCGTGACGTCATAAAATGACTTGGATAGAAAAATACCTGTGATAAATACTCTACCAAACATTGAAATTCTTGTAAACGCAAGATATTCATATTGCAATCCCCCTTATTATGAACACTTTAATGTGTTTTGCCAATGGGGCTTGCAGTACAAACTTCTCTAAATACAAAGAAAAATAAATAAGCGTCCTCTCAAACCATGCAAGAATAAAGGTGTTTCATGTGTACTCACCTAGCCAAATTTTTTTTAATTATTAAAATACACGTTTACCACGTTTTCATAACTTTCTGGAATATTTAAATGTTTATGATCAGCAATCAAATTATTTAAACTCGTCAACTTAGATAAAGAGGTCCAAACTCTGGAATAAAGACACGACAAGACCAATTTTATCCTTGGATTTGTTATATTCTTTAAGGATATTATGCAATGAACAGATGTAAGATCATCTAGACCTCTTTTCCTTCCAATTAAATCGTACAAAAAAACGTATAATGATGGCCTATCTAACGAATCGATATGTTTTTTTTGCTATTGTCATAACTCTTCTTATTGCGTGTGTTGATTTATACTTATTAGACGCCAATAAAAAGTCACACTGAATGTTAAACAATTTGAGCTCTAACCACTCTAGATCTTTTTTTGACTCCTGTGACATTTTGTTTGTTTTGAAGCATTGAAATAAAACAATTAATTTTACCAAAAGCTTTTTGTAGCGTATTATGTGTTTAACGATGTCATCGTTATTTTGATTAGACGGGTAATGATAAAAAAGAAAACAGATAATGTTTTGGTGTTCTAATAACTTACATTTTTTGTACACAATTAGAACAGCGTAGATTAAATCGTCTACGAGTGCGGCTTGTGAAATCATGGATATCTTGGTGCAACTATTTGAAAAAATTCGTGTCGTGTCATCTAGCCAGTTTTGCTCAAGAAAAATATTGTGTTCAGCATGAGGGCAGCTTTGTATGGGAGCATCTAATTTATTCAAATTAAAATCTGATATAAGTTTCTGGTAATACGAATCAAAGGACATAAAAGTCTTGATTTCTTTAAAATAGGAGAATACTTCTAGTTTTCTTTTAGTAAACACACTGAAATTATCCATAGTAATTATAGTTGCCATTGCAAACTGTTTCCAAAGTTTTACTGCGATATAGAAAATCTTCATTGTGTCAATACTGCAAAAAATCTCCTTTCTCGTATCGACATCTATCAGATCAATAACAACACTCTCTACTGTAAGATCATGTAGTACATCAATTTTATTTTTTCCAATACGCGTTCTGTTTAATAGGCCCGTATTTACAAAGCCAGCTTGTTCAGGGTTACGTGTTTGTATTGGTGGATTGATAAGTGTATCCTTAAAAGCATGAGTTATAATCTGGGTTGATAACTGAACTTTATTCGCTTTCTTGCTGGATTTTTTTGGGTTGCTGCGCTTTAAACACATTTTATTTTTCTTCATCTTTTTATTCGGATGCCGAATAGAGTTTCTTTTTTTTATTAATTTGTCTTTACGGTCGATATTTGTGTATTTGCATGACTTTTGATGATTGATATTGAGTAAAATAGGTTCTAATAAAGTAAAACCGTTAGAATTTTCCATATCTGAAAATTTACAATTATCAATTCGAGACTTTAGTGATAAATTTTCGTTTGTACGGTTGTCTAATAAGGGTTGTATACTTGGAGAGAGTGAATTTACATCTGAATAACACATTATAGTATCTTCTATTTCACTAAACATTTCTGGATCTAAAGATCCCACTTTCTGGGTAAAGCTTGAGTTAGCGGTGTCGTTGTTTGTATCGCTATATAGGATGTTTGATTGTATATCAGCCTTACCTGTATGTGTTTTTTGGGTCACTTCCTTCGAAATACAATTATGTTCTTCTAAAATCGGCACTTCTTTTGCCAATGTATTTGACAATCGTGATGTGATTAGTGAGTCATTTAAAATTAACAAGCATTCATCACTATACAAACAGCTATGATTAAGATGGGCGACGCCATCTGAGCTCAAAGCTCCTTCATTAGTAAGCTTATTTTTACTTTGATGTTTATAAACATTTGATTCATTCACATGTTTACCGTTAGAACATATTTCTATAGGCTGAGAACTGCTTGTGTTCATTAGTTCAACACGTTGCACATCGTCAATCGTCGTAATTTCACTTAAAACACCGACAAACGGAATGCTTAAATAGAGCTGGTTTATTACAATTTCATCATCGGGAACTAAAGTATTCACGCTTTTGTTCTTTTCCTGTATAAGGTTACTGCTCGTGCCGAAACAACCTAAAAGTATAGTGAATAATTTAAATCGTCTCATGGGGTAATGTGCAAGAACTTACAAAAAATGGTTTGTCAAATATTTCTTTCCTTAATTAGAGTAACTTATAAGTTATATTTAAAATTTTATCTAACTAGCTATTACGAAGGTTAATTTGCATCGTTGTCTTAAACGAATATTAGTGCAGATAAATATTATTTATTTTTCACCAGTATTAATAATCTGATGGTCAACTTTATTATAGTGCCAAAATGGCTGTCATCAATATAAGAAAACTTTAAACTAAAAAATTAGAAAGAACGTTTTAGAGACTAAAAAATTAAAGATAATGGTATTAAGATCTGACTGCTCATTAGGGTAAACACAGCAAGTTTACTGCTTTTTGAGCAATAATGTATTCTCTATAAGAAAACATAACAGTATAATCTTGTTGAAGTAACTTGTGCATTGTGGTCGGTTGATTTTCTCTCCACCCACGCATTAAATACTTTAAAGCATTTATAGCTTGGTCCTTATTTTAAGCAACAAAAATTTTGTGTGCATCTAGAGCATTAAAAAAATTAATGGGCTACTCATTACAACATTTATAGATTACCGGCCAAGTCTGTGGGCTCAGTAGAGACAGTAGATAATTCTTCTACACCCTTCGGCTGTGTGCTAGAAAGGTCTTCCGGGGCAATCATATTCCCCTGGGATACAGGCTCATGGGGACATTACTTCCCCACACCTTCTACACTATTAATCATTGAATCAACTAGCTTCTCTACGGCTCTCTCAATCTCTTACTCTCCAGCATCATCCTGGTCAAGTCTTCGCCTTCGATCCAAAGAGATACTCTCCAAGGTTTTCTTCAGCACTACAGACTGGATGTATGCTTCCAAGGATGGTTGGATATCCAGCTCTTGGATGTACTTCTTATGGAAGTTCGTCACTACACCGTCCCATGTCATTACATAGGGGATTATTTTTGTCTTAGCTTTGTGGATTACTCCAAGCTCATTAGCCAAGAGGTCGTACTTTCTTAATTTTTCATTCTCAACTATTGTGAGAATGTCTTGGTTGGTTATTTCAACCTCGACAATTAATATTTCCTTTCTCTTTTTGTCTAAGACAAGAATATCAGGCTTATTATGACTGACCTTGATATCCGTAGATATCCTAGTGTCTACTCGTATCTCGGCATTGTCATTGGACATTACCTCTTGTACAGAGTGAGACCTAATTTTATTGGTCTTTTTAAAGCCATATTTCTTACATAGTAAGAGATGTAGGCACCTAACTACCTCGTTGTGTCTTCTCATATAATCAAAACCCAACATTCGATCACACTTGGTAGCTAGATGATCTACAGTCTTTCTATGCGATCTACAGTGAGGACATTGTTACTCACGCCCGCAGAATATATTTCTATCCTTCAGGAAGGAATATGTTCTTCTGATTATTCTTTCTAAAAAACGTTTTTTTTTTCCCAAGTCCAACTTTGTTAAAAACGGAACAAGCAAAGTAGACCATACAACATAATTGTTCATATGAATATTTTGCGCTATTTAAGAATTATAGTTTAAGGAATTGTTTCTCAGTATAGGGCTTACAGTTCGGTCTTGTTTTGTAGATTTAATGATCTTATTGCTATATTGTAATTTTTTAGCGTCGTTTAAATTCACGGGGCTGCCTGCATTTTTTTCTTTGAGATCACCTAGTCTTGTGTTTACCTTACCTAAGAACCCTCTCGTGACTTGTAACTTATGCTGAGTGTTAAATAAAAGAGCGAACATGTTATTGCTTCATTGATATTTTTTATGGAAGCATAGTATTGAAAAAGTCGAATTTGTGATTAGTCTTAGTCCAATTATCGGTTTACTAGGAGATGTCCAGTCTTTTTCTAACATTTCCTCCAAACTACTTAGATGTAATTTTACAATAAACAAAGAATGCTTTTCTTAATATGCATTTATTTCATAAAGGTTATTTTAATGACCAGATGTTCTATAGAAAACACTACCTTCACGTGGTATAGAATGAATGATACATTTGTATGTATTATCCAAAGGTTGTTAAGCTCTAATAGCTCAGTGGTCAGAGCATGGCGTTTATACACGAAAGGTGTGGGTTCGATTCCCGCTGGTGCTTTATTACTTGAAAGACAGTAATCAAAACTTATCTTGAGCTTGGCTATTGTTGAAAGGACATAATCAATGTAGCGTGTGGGTCGTAATCGGCTATATTGGCCAGGCCGGCTTGAGCTACCTGGTCCAAGTGGATCTGAAACTTTCCACCACTGGTGGTTTTATGTAGGTGATACGAAGAACTTGTAGTGATAGCCAGGAAGACTGTCCATGGAGAAACCATGTGAAACCGGGGGTCGAGACAAACCTGGAATGCATACGGCCGGAAATATAATTGAATACGAACATGGAAAAAACTGGAACCGTCACTGCGATATTAAGCCGAGAGTGGAGACATACTCGGCCTAGGTGGGCCTGCGTAAGTCGCTAAGAGCACTCCATGCACGCCGAAACAGGTTACCGAAGTGACGTTAAGAGGCCGTGCATCTTCTCGAGGGAGTACCCAGGCGCCTACTTGTAGGTGGAGCTTAGTATCGGCCAAAAACGGTCTAGATCGAACGACCGGGCACGTGGCACGCCTACTGGCAACACAGCAGTGGGTCCGTAGCACCTGCGTAGAACGTGACATGGTAAGCAGGCTATCGTAGGGGGTAGCTGATTGTGCGGCAGGTCTAGCTCTAGTATACTGCATTTCCTAGAGCTGTAGTACGTCTCCATTTGAACTATAATATCTATCACCTAATAACCTCGACTATAAATAAATTCTTTTTTTATTAAAAATGACCAGATGTTATCACTCAATTGTTTAATCATTTTTACTGATCAAAGTATAATTAATGATATTTTTAAAAAACACACTTTACAGCCTTAATGGCTCAATAAGCTAGTATTATGTTTTGACCCTTGAATTATTCATGTTTAACCCCGTGGCGCCATATATATTTAAATGAAAATCGATTTATTTGGGTATAATATAATTCACACATTCTTTCTGACGCATATTTGGAGGGAAGACTTGGAATTTGAGGGTCTTGAGGACCAAGTTTGCTAGCTCTTAATTTCTCAAGAGCTGCATCAGAATAGGGCAATTCTCCTCGAGCCTCTATAGATAAGCGTTTATATATTCAACATACATATTTATAGATTTAAATTAATCATTTGGGTACTAAAAAGGCCATTTTAAGGTAGTCAAGATGGAGATCTATATTGTTAAAGGAGGATTTTCGAGATTCGACCACCTACGTGCTGTTGAAATTGAGGAGAAACATAAGTAACATCGTCTAGAAATCAATGTGGCGCACTTCAAGGGTTTAAGACAAGATGGTTCCGTGTAATGACATGTGACGAGATGGTGACAATTTATAACTACAACTATAGAAAGGAACATGAACTTTACAAACCCATTAAGGCGTACATAGAGTCCTGAGTCCTCAAGATGACACTAGAGAGGTTATCTACGAAAGCTCGAAGAGAATCGCCATACTCCGATGCAGCTTAAGATAATGTAAGGGCGAAAAGTTCACAATACCCTCCAATTTTAAGTTCTCATTAATATGTAAATCAATATGTATGTTTTAAATACTGAAATATATCTAAGTTAAATGCTATCCTTTACACAATGTAAAAATATGAAAAAAAAAATACGTAAATCTCTACATTGGCTTTTAGCATTATTTTTGGGTATATATATATTAATCATCACTATTTAAAAACATTAATTGATTATTTGAACTTATTTCTGGAGACTACTCCTTTAGATCTATGGATGATCAACCTACTTATGTGCCAGTAAAAATTTCAACTCAGAAATCCACTAGGCCAAAGTAGATACGTTTGATACAAAACAGGTATCTTCTTATATTGATTTAATGTCTCTTAATTATCAATAAAAAAACCAAATTAATGATTTTTAAAATGCATGTGACCGTTTTTTTGCATCTTGTTGTAGTAAATAGTATCTGTATACATGATGTGATCGCATATATTTGATAAAAATCACTCAAGAGAAGATTAACCAAATATTCTTGTTATAAAAATAGCATCTTAAAGTGTGCTTTATGATGATTTTGAAGGACTGTAAATTCTGTTAATTGCTATGTTTTCATGTATTTGATTATCAGGAACAGTTTTTTTTAGAATGATACATCAGTGGATATAAAGGAGGAAAAAGTATAAAAGGTAAAATTCAACATACCCCATGAATTTACTTCAGACGATTATTGTTTATGGTTTCCATATTTATAATTTCACAACATTGTGTGATGCATTTCAAGAAGGATGGCTCAAAACTCTGCAAAGCATTAATGCACAAAATCGAAACTTACTTTTCAATTCTATGGCAACGTATGCTTTTTTGCGACATCAATTAAGACCGACAACTTCAGTTTTCTCTCCTGTATGTTTTGAAATCAACTTACATATACAGTTACTTTCAAAAGAGAGTACTGACGAGTATAAAGCCCTAGCAAAAGAAAGACTTGGAACGATAGCAGTGCCAAAGTTCCCTGTTTCAGGCTATGTAGACAGATGTTATACAGAAGCATATTTTCCCGGAAATGTCCTATCTTTGTGCATCAAAGAAAAACCATCGTATAGTTTTGGTATTTACAACCCGAAAGACTCCTCAAAAGTGTTTTTAAGACAGGAAAAATTAATTAAGTCCATCACAAATAATGCAGTATCAACATCCCTTACTGAAGAGTATTTTCGAAAAGCTAATAATATCTTCAGTTCAATTGCCGTTTTTGATAACATTATGTTCTACACGTCTGAGGTTGCAAGCACCTCATCAGAGGTCTTTACAAGACGAGATGGAACTAAAAAAACAAGGTCCTTTCGAATCATTAAACAAAACTGTCTTTATATGCATGCGACTACAAGAAAGTTTGACTTGGAGGTTGTTGTTGTTCCCTACCAGGATGTGGCAGAAAAGGGAATAAAGAGCATGCAAAACATAGTTTATCTCATCCCCAAAACACATAACGTTCCATTGCAAGATATTTGGCTTGCATTTTATGAAAATGTAATGGCGATATATACATGGCAATAAGTTTACTCGATGCACGGCCATTGGAAGTTCATATTCCTCAAATGGACAGTGTTAAAACTCAAATGAACTTACACGAAAGGATGCCGGAATTTTTCTCATGGAAGAAAAAATCACAATCTGTCACTGTGTTAACAACATTTATGAAAAAAAAGTGCTGATCTGATAAAAACTTCCGATGATAAAAAGGGGCCAATCAAAAACAACAACCTACAAGATTGTCATGTTGTCATGTGCAATAAACCCCATGTTGGCTTTATTATTGACTCTAAACTAAAAAGAATTGCAGCCATCTACAAGGATGAAGGCAAAATTATAAAAATTTATACTATTTGCTTTATTTTACAATAATCTGTACTAATTAAGACATAAAATGGCACTCTATAGCGAAAATCCGCTCATTTATGTATGTTTCGGCCTATAATTTAATAAAAACAAGTCAACTTTAACAAAATTGATAACTCGAAAAACGATTAATTAAACAATTTCTACCCATAAAGTTAAATGAGCAGGATGGTCAGAAATTAAAGCAACTGATAGATTACTCCTTGATAAATCAGATTATATCTCTCGAATTTAGTAGTTTTCGTAAGAATATGACCTTGGATTCAAAAAATGTTTTAGATACCTATTTTATGTCTTCTAAACTAAAATCCGCACCCGAATACATTACGAAAAAGCCAAATGTCCGTCATTTTCTTCCTCAAAAACCTGGATAAGCAATATGAACTGATCTTAGTGTTGTCATAATTCATTATCCTGTAAACTTAAACATGCACGTCCCTTAAATTATAAATAGAACAAACACAAGTAGGTAAATTACATAATGATAATAACCCATCTCTCAAATTTTTCTATTAGAATCATTACTAATTGAGATCGACACATAGTTGCGAATCAAAATTTAGCATATATTATTTTAGGCAAATATTGATAATTATTGGTAGCCTGGGGTGTAGAGATATCCTAAGTAGCACGACCATAACCGTTTATACATTAGAAAGTGAGAGATCTACAATAACTAGAACTCCTTAAAGAAAGACCTCTATCGTTACCATAACCATTAGGCGTTAGTTTTTGTGTATATCCCCCACTATTCGCAGTCCAGTCCTCTATCTCATCTGAGACGATCAAGCGGGCATGGCGTAAAACTCGTGAAAGAAGGTTTCGACTTTTACAGCTTATTACATTCCTATCATCTCCTTATCGCTCACACTTAAACACCGTCAACTTTATGCTTATACTCACCTCGTCTATGTGTTTTGGCATGTGTACGGGTGTTAAAAGGAAGATCCCAAGGATGCTCATAGATCGCCTGTTTTTTCCTTTCAACATCATTCAACTCCACCCGCTAGTGAACGTTTTTGATTGGAGGTTGAACACACACTCTCCTGTGTTAAACCAAAGATGCTTTTCAATTTTACTACGGGACATGTGAGATCCAGAGGCAAGTAACCGAGACCGAGAGTCTTTGCAATCGCAAAGGCCTGCTTAAGCTTACCTTTTTGTATTTAGCATATGTGAACCGCTTACACTAGGTTAGCCACATTTATAACCAGCTGGATTCACATTAAGAATAACCTGTCGGTGTGTTAGACCAATTCTTTATAATTTAGCTCTTCCGTGTCTAAACACCCGATCACAGGGGATTATTATCTTTGTAAACATATTATGAGATAAGCCCCACCTATCTTAAAAAAATAAAAAATTCCTCGTCCGGGAATCGAACCCGAGCCTCCTGTGTGAAAGACAGACATCCTAACCACTGGACTAACAAGGATACCTTAACACTTAAATTATAACATAACCATGTAAGTTGCACATCACAACAAAAGAAACCCTTATAAATGTTTTATGAAAGACAGAGACAGCTCTAAAATTGAATCCAGCAGTTTTTCATTTATAAATTTCAATTGGGGCGAGCCTACAGCTAAAGAGCCAGAAGATCTTGTCTATCCGTCTATTCTCGATCCAAATCTTAAGGATTATTATGTGGAAATAGGCCAGTCATTAGGTCATTTGGTATCTCAGACCAAACCGACATTTACCTATAGACTAGTCGAAGGGAAGGTGTTAAATTTAGTTGATTTTGTTTCCGGGCAAAAGAAGATAGAAATCGCCATAATAGATTTTAATTTAATTGAATTTTTATCGCCTAGAGACCAGGGAATTGTCATAATTATAGGCCGAAACGAGAGCAAAAGGCGGAATACAACTAAACAAAACAAGGAGTATAAGAAACAGGTCTTAAAAGGTCAGAGTTTTACACCCTCGGAGAACAATTATGGCGTCAACAGTTCCAAGATCCACGAATTACAATCCAAACATAATTTAAACATCGTGTTTTTAGATGCACCGGACGATTTAACAAGGTTTATTAAAAATCTGATTAAATCTTTAAATCACAAGACACAGCTTGTGCCAAAAATAAAGTCCTTTACATCGGGAAGCATCCCCTTGCATTTTGAAAACCTTCTACAAAAGATACCAGGAATTGGCAAGTGTGTCGCTAAAGCTATTGTAAAGAATTATAAAACAATGTTTAATTTTTATCTTGCAATTTCTAGAGACGATAAGAATGAATTAGAAAATTTAGTAGTTTGGGACGAGGCCAATGGGAAAGGGAGAGCCTTAGGGAAGACACAGGCCGATAAACTTAAAAAGACATTTCTATCAACAGATCCCTCCTTGTTACTTTTAGATTAAATTTTTATATAAACAATTATGGCCTACCTCACAAACTAACCTTCAAAGACTCTCCTACAAACAGTGTTGACATCGATTTCGACAACATTCGAGTCTGAAGAAACAAATAGCTTTGCATCGCCTTCTACAAAGGCTGACCCGGTAATTTGAGTATCCGGAAAAACATGGACTACTTGCTTCTTATCAAATGTTCTACTATCAAAAACAGTCAGATAAGAAAATTGGTCAGTAAAACATAGCAAGTCTAGAGAGTTTTTCATTGTAAAGAACACATTCCTTATCGCACCCTTGTGTGAGCCCTTTTGCTTACTGTCAAGCACGTACAGTTTGTCATCATTTCGAATATCCCACAGGCACACATGGCCATCTTGCGTCCCCACACCAAAAACACTCGATGTGCTGTTCCAGGCGATGCTAAAGCCACCGTCTTTGGTGCTTTTTAATTTTTTGATAAACTCGTAAGTACTATTAGAGTACACAACTACTTCGTTATTGTCTCCGACTACCATTAAATACCTTTTATCGGGACTTATAGAACAACAGTTGACTTGCGTGGAGTGTACAATTGTCTTTATGAGTTGCAAGTTCGTGTCAAATATCTTCAAAGTCTTGTCATTGTTTGACACGTACAGCCTTCCATCGTCCATAAAAATATGATTGTTGATCGATTCGCTTAAATGAATACTCATTTTTTGGTTTGTTGATTTATCAAATAAAACGAGTTGTCCCTTCGCACCACCCGCCACAATTAAATTGTTTGCGGTTGTAAAAGACGTTGGGGCGAACGAAAGCTTCTTCATTAGCACTTTAACCTTCCTTTGTTTGTAGTTGTAGCTGAATATATTGTGCCCATTTGGATACACTAAGTCCTCTCCATCAACCTTGAGCATGCTTTTCAACTGCCAGTGTTGGGATTTGACGCCTACTTCGTGTGTCACAGTCTTCTTTCTTACAAAATTAAAACTTTCTTTGACTTCGCCATTCGGATTTTTCGTTGACATGAAATTGGGAAACAATTGTTTTTGTATTTAAAACGTGATCGTTGAGATCAAAAGGCACTTTAATGATTTAATACGTGTTACTAATGGATTTAAAAGGCTAGGAGATGTATGAATTAAAATTATAAGTCCAAAAATTGACAAACTTTTATACTGCGAAACCTTATGACCCATTCACGCTTCCTAACAGCTAATGCTACACAACTTCTATAGACAATTACATTAACATACGATTAAATACGCCACATCTACAATAAAATAAGACCAAATCTATTTATTTGCACAAAACGTTTAAAATCAACTACAAAAGACGCCTCTACAATTACTCGCCTAATCCAAAAACATTACGAGAGTGTTAAAAGTTTCTTGTCGGCGAACCGAAAGTTCCTTGAAATCGTCAAACGTTAGAAAGCCACTTTTGTTATCCAAGGCCTCAAACAACTCTTCTACTGTTCTAGTTACATCAACCTATATATCGAGTGTATTAACTGTCATGTCTACAATGGCCTGTGCTATGTGAATCATCTCTTGCTTGCTTATCACACCATCGTTGTCTTCGTCATAGAATCGAAACATCCACCGTAGCTTTTCAAAGGAGCTGCCTTTAATTAAAATGCTAAAAGCGATCAACAACTCATGAAAGTCAATTTGATTGGACTGGCTTATGTTAATTGTTTCGAATAATCTATTGCTGAACTTCTTGGGAGACCCAAAAGGGAAGAATCTCTTAAACATTGTTTCTAAATCTTTAACTGTAATAAACCCCCTGGGGAAGTGGGTTTTAAAAGACTCTGTCCACTCGTTGACGTCTTTAGATGGGAAATGTGCGAATTTCTTGCAATCTTCTTTGTTTACATCAGGAAGGCTACTGAGAGAGCTACCCATAGGGGGTGTGTATTAAATAATTTAATAGGAGGATTCTGAGGGTGGTTGGTTGTAAAAGGGAATCTTTCCCCGATTCCAATCGTGTAAAACGTTTCTACAAATTAAATCGGTGTTTGGCTTGTTTCCTTTTAATAATTTGCCATAACGTGTGGCAGAAGAATTGATGAAGCCCTCGAAACCATCAAACTCTAGTCCGTAGACCAACGCAATTTGTTGTTTGTGTTCTTTTAATAGCATTTCCACATAGAAGTCCGGATTCTCTATGTTTTCTATCCGAATGGCTCCCTTGAAAACAGCTTGTGTGTAGTCGGAGATAGGCACGACACCCGGACAATCTACAAGATAAATACTCCTTGTTAGGGTGATGTACTGCCAAACTTTCGTCTCTCCTGGGATCGGAGCTACATTACAAACAGCCTTATTTCTTAAGGCGTTGATTACACTGCTCTTGCCAATATTGGGATACCCCACAAACCCAACGCTTATGTGCTTCTTATTGTAAAGCTTTTCTAACTGCCTTAAAAGGTTTATCAAGCTTGCTTTACCGAAATTATTTTCGATAGACTGCGCGTGGAAGGCCAAGGCAGTGTGTTTCGTCGAGAAGTATTTCAACCATTTGGCCGTAACGCCTGTCGGCACAAGGTCTACTTTGTTTAATAAATAAATCAAATGCTTGTGTGGTGCCTCTTCTTTTATATAAGTTGCGATTTTATCACAAAGTGTACCAAGCGGGTCTCGAGCATCCAACACATGAATTATAACGTCACTGCTATCAAGGACTTTATATAATTCCAACCAAATTCTAGAGCTTTGGCCTTTAACAAGGTCCTTTTTAGTTTCTTTCGTGTCTTTGACTTCCAGATTCTTTTTCTTTGCCAATTCTTCCAGACTTTTCACTTCCAACTTTGGCTTCTTTCGTGTCGCTGACTTTCCAAAAACGTTATCAAAATCAACTTTATTTTTCTTTTTTGTATTTTCCGTGAGTAGTGAGTAAGGCACTTTACCGGTCTTTAACAACACGTTGTACGGTGTCTCAATCTTCGAGGCTTCTCTAAAACTATCTAAATCCATTTGACTAATTGTCTTAGAGGCCCTAAACCACTTTCTATCTGGCTGAATTCTACCGGTCTTAGCTGTTCTCTTCTGGAATTCGGCATCTTTTGTAATTACCCCGTACGCATCCCTTTTTGGTTTGCATCCCCTGATCATCTCCAAGTACTTCAGCTTCTTTTTGTTGTATATATTTTCTCTCATAGGGATAAAAAGATAACGTTTAATTAAAAATTTTTATTTGGTTCTTTTACATTGCTCATGATAGATTCGACTTTGGTTTTTAAGTTTACAGCACCATCTTCAGTTATAAAAATCAGCTTATCATTAATGTCTTCTATGATAAAGTTCTCTTGTTCCCCGATTATCATGATGACTTCCTTAACACTTGGCTTTGTTTTAACTAGACAGCCCTTTGTTATTGTGACCATAAAGGGGTTGTGTCTTGGGACAATACTCATAAGCCACATTGTAATGACCCCAAATGGGTGTCAAAGGTTTGTGGTCAATGCTAAAAGACGCTGCTGAAGAAGAAACTCCGTATAACAAAGTTGTGGCTGTCGATATTAGCATTTGGATACATTACTTCAAAGATCTAAATGAGACGGACATGGTCTATTTCTTTTCTAAGCGAATTATAAAATTACTTTATCACAACATAAAACCAGTATTCGTGTTTGATGGATCGCCAAACGAGGCAAAGAAAAGAGTTTTGGAGGAGAGAAAAAAGATTAATAATGATAAATTAATTAACGACATTATTCACAATCGAAAATGTAAAAAGTGCAATAAAAGTGTGCGGGTTTGTAGACATGGCGGTATGTTAAACGATAAAATAAGAGGAAAAGAAGAAGAAGTTGTGATTGCAAATTTAAAAGCGTACGACAAAAGATGGGGAATCGAAGTTAGTGAAAGACATAATGATGACAAAGGTGTAAGGAAATACAAAGAACCGAAAGTTGTAATTGATGAACTTAAGATAAAAGAAATTGTTGAGTCTACAAAAATATCGAAAACTAAGAAGCTAAAAATGCTTTTAAAGATGAGAGAAAAGCGTAAAGAACATTTGGGTTACGATGAAAGTAGTTTAATGACTTTTTCTGAGTCTCAAGTGACAAATATCAAAAGGCGGAATTTGATAAGTTTCTATATTAGGAAATTAGAGAAAGAAACAAGCTCTGTTATCCAATCAGACAGTTTAAAACATTTTAGTTTTATAAAAGGCGACGAAAAATCTGCAAGAGACGATGTTGTGATACACAATAAGGCCAAAATAGAAGACACGGTTGATCCGATCACATCTAGTAATAATCAAGTACAAGCGAAAGACGAGTTGGATAGCTTATTTGAACTTTGTGCGACACGATTAGAAGCCAAATGTAGAAAAACAGACCAAACAGCCTGTGACGAAGATGTTTCTTCGGGTGAGAACGTGCTGTCAGAAGATGAAGAAGGATACACGAAAGTGGAAAATCTTAAGAGAGATGGCTTTAAACAAGGCTTTATTGCTCAAGAAAGCATGGGAATGGCTTTTGATGATGATTTAGAAGAGTTTTACAGGCCATCTACCTTTGAAGACATCGAGGTTAAGATAAACAAAGTTCAAGAGGGTGACGAAACTTATGATTTTAACACAACACAAACGAACGCAAGGAAGTTGTTAGATGTTTTTAATGTTCCTTACATAATTCCACCCGGAGAAGCTGATTCACAATGTGGCTATTTATCCAAAGAAAAGATTGTAGATGGAGTTATTACGGAAGATAATGATGTTTTGCTTTACGGAGGAACAGTTTATAGAAATTTCTTTAGGAAAAATAAGCCAATAGAGAAGTTTTCACCACAAAACATTGAGGATAAGTGCAATTTTGTCCAATCAGATTTAATTAAGATAAGCTATGTTTTGGGATCTGATTATACCATTGGTATTTTAGGTATCGGACCGAAGAAGGTAGTTGATTACTTAAAGGATAATGAACTTGATGAATTTGAATTTAAAAAGTATTCGTCAATTTATTCGGCACCTAAAGTCGATAAATCCTTCAGACTCGTTTTTAAAGCTTTAGATTGTAAAAGAATAATTAAATATTGGGGATACAAAGGATTAAACACGGAGAGACTCAATGAGCTTATGTTCTATTTTAAAGGTATAAGGTACGAGAAAACTTAAACGACAATTTAATCTAAAATATAAATTTCAGTGGCTGCTTTTTGCATTCTGTCCATTATAGCAGAGCCCTCGTCTTTCGAATCTACGGAACACGTGAAAATAATGTTACAAACTTTATCTAATGCTCTCAGTGCTGCGAATATATTAGCACATATATGTTTTTTGGATGTGCCTAAATTGAAAATGACAGGGTCTGGTAGTTCATTGACATTAAAAAAAGGTGTTTCTATGCTTTAAAATTCCAATCTTCACGTTTTCTTTATTTTTTATGTAATTTTTAATAAAATCAGTTAAATCTTTCCGGTCTGAAATTATTAAAACGAAAGTATTCTTAGGAGAGTAATGTTTGTACTTCTGCCCGGGCGAAACCAGTGTCAATTCATCATTACACACGTTTAAAGCCAGTTTGTCTGGATTTTGTGTTTTTATCTTCATTAATATTTTACTTTCATCTACTAAATATTGAAGTTTAACGTCTCTATTAATACACCCAACTATTTGTTCCTGGGTAATTCCACCGGGCCTTAAGATCACAGGATCATCATTTAATAACGAAAATACGGTTGACTCAAGGCCTACTTCACACTCACCACCGTCTATGTATAAATTTACATTTTCCCCAAAATCATCAATAACGTGATTAAAAGAAGAAGGACTTGGACTACCGCTTAAATTAGCCGAGGGCGCGGCAAGTGGTTTGTTTAATCGCCTTATAATGTCTAAAATTAGTTTGTTCTTTGGCATTCGAACTACAACAGTGTCCAGCCCACCCGTAACAAGTTTTGAAATGGATTTATTGGCCGGAAACATAAGAGACAGAGGCCCGGGCCAGAACTTATCTATTAATTTTAAATATTGTTCAGGCACTTCACCTTCAATTACAGTTTTCAGCATTTCTACAGAAGAAACATGCACTATTAGTGGATTATCACACGGTCTATTTTTGACTCTAAAAATTTTCTTAATTGCGTCTTCGTTATAAATATTAGCTGCTAAGCCATAAACCGTTTCTGTTGGAATAACAACGACGTCATCTTCAAAATAATGCAGAATATCGCTTATCGCAACCTTCTCCGCCCTCACAACTTTCATGGGGTTAAAAATTTGTACTTAAAATACCCCACTAAATGGAACACTTACTCTTTGAACACCCGCAAGGATATTTATTATTTGAACTTAAAGAATACGAAGATATTGCCAAAGAAAGCTATTTTGATTATCTCAAACTTGTAGAGGCAGTGAAATTAGTCGGTAGATTGGATTTTAAAGATTTCGATATGGCCATACAAAACATAACTGTCTTGGGAAACAACAAGCTGCCATTAGAATTAGACACTTTTTTAGATCTTAACGGCGTCAAAATACTTTTTTGTGACGCGTCTTTGAAAAATGCACTGGCTGAAAGGGGAATAGAGCAAAGAAACTGTACTAATTTGACCCGGGGTATCAGAAACAATCTTAGGAAATGGTTAAAGAATGAGGAAGAGGAGAGGAAACAGTTTTTATTGAGTACATCACACGCTTTCTCTCGCAACAAGGTCGAATTTGGTTCCAAAAACGAGGATTCTGCCTTATTTCACACTGTAAACATGTTAGATCAAATTGAGAAGGACATCAATTCATACACAATGAGGATCAAAGAAATCTACGGCTGGACGTTCCCCGAACTCTTTACGATGTCCAAAGACAGCGAGGAATTCATTTATTTGGTTAATTTCTTTCTAACTGGCACTAAAAATTCCAATCTCAAAGAAGACTTAATTGAAAAATGCGCACACGCCAAAAGTCGATCGATAGGAATGGAAATCTCTAAAGAAGACTTTGACAACGTGAAAAATCTAGCTGAAATAGTCGAAAAGAAAATCGAAATTAAACGAAGTCTTAAAAAGTATCTTTTCGATAAAGTCCAACTTTTAGCACCCAATCTTTCGACGTACCTAGGCGAATATCTAGCAGCCAAAATTATCGTGGCAGCTGGCGGTGTTTTAAATCTTGTGAAGGCGCCCGCCTCGACTATCCAATTGCTTGGAGCAGAAAAGAGTCTATTTAAAGCTTTAAAAGAGAAGACAGACACACCCAAATACGGGGTACTGTACCACTCTAGTTATACAACAAAGGTTAGTGCAAAGGACAAGGCGCGTATCACCAGACACGTCGCTTCTAAAATTTCTATTTTGTCTAAAATCGATTTTTTTTCGCCTTCCAGAGAAAACAAGTTTGGCGAGGCTTTAAAGAAACTTACGAAGAAGAAAATCAAATGCCTAGGAACATCAAAGCAGGTTGAAAGTACCGACGATGTCCTAAGTAGAATCTATAAAAAGTTAAACACTGTTGAATAATAAAAGATTTACATTCACCCCGTATGGACATTACTAAAATTACTTTTACGCTGCTCACCGAAGGCCTTTACGAAGGCGACCTCACGAAATGCATAAACGAAGTCAACAAAAGGCTGAGGCCGCTCTTTTACGAGGCTTTTATGCTTTACGATAAGAGTTTATGCGTCTTAAAAAGCAATTCGAACAAGTTCGTCTTTTCCGAATACAATGAAGAAGATAATTTAGAGATTAAGAGAGTTATAGAAGCCATAGTTCGCAAAGAGACTGTACAAAGTCATGTTTTAGAATCTTTAATTAACAGTAATTGGGTTCTTAGGACACCCAAAGGCCTTAATCTATCTCCCAGGTGTCTCTGTACAATACGAAGACTTTATCTGCGAATTAAACGGGAGATTCACGAAATGTGCAGTTTGCAAACAATTGGTGGACTCCCAAGAGGCTCACCCCTTCTGCAAGGACCTAATGAGGGACGCCTTCTAGTAGGCGTTTGTTTAAAAGTGGGCTTTGTTTAAAAGTAGGTTATGTTTAAAAGTAGGCTATGTTAAAGTCCCCCCTCGCATGTTTTCTTTATTTTTACAATTTCCATTTAAAATTAACAAAGAGCCAGTCGAACAGACGCACAAAGTTGTGATAGAAAGAAAAGAAAACTTAGTCTCCTTCGCTTTAGAATTCAAATACCCAATCACAATAGACCATTCCACTTGCCTCTCTATTTCTAATTCTGATGGTCTCTACGTTTACGTCTTCAAGTTTGACGACATCAACAAAGCTTTGCAATTTTTAGACGACCCAAAAGCGACAGTCAAACGAGTTTTTGAGTTTCCCGACGTAGAAAATTTAATTGCCAAAACAAACAAGAAAATGTTGGAATACGAAAAGAATGAAAAATTGTTTAAAAAGAAAAAGAAACGAAGGCTCGTAAGAGACAGCGAGGGCTTCATGAAATACGAAAATTAAACTATTTAATTAAAGTTCTTCCCTATCGGACATCTTGTCACCCAAAGTTTCTTCCATTGGAAGGTCCTCTTGGGGCTTTTCTTCCTTGGCAGGGACAAAGGCGGTGAGGTCGACGCTAAGCGCCCCCTTTTCTAAGACAAACTTAGCTAGGGCCTCGAGTGTCCTATCGCCCCCTTCAAGCTTGACCCTTTCATTAGTCCCGGCCTTTACAATGTAGATGGCAGGAACGGCTGTTACATCAAACTCGGTAATGTCATTTAGGGTTACATCGGCATTGCCTACAAAGAGTTTGTCGTTGGCGTTTTCTTTAGCGATCTTTCCGAACTCCTCCAACACGGGCTTGAGGGTTTTACAAAACTGGCAGTCGGGAGAAGTGAAGACTAGAAGCCTGTCTTTAGTATTGTCGTTGACAATTCCAATGAGATTGTTCCTGGTAACAACTTTGACCTCACGGTCTCCATTGTTCTCTGGTTCCTTTTCAGAGGCATAGAAAGGCTCTAAAGTACCTTTAATGGCTCCTTCAATAAAAGCCATAAAGTCTTTTCCTTCGGCCTTGAGTAGGTTGTACTTGGCCCTTTCCTTAATAAAAACAAGTACTGGTAGGTGTTCTTCCGAGAACCCAAATACATCGGGGCTTATACGACTTGCATCGTAAGGGATTATTACAAACTTACCAAAGTTCCTGCATTGTTTTACTTTATCGTAAAAGACGTCTTTGGTCTTCTCAAGTTCTTCAGGCTTAGCAAACAAATAAAGCAAAGGCATTTCAGTGGCTCTGTAAATGCCAAAGTTTTCATAAGAAATGCCGCCTAGGACGGGGGTCTTAAGAATGGCGGCCACGTTCTTAGCTGTCTTGCCGGGAAGGGCGACCCTATAAGAGACCTTGTCCAAGGAACTAAAGGCATACACTCCGGGGAAGGGGTCATTCATTTTAGAAGCTAGTTTTTCATCCGTAGAGATAAAGATAGTGACTGTATCGTCGTGATGGTCAGAGGCGGCCATTGCATTGGCTTCATCTACAAAGAAAATGGCAAAGGATCGTTCTCCTCTCTTCAATTCTTCTTCGGGGTTACTTACAATGTTGTCGAGGCCACTAAAGATATCCAAAATATCAGAGGGTGGCAGGGAGAACTTGGAGATAAGCTCATTAGCCTTATCGACTTCGCTCTCAAAGACGTTGATTTGTTTCCCAAAAAACTCAATGGCTATCTTTGATTGCTCTTTTTCTACTTTTTTATCGACATCGACTTGGGCTAGCAAGAGACTGGCAAAAAACAAAAATCTCATGGGGGTAGAAAAATTTTTATTTAAATTCGAAAGAAAATAAATTTTAGACAAAACTTTAAAATTTGATTTGATGGCATTTTGGGCGACGATGGTTTTGAAACCTGCTAAAGTATATTTTGGGACAATAATGATCTTATGAAAATTATATGTGGCTGCTAAAGTAAAGAGGGAATCGAATAATATACGGTCTTAGATTATAAAAAAGATCTTAAACAAATAGTTTTATGTTTATGATTTCTTAGCTTTAACAAAGGATAAGGTTTTGAAAGAGTTAGCCTATAAAGTTCTTAACCCCAAAGATGTCCCATATATACGATAGCACAGACTTTATTTATTTGTAGTTTATACATATTCCAAAACACATAATCAAGTACATAAACCTATCGTAGACAATGTGCCAAGCTGCAAGCATCTGCTAGCTTTCTCCAAACCCATTCTCACGCTAGTTTCTTATTCATTATTCTGACGGTCCATTGAAATCTTAAAACAAAACTTTATTACTTTTTAGAAAGGAACATCTCAATACAAAGTTCTAGGGAACACAATAATTACGTATTTTAACTAATAAACCCAATACAGTCAAAAGGACCAAACATGAAGCGATTTCACTTTAACAATGTCTTAGAAATACGCTACTTAACTTTCTAAAATATGTTCGCCACCCTTGTCATCGTTGTGTCCACAACAGGATCCTAGCTAGGATCCTAGCTTCTAAATGTTATTCCACTTGACTAAATTTTTTAGGACCCTAGCTAGGACTTCCTAGCTAGGATAAGTGGAATAAGCGCTTAATCAAGAATTCAAATCGATACTTAGTGCGCCATCTATCGATTAATAAGTATAACTGATTAAAAAGACACTTAATGACTTTGTTTTGTGTAAATGCTCTTTTTAAAATAACTTTATTTTAATTCTATTTGTCTATTTAAATTTTATAAAGTAATTAGTAAAGTATTCGATCAGTTGTCTGCCGCCACGCGTCACGCGGCGCGGCGGCGCGGCGACGCCGTCGCCTCTGCGGCGCCGACCGCCATGTATTAAACAAACAGGTGTTGTTATACAGTACATAATTATTATTATTAGTATATCCATACCTATGCCTTGTACTATTATTAATTCTGTGCCATGAGACATTGGTGACCTTAATGATGATGATGACGATGATGATGATGATGATGATTATGATGATGAATATGAATTGCATAGTAGCATATGCTTTCTGTTCTTAAAACAACGCCGAAACTCCCGAACGTGTATCTATAAGGAGTCAGGAGTTCTCTCAGCATCTTCGAAACCATGGTATACTTTGACCCAATATTTGACTTTTTGGTAGCATATTCTTAGTACACTTCACATAAAACCAAAATCACCATATGTTTCCATATAAATTTCGAGGAGTTCCCTCGATTACTCATGGATCCCATCATCAGGTCACCACTTTTGTGAACATGGTACCAAATTGGAGTGAAACCTAATACAACAAAACAAAAATTTCGAAAATCGGTTCACAAACGGCGGAGTAATCGTTGAACATACAAAAATAAAAAAAAATAAAAAAATAAAAAAAAAAATATCCACAGCCGAACATATAACCTCCTCGTTTTTTGGAAGTCGGTTAAAAATAGCTAACAGTGTTATCCTCTAATCTGCATGTATAAAGAGTAGAATGCTCCCCAACATACATATTAGTGCATATCCTTTTTATTGGTATGTCTATTTTTTGTTTAAAGAGGCTAGAGTAATCAAGAGTATAGACGTTCAGTACGCTGGCTATATAAATTAAGTTCTGATTCATGCCAATTGAATGGATTGCAACATCACAAATCTTGAAAGTAACAACTCTACAATCCTCTAAATTAATTATTCTCAATATTCCTGCCTCGTCACCCACAAACAATAAGTTTTTATCGCTTCTATGGAATGATAAAGCGGTAATTTTGCATTGTATATTCTCCCAATAAATTAAATTGAACGAATAAGTATTTAAAAGGTAGAAGGTTGTATTTATAGAGACAAGTGCCAACCCGTCTCTAAACGGACTAAGGCAAATATTGCTAATATGCCCATCAGTCTCGAATGTATGAACAGAAATAGAATCAAAGTTTTGTGAACTATAACGGTAAAGTGCGGGCTTGTCCAGTTTTAGTCCAGTTACTAGTATAATTCTTCTTACTTCATCAAATATTACATGAGACTTTGTATTCTTATTAAGGCTTGGTATCTTGATTTGTTTAAATAGGCTAGTGTGGGGTTTGAATTCTGGCGTAGCCGTTACAGCGTTATCAACTCTTTCTAACTCTAATTTTAAGCAATCAATTTGGGCCCTGAGATTTCTGTTCTCTTGTATCAACATATTCTTTTCATTGTGCTCATCAACAAACTTTTCTAAAAGCTTTTGCTCATTTTCAGAATCTAACGCTAGAATTTTACTGGCAAAAATTACTCTTACTTGAGATAAGGTGGAGGACACTGTACAGGTCGGGCATAATGCACGTTTCTTCTTTCCAAACCAACCTAAAATACACGATTGTCCAAACAAATGTCCACACTTCATATCAACAATTCTATGTTCGCCAGATGTTCCATATTCTGCAAAGCATATCGGACAGCAACACCCATCTTCCATGGGATAATTCTAACGGTAAACAAAAAATAAAATAAAAATAAGTGATTCTAATGAGATTATTTGACGACAACACAAATCTCAAGTTATTGCGATCGAAATACATACAAACATAAGCCAAACCTAGTTGTTATTTCAATTTTTTTAAAACGCCTGTACTTGTCACTATATTTGCAACAAAAATATCTAAACTTTTAAGTTGCTATTGTAAATGTATTCACACAATAAAAAAAGCCTCCGTCAACCATAATTCTTAAATTTTTTATAGCTTTAAATAACATCTATTTATATGCTTTAGATGACATACTTTTCATTCGACGGTTTCGTCATGAGTTAGTTTTCTATATAAATATATTCTGGTTCAAAAGTGAGCATTTCGAAAATTTATCATTAGGAATATTATTAGATTTTATCTTTTATGATTTAATATCGCACTCTTGTCGCTATATCAACTTTCGTTGATCTCTTGCGATCAATAATTTATTAAAATCTATAAAAAAATGGCATGTATCGGGATGTTAGAACTTATATTCAGCACTTTGGTTCAAGCTTACTATACATTAGATATATCAAATCCATATTACTATTTCAATATCCAGTCGACCGCCTGATATAAATTGCAATATTTCTAGACGTAGTTTTTTAAATAACATAGTGAGCTTAGGCAGAAGATATTAAGTTTTAGATTTACAAAGCCATATTATAATTTAAGGGTATGCCGCATTAGCTAAAGAAATAATTACTTGAAACCATTTACTCAAAGATACGAAAGACTTCGCTTTTAAAAAAATTTATCTTAGGAAAAAGTACCATTTAACTTCTAATTCGAATGTTTGCTATAAAATACACTCTCATATTTCAAAAAAAAACACCGAAATGTACAATTTTAAACATGTGTCAACATACACATAGTGGTTTATATTTCCGATCTCTGGTTCTATTTTTTTTTTACAAATTATATTTTAATATTATAATTGAGATATAGAAACAAAATCAGACTTTTTTATATAAAATTTGGTGCAATACTTGGCTTAAAAAAAAGTATCGGTTGTAAACCTTGTGAGTACGAAAATATTATTGCTAATACTGCATCATAATTATGATTTTGGGTCCGATAGCCTCGACGTTCACAAAAAATTATTGCCTCCAAAACCATATCACACAATTACAAATTAAAACAAATATAAATATTGCAACTGAAGAGACCCCATGATTGTAACAAATCTTGGATCCATGGGTGTTTGCAAATCTGCTATGCTAATCTACTACCATCTTTTTATTGAAAGGTGTGTTGAAAATGCAAAATCTAATCTATACGTTGCGTTTTACGATAAGAACAGAGAAGGCATACCTGTCGAATATCTTGGGGATATTGACACAGTAAAAGTAGTGAGCAGAATATGCGAGGGCAAGTCTGCAACTTTAATTGATGATGATACAGAATTTAATAATTCGCAAGATAAGATCAACACCTTCTCAATAGATGAAGCTCAATTCATTTGCGATTCGGCCTTAACTAAGCTTGTTGAAAAAAGTAAAGAAAATACAGTCAATGCTTACTGTTTGAATACAGACTATCAAAATATTATCTGGCCTAAAACTCGAAAGTTATGTCTAAACTCAGATTTTATCTATATGTTTGACGGTGAATTTGCCCGCAGTGGCAAAAAATTAGACAGCAACTACATGTTCGTAAATAATAAATTTGAGTTAGAATATAAAACAGACGTCAAATGTGGCTTTGATGGTTGTACCGAGAAATATTGGTATGATAATGCAGTGAGATATTTCCGTGTCCTATTATCAGAATTTAATAACGACGTAGAACTCATGTTGAAGGAGAAAAAAGGATTGACATCGTCTTTTATCAAACTATTCCAATTGTGGGAACAAAATAAGATCTACAAGTAATACAAAAAAGTAAAACATTTTTTTTTCAACTTTAAAGTTTAATTTTTTTATAGTTTTCACAAAGCTGAACTTGTGGTGATATAAATAGCCTTGCACAAAATTCGCCCATTTAATGTTTGGCCAGATGTTTTTGTTTCGTCTTGAGACATTCATTTTTTCATTTTGATTTTAATGTAAAAAAAAAGTTCAATAAATGTTGTCATGAAAATTGCGATAATTAAATGTGTTCTATGGACATATGGCTTAGCTTGAAAAAAATGCTGAATGTTGTCTGAACCATAAAATTAGTTATTGCCAAATTTGAAAAAAAAAATCATTGTATATGTTATGAGATGCTCTCATATACTCTTTACAAATATTAATACCTCACCCTTAACTTACAATATCTTTAACAGTCTATAATTACGAATTAAACAAAGAATTGTCGAAAATGCTTAATGAACACTTTCTCTTTTTGCTGCAAATCTAAATTTCAAACTTCTACAATTAACCAAATAGGTGTGAAATCCGGCTGAACACCATTCAGCATGACAAATAAAATATATCGAGCAAATATAAATAAACGTAGCAACAATCTCAACGTAGACGTGCATAGTAATTACAGTAGAACTTAAAACTTGTTATAATTTTTTTTTATTGAAATTAAAAATATCCCTAACACCGTAAAAGTAATTATGATTGTTAACTATTACCAAGATTTTTAAGTCAATCTGCATTCCCTTTAATAGCAAATAGTCAGCAAAAGAAATAAAAATTACAAAATGCCTGTGACAAATGACGCTATCTAAAGTTCCTAATAGCCTAAAATTGGTGGTGTCAACGTTATCTGTTTCGTTGACAGCAAAGAACATATCATTTGACATCTCTAGAACCTTGCGCATTGTGCTATTGAGCGGAATAAAAATCCCAAAAGCTTTTGACTGTCGATTATCTGTAACTTCTACATGTAATGATTTGATTTCCGCGTAGAATTTAGTAATTTTAGTAAGTGATGAAGTGATTGCGCATAAACCCGTAATTACATTTTGAAGATTTACAATTGTATCATTATTTTGTGTAGCTATATATGAGGATATGTCAATGTTTTCTTGTGCATGTCGAAAATAAGTGTATGCAAAGATGATCTGAAGCAATTTTTTCACTATAATGATAGCATTACAGGGAGCGGGTCCCTTTGAATGTCGCTTAATAATACTATACAATTTTATAACCTCCCGATAATCACTATTTACATCTTGAAAGTCGTATTTGTTTTCTGCAATGTATAATTGAAATCTCGTGGTCTCTTGACAGTTTCTAATCAATAAATCTATCATGTCGATGAAGCTAGATAGATCTTTGTAATCAAATATTTTAAACGCGTCTATTAATTTTAGACTTAGGTCGATTGATGTCAATTCCCGCATGTTACTGGCTAAAACAGTATCGTCTAAGAGTTTGTATCGTAAAATTAAGATTACTAATAAATGATTTTCAATGGCTTCAAGTTTGTAAATAGAGTTCATGTAACCTTTTATCATGTCGCTGGTTACAATCGTTCCAGATAGCCTTCGGATAATATAGATTAATCTCGTAATTAAGTCATTGAAATTACCGATGTTATTTTCGAGTATTACTTCTATTTCACGATAAATAGTTGTTAAATTTTGCAAATCCAAAGGAACAAAGAAGCTATCAGATATTAATTTTTTTATCGCAGTATGTTGTTGTTTTATTCCATCATCAATATATATAAAAAGTTAGTGAATTATTTTTTAACCCCTCGAAAAAGTTGGATTCTGAAAAGTGAAGCTGTGGATAAGGGGAGTTAGAGAGTGTGGGAGTTAGTGAAGTGTGTTCAAATGGTGTTTTTGGTTTGTTTATGTGGGTATCAGTCTATTTTGTGTCGAAACGACGATTTTACTAAAAGATGATTATTTTTTTTATTGTTGGGGGGAGGGACAGCCCCAAAGGAGTGTAATCAAAAAAAAATAAAAAGGGGTAAAAGGGGCCGTGAATAAATTAGAAGAAGCGTAAAAACTTAATTAACACACAACGGGTCAAGCAATTTCCGTTCTTAGAACGGAACTAGCTCTGCTAGTAATTTTTAACGAGCGATCCAAACTTTGGATCTGTAGACGAATAACCCCCACGTTTCTTAAGGAATCTACACTCACGACTTAAAGTTCTACGTATAAGCTGTTTATCTTTCGAGGAATAAAACAGATTTAAAAGATCCTTTTGATTTTTATACGCCAATTCATCATTATTCTTTTCTTTGTATTCGAAATAAATGGAACACTTTTCCGTCATGATTGTGTGATAGTTCCCGACTGTATATTCAAAGTAACTTTTCGCTTTTGTATAGTTCGGGGGCGGACTAGCCTGAGAAACTTGTAACCCGGTAATGTCGAGTTCAATTATCACAATAAGCTGTCTGAGTTTAGAAGATATTCCTCCAACCAACCCAAGTTTACATCCTTTCTTGGTTAAAAGATAGTGCGAATTTGCAATATAAGCAGTAAAATTATATATTCCGTCGTCCATACTGTCGAACACTAGTACCGACATGATATCATTATTCTCCGAACAAAGGTAGTTCCTGAACAATATAACTGGTTCGTTGTTGTATAGCTTGTTAAAATTATCGTCTCCAATGATTTTTATATTGGCCTTATGGTAAATGGCTGTTTTTACTTCTGATTTGTATGTGTTCTCAGAAACATTGATTGAATAAGATAGGTATAGGTAAATTGAAGATAACAAAATCATATGGGAATTTACAGAAGGGGTTTTATTGTTGATAAACTAATTTTAACCAAAAAAAAATACAATCAGAAAAAATTAAATTTGTAAGCTCGTCTAGAAAAACTTTATTGCATAAACCCAATATTTGTCACCTAAAACCTATGAAATCATAAGATTTTTGCTAAAATCACGGCGCTTAACGTTTCTGACTTTTGATGATGACATTTCAGCAAGTTAAAATATGTTATCATGAATGTTAATTGACAGTGATTAGACAAAAATTTTTTGGACAGCTTAAAAATAATGTAAAATTATAATCATATCTGTCGTGCTGCAGACATCCCTCCAATTCTTGAAACTGTTCTAGAACATATTTTGGAATGTCGTCGCCGAAACGGATAAATTTAATCTAAATTTATATTTCTAAAGTTCTTCACATAAGTCTATATAATCTAATATTCCAATGGTAGTGTCTTCACAACTGTGTGACACTTGTGTGAGAGTACCACGCCCACGGGGTACAAGACAATACTAGTTTTAAATTAAAATCTCAGAAGGAGAATTTTAATTTAACAAAACAAATATTTAAATAAATTTGCAAGAGAACCCACGCGACACAGACGCAGACCCAATATAAAGAATCGATTCTAAAATAAAATGTTTTACAATTTCAACTATAACCGTAAACCGGACAATATCTAAACTTCTTTGTCAATCCCCGACGACAAAAAGACATAGATATTTTACACACACCTATTTTTAATCAGATCAAGAATTCAATCAAACGCAATTTATAGCACCTTTCTATAAAAAAACACGACTCTAAACAATAACTTGTATTTATGACCTTTATGATGTGAGAAATCTATATTAGTTTTTTTACAAAGACTTCTCCGTAGAGCATGGCGTTAAGACGTTTAAAATTCTTATTTCTTCAATCAGCCATTATTTTTCTAGATTCAAAACTTAAAAAACCATATTGATGTGCCTTTGTATATTACGGAAAGTAATTAGTGTCATAGTAAGGCTGTTTTGGGCAATTGTTCATGCCTGTCAATCTGAATAGTACTAATTTATAAAACCTATATTGCGCTATTTTAGGTAAATGATATTGAGGACTCCTGGCGATGAACCGTAGATATATACAAATTAGCCTAAACCCACGGAATATAAATATACACTCTAAACATTAAATATGTATTTGTATTCGAGGTTTTAAGGTGATAGATAATTTAGTTTAAATGGAGACTTACTACAGCTCTAGGAAATGCAGTGAACTAGAGTCAGACATGCTGTAAAATCAGCTACCCCCTGCGATAGCCTGCACACCATATTGAGTTCTCGCCGGTGCTAAGGATCTCATGCAATGTCCAAGTAGGCGTGTTATATGCCAGTCGTTTGATCTCAAAAGTTTTTAGCTGATTCTAAGCTTCACCTTCAAGTATTCTCTTAAGTACTCCATCGAGAAGATTCACGGCATCATTACGTCATTTGTTAACCTGTTTTGGCGTGCACGGTGTGCTCTTAGCAACTGACGCATGCTCACCTAGCAAAGTGTGTCTCTACCCTCATCTTAAAATCCCAGTGACGGTTCCGGGTGTTTATATATCTGTATATACTTAAATTTCAGGCCGCATGCATTTTATGTTTGTCTCAACCCCTGCTTTATTATGGTTTTTATTGGAGAGTATTCTTTTATCGTTACGAGTTTTATGTGTCATTTACATAAAACTACCAGTGGGGGAAAATTCGGATTTGCTAAGAACAAGTAGCACAGCTGGCCTTAACAATACAGCCGGCTACGACTCACACGCTTACATTGACTGAAACCCTAAAATGAACGCCAAGCTTTTGTTATTATTGTAGTATAGCCAGCTTTAAATTGCTTAGAGATAATATAAACTGTTCTTTCTGTGTACAAACGCCCTAAATTGACCTCTGAGCTATGCAAGGTATTATTTTCAAAAACATCAATACTCACATTTAAACACAAAATGTGGAATTTCAGTTTTTTGATAGTCTAAAAACGTAAACGATCAATATCTTTAGATATTATATTAAAATGTTGTACTCTGCACCTATTTTCCCTAGATCCGAACACAATGCACAATCTAAGTATTATCATATGAGAACTTCACAGTTTATTCCACAAAAAGATGTATTGTGTAATATCATCAATAAAACATTAAGTAACGAAAGTAAGTTGACGAGACCAGTAAATTTTTGCAAATTTTTTTTTGACAGAGATATAGGCTTTGTACAAAAGGAATCGGATACTTCAAACAGTGGGGCTTACGACTATGATACAGTGATCTATGAGTGGTTGATAAACAAGAAAGATTTTTAATTAAAATAAAAATTTAAGTTGCAATCTACAATAAATCTATTTGTTGATTTGTGACACATTGAATTAAGCTTTTAATGGAGTTTAATTCCCTCATCCTTTAGAACAAACAAGATTCGCTCGATTGATACGTCATAAATGAATGCTATATAAGGAACATTAGCCTTGACCACTGTAGAAGGAGGTGACGGTCCATCAGTACAACAAGTATTCATGAGTGCAATTGCAGTCGTACCCTCTTCGTCAACCTGTAGAAATGTTTTCATCGATGATGCCACATTAAGAGCCTTGTGCTCTTTAAACAAGTCACCAATAATATCACAGAGATTAAGCTCAGACATCAATCCTTCGATTTTAGGGATAGAGAGTTTTAATTGTTTAAATCTAGTGTTAGATAGCATATGTGATATGCCATCTTCACACGATCGGTAGAAAGATTTCCATAATTTGGACGATTTAACTGCACTATTCTTGGGTATTAAATAAATCATATAGCGCTTAAAAACCCAACGATGAAGTTTGTCTTCATATGGTATTGAAACCATTTCGAAATCACAAATATCATTTTCGACAAGCCTATATTTGTAAGATTCATTAGCACTCATAAATTTACGTGTAATTACGTTACCATCCCGCAAATTAAACCTTTCTGTTGTTGTATAATCAATGTCAAATTTATCTAGCCAAAAATCTTTAAAGTAGACGATAGAAGAATATATTCGTTCACCATATTCAAAATTTGATTTCTTTAAAGGAGATGATATTTTACCTTTAGTTTTCTCAAGGGTCCATTCTTGGTGTTTCTTATGAACACTGGATGCGTCTTCAATCCTGTAATTTTCGAGCAAAAAGAGGGGCTCCCAATTTGTGCTAGTTGAGGTTGTTCTCGATGGCAAGTAAACATTATTGGCCATAACAAACTTGGAATCTTGGTTGGATAAAGCCGGTTTAATACATTCTAATTTCCTTTTTCCCATTTCGATATATTCAGGTCCGAACTCACCTTGGTACATCTGTGTGTGCAAGTTAATATCACAACATAATGGCGAGAAAAGACTAGTATCGCGTACCCGAGAGACAAATTCCAACGAAGTCGTAAAATCAAAAAATAAATTTGATTGCTGAATCGTACCTGTTGTCAATTGTGCAAACCAATCAGCGCTCGATTTAGTATGAAATGTTGCTAAGGTCACTGATAACCAGCACAAAATTTTGTTTATTGTAGAAAAGTTCATGTAATCCCTTAATTTTGTCTATTTATAGAACTAAATTTTTAATTTATCATTTTGCTAAATGTTTTTTAACAATTAGCGATGAAAACAACTAGATATAAGAGCGTTGAATTAGAATATAGAATAAGAAATCTAACTTGTTACACTCTATAATAACGATTTTTTTAAGTAAGCGTAATTGATAGCATATATAATGGTTCGAATTTTTTTAATATAATCATTTGTAAAAAATATAACCCTTGTTTTACTGTAGATTGACTAATGATGCAAATTCTGTTTCCAGTTAGACATATGAATGCATAATTATCTGTTTTTGTCGCTTAAAATTTTCTATAAAAGGTCTTTTGCACGGTCGAGAACATTTTGGTTTTTTCAATCCAAATTAACAAAAAAAAAAATAGTGACACTATGCGTAGAACCAACCTCTAAGAAAATGTATCATTAGATTTTAATCCTCTACAAGATTATTTACTCAATGTAAAACGAGATTAAGACTTCTTTGCAAAAGTATTATATGACTCGTATAATAAAAATATTGCATTTCAGCATGATTTAATAACTATAAAATGTATTTGTAAACATAGGGTGATATTTCGATTTAAAAGCCTTAACTAATTTCCATGTTTGTATAAGTGTAGCACTTTATTTAAGTGGGCGATCGAATGTTCTATAGCTAATCGAACAATTTGATTTCGAGCAGTTCAATTTTTTTATTATAACAATTCAAAACTACTATAAATAATATAATAAGGAGCATGTATATGATAATGATTATTCATACGCTATTTTTTCTACAAATTAACTAAGTAGAAAACGACTTGGTGAGATGTCGGCTTTATTTTGTGCAATTCTAATTTAAAAAAACAAAAAAAAATTTTTATTTATATCAAATTTTGTTTAGTTTTAAAATTAGTTGCGATACAAAACGAGCAAGCATGATAATATGGATATCTTATACATTATTTATGACAACATTCTATTAGTCGTGTTTTTTCATGTAAACAATTCAGATCCGTCTTCTTATCACTAGATCTAAACGCACATAAATTATTCTATAATATAAACCTTAGCATAAATTGGAGATAAAAGATTATGTATGGGATATTTACGGCTAACATAGTTCAATAAAATCATTTTAAAATTTGCTAATATTACCGTTGCTTAAAAACCAAATTCATAATATAATTTTTGAATCGATGTATTATATTTTGCGTACAGTTGGCTCGCACACAAGGACATGGCATCATTTATGAACTCATTTTACAAAAACATATATGTGTTTTGATTTTTTTATCATTACAGATGAAGAAATTTCAATTATACATAGGTTATCATTGCGCAAATTTGCCTTATAAACGCCATTTGAGTCTCAAGAAACATAATGTTAGCATTAATGATTAAAATAATTTTTGGCACAAAGCTAAGGGGAAACTACGTTGTCGCATGTTGGATCAGAAGAAGTAATTTTCCCGCTTAGCTGTACTTGTCAAATAATACACAGGAGTTAACGATTTGCACTTTTATTAACTTTAATAGCATATAAATTATGTGTAATTTTATCCAACATTGCATTCTTGCACATAATTTAATGTGTTATTTTACGCAAGTGGTTGATAGAAAGTCTCAACACTCATAAACGAATTATCTAAACGATCATGACAAATACACCGTAGATAGACGATTTTGAAATAAAATCTAAGTCCTTAAATAATTTTCTAAAAATCAGGTCATAATATTGCTTTAGAATAATCGTCTTTCAAGAGAAATTAACTCTGTCTATAGGCTGAACTATTAAAAGCATTTGTTCTAAATTCATATTTTTGACAGCTTTTGATTTAATTTATATCATAACCTTCTAAGATATCTCTCAAACCTCCTACTTTTAATATTATAAATACTTTATGTCGTACATCAATTATTTCTTATTACATAATAATATGCTATCTTAAATAAACTTATAGCATCAAGAGCACATATTGGTGCGTTTTTGTAATCTAATGATATGATACTATTGAGCAATAGCTTTCAGAGGTCATCTGATTATAAACATCTCCAAGGTTTTGATATTGGTATAAAAAACTGCCGACCTCGTACTAAATGGTTTAAGTGTTTCAAAGTTTAAGACAAAATAATTTATAGATCATGAAATTAAATGGTGTTTTGTTTAAAGCAAAGAACATCTTTGAGCTATACATTTTACCTTTAACTATATCATAATCCAGGGTTTTGTATAAAAGGAAGCGACAGATGGTATGACATGCGTAACTAGCGTATAATTGTTCAGTTCAATGTTGATAGTTTAAAGATTGAGGAAATATTAGGATTATATTTTACCTTACTTAAAGGACATTACTAAGGTAGGTAAGCCTCATAGTTTTAAATATAAAAAAACTTAAATTCTTTTTAAGCTGGTAAACAAAATTTATGAGCGCGTGGGAGGAAATTTTTATCCATATAATTGAGTTCACAGACCTGTCCGTCGATATCCAACAGTTAAAATTATTATTTATATTTGAATCTGAAAAGAATAATGTAATTATGACTTCCATATCGATGTAAAGCTGATGCAACTATGCTTCAACCTTATTTTCATAAGGGACAAATCACATAACCTAAAGAAAGGGATGTCTCTAAAACATAGAGCCTACTTATTTACAGTCAATTCAAACATAAAATAAAACTTTTAATTAAGTTTAGGCCCCTCGTCCTTTAAAATAAAAAGGATTCGCTCGATTGATACGTCATAGATAAAAGCGATATAAGGAACATTGGCCTTGACAACTCTAGAAGGAGATGAACACCCATCAGTACATAAGCAATTCATTAGAGCTATTGCCGTCGTACCCTCTTCATCAATCTGTAAAAATGTTTTCATTTTAGAAGATACATATAAAGCTTTGTGCTCTTCAAATAATTCTCCAATAATATCACAGAGATCAATCTCAGACTCTAGTGCTTCGATCTTGGGTATAGAGAGGCTTAACTCCTCAAAACCAGTGTCAGATAACATATTAGCTATGTCGTTTTCACAAGAGAAGTAAAAAGATTTCCATAGGGTTGTTGATTCGACAGATGAATCCTTTGGTATAAAATATATCATGTAACGCTTAAAGCACCAATGATGTATTCTGTCTTCGTAAGGTATTGCAACCATTTCAAAATCGCAAATGTTGTTCTTAACATGCCTATATTTGTAGGACTCGTCAGCATTCATAAATTCACGTGAAACAACATTTCCATTTCTCAGGGTAAACTTGTCTTTTTTCGTATGCTCAATCTCAAATTTATCTACCCAGAAATCTTTAAAGTAAACAACTGAAGAGTAAATTCGTTCACCAGACGCAAAATTTACTTATTTTACCTTTGGTTTTTTCAAGTACCCATTTTTGGTGTTTTTCATAAATACTAGATGCATCTTCAGTCCTGTAATTTTCGAGCAAAAAAAGTGGTGTCCATTCTGTATTAGTTGTTGTTGTTTCTGATGGCATGTAAACACTGTTAGCCATATAAAACTTTGAATCCTGGTTTAAAACCGATGGTCTAATGCTGTCTAACTTTCTTTTACCTATTCCGACATATTCTAGTCCGAATTCACCTTGATACATCTGAGTGTGCATATTGATATCGCAACATAGTGGCGAGAATAAACTAGTATTGTCTATGCGAGAGACAAATGTCAAAGAAGTTGTAAAGTCAAAAAATAAATTTGAATGACTCAGATTCCCTTTTGAAACTTGTGCAAACCATTCAGAGTTCAATTTGGTATGAAATGTGGCTAGCACCAACGATAACATTAAAAAAATGAAACTAGTCGAAGAGCATCTCATGGCTTCACGTCAAAATCCTGTATTTAAAGAGTTCATATTTTAATTAATCACCAAATTTCAGATGATTTTTGATGCTTTTTAACAGTTAAAGAACATACACCTTAAATGAGTGAACAATCATATAAAACAACAATATATGAATATTATCAGCGTGTACATAGGAATTTAGGCCTTGTGGATCACTAAGAAACTAAAGGCTGTTTAATATTAAATAATGGTTGTTTTTAAATTTAACAAAAACCTTCATTCCATGATTCATATGCACAATGTTAGAGTGATTTATATAATCGTAATAAACAACAGTGTATGTCTTCACCAAAGAATCGGAAACGTCTTCAACATGTTCCAATATATATTCGAGAACATTGAATGTTTTTTGATTTTAACAAAATATGGCAGTCGCAAATTTCGTGTAAATACTTTGCATATAAACCTTTTGATAACTGTCGAGTCTTTGATTTATGCAGTTTTTTATCAAAGATAATTGGCATTTACCACCAATAAATGTGTAATTGGATGATACATAATCACATAGACGCGAGTTTTTTGTAAATCTTGCGATTAAATGTTCTATTGCCGATAGAACAAAATTGTAATTTTTAATTTCTTTATATAGACAAGTTAGAAATTACTTGTGTATAGAACATGCGAATGTTTACCCATCTTTATTTGTATCAAACTAGGTATAGCGTCGCATTTCATGGCTTTACCACACAAAGTTACACTGACAAAAGAGAAGTGATATATTCTTTAATTCAAAAATTCGAAATAACTCTTTAACACTACAGAAAGAATTGAAAGATATATGCCTAAATATTGACATTAGGGATTTCAACTAGTCTATTTCAATTCATCTAAATGCAGCTGATGTTTTCATTTCTAGGCTACAACTTATATCACAAGACAAGTTTTTGTTTTAAACATTTATTATGTTGTTGGGTCTGAATTTGGAACAGAAAATTTATACAAACATCGAATCTTCACAGATGATACGCAGGAGAGGGTGTGTTTTTGAAAAATCATATTGATTTTATGAATTTAAAAGAATAAAATAGTGTTTCTTATTGATGGTGTACAAATTGAGGATGGAACTAAAACATGGGTTTATTATTACATAAAATTTATAGCAAGGGTGACACGTCAAACATGTCAAACGTAGACGCTCAAAGTCATCACCCAACACTTATTTATATAACAGTTGAATGGATAATTATATTTTGGCTGTCATCTCGGCAATATAAAACTTATTGAATAATTGAGACTATAAACAGTTGTGTATAAAGGACGCTACTACTTGTTTGTAGTGTTATGTGCTCTAGATTGTTATGCCTTCTTTAAAGTGACCAGACTAAATCTTTCCTATTATATTAAAGCCGAATTTGCTAAGATACTACTGTATGGGATATTTCCCTTAAATTAGTTATATTTAGTAATCTACTGCTTAAAGATCAGTGGTCAGAGCATGGTGTTAATACAATATTGGGGTGAGTTCGCTTACTGCTAGGACTACTTCTAATTTGAAGTATGATAAACTAATACCTTGAGCTTGGCTCTTAGTAAAAGGTTATTATCAATAGAACCGTGTAAACCTTGATCGGCTTTGTTGGCTAGGCCACCTGGAACTCTTTGTTCCTAATAGATCTTAAATTACAATGCGGTTGGGTTTTAGTGGAAAACGAAGAGCTTGTATCGATAGCTAGGAAAACTGACCATTAAAAAATTTGTGAAACCGGGTGGTGACTTTTTCTTAAGCCATAAGGCCGTATAAATAAGCGATTACCGATATGAAATCTCAGAACCTTTACTGCGAAGTCATACCGAAAGTGTATCTTACTCGCCAAAGGTGGGTTGCCTGCGTAAGTCACTAAGAGCTTTATATTCACGTCAAGATAAGTTATTTAAATTACGTTTAAGATGCCTTTCACATTCTCCAGGAAGCATTCAAACCAGATAGGAGATACTGTGTATAGGCTAAAAGACGCTAGACCGAACTAACGCCATGTGGCATGCCTATTTGTAACATAGATTGGGCCGTAGCACTTGCTTTGAAAGTGACATAAAGAGCAGGCTATCTACGAGAGCTGATTGTGTATCAGGTCTAGCTCTAGTTCGCTACATTTCCTAAAGCTGTAGTTAGTTTACAAGGAAAACTTTTATAGCTGTCAACGTGCAGCCTCGACTATAAATAAATACTTCAAAGTTAAGAAGTTGGTCAGGCCATGCATCTTTTGCAGTATAATTGGCTTAAATAATGACCAGAATGTCCTAATCATTGTTTAGCTATTAACTTCTTTATTAATAGAATATTATTGTCGTATTTAAAACTTTTATTTGTTGTTGGTTGGAGCTCAGATAACATGGGATAAAAAATATAAAAATTTTTTACAGAAATTATTAAGAACTGAGAGTTTGTAGCCATAGACGTATGTGAATACGACAATTATACATTATTGTTACAGTTAGAGCCACCGTGGTGTAGTGGTAGCACAGCGTGTTTATACACGAAATGTGTGGGTTCGATTCCCGCTGGGCGGTGCCTATTACTTGAAAGACAGTAAGAAAAAACAACATTAGCTCGGCTTACTTTAATAGGACATAATCAATGTAAGCGTGTGGGTCGTAATCGGCTTTATTGGCCAGGCCGGCTTGAGCTGCTGGTCAAGTAGATCTGAAACTTTCCACCACTGGTGGTTTTACTAGGTGATACGAAGAACTTGAAGCGATAGCCAGGAAGACTGTCCATGGAGAAACCATGTGAAACCGGGGTCGAGACAAACCTGGAATGCATACGGCTGAAAATATAATCGAATACAAACACTGGAAAGTTGGAACCGTCACTGCGATACTAAGCCGAGAGTGGAGACATACTCGGCCTAGGTGGGCCTGCGTAAGTCGCTAAAAGCACTCCATGCACGCCGAAACAGGTTACCGAAGTGATGTTAAGAGGCCGTGTATCTTCTCGAGGGAGTACCCTAGCGCATACTTGTAGGTGGAGCTTAGTATCGGCCAAAAACGGTCTAGATCGAACGACCGGGCACGTGGCACGCCTACTTGCAATATAGCAGTAGGTCCGTAGCACCTGCGTAGAACGTGACATGGTAAGCAGGCTATCGTAGGGGGTAGCTGCTTGTGCGGCAGGTCTAGCTCTAGTATACTGCATTTCGTAGAGCTGTAGTACGTCTCCATTTAAACTATAATATCTATCACCTTGAAACCTCGACTATAAATAAATTCTTTAAATTGTTACAGTTTTGTGAGCAGAATTTCACAGCTAATAATCGCATATAGATTGATGCGCAACTGATATGTTTCAATATAGGAACTTGGTAGCTTATAATCCTAGGACTTTCTTCGAAAGACATTGTCTCGCACTATATAGCTTCCTTTATAAGTATAACGCAGGCATTTTACAATTTAACAAACCCTTTACTATATATTCTTCTCATTACAATCTTTCAATTATTTTTAGCATATCTTTAACGTCCAATCCATTTTTCTTCGACTTACAAAGATATGTAACTCAATCATTACATCCTTTGACAATTTATCATACAATGTTGCAGTATTGGCCACCTGCAATTCACGTGCAATTTCAGAATATTAAACTCTTTTAATATACTTATACACGATTTTGCTTATTTTGATTCGCCAGAGCTGCAACTTATATTTAAGAATATTGATGATCTAGAAGTCAAATTTTTTTCCATCCAGGTAATAATTCTCCTCCATAATTAATATACTCCTAAACTCACACTTTTCACTATTTTTTACGCGTCTAAATTTTGCCAGGAAGATCACCCGCATAAATTTTACAATTAAACTGTCGTGAAATAATAGGGGATTCCAATAATAAAAAAAATCAACTTTTGAATGCAGACCTCATCACAATATGTTGTAGAAATTTATGTTTTCTTCAATAAACGGTGAGAGTAACAAAAACACAAAGCGGCGTATCTGTAAAACCATCAATAAAACATTTTTTTAGGTGTTTTACGATCGAAAAAAGCATGAATAAAATAGGTTTTATTCTCATGTTCCAGTATATACATTTATTGAAAAATAACTCAAAGCCATAATTTCCTATATCTTTACACTTAAAGATCTTGCCAACCTTATAAGAAATATAGCGTCTGCATGCTTTCTAACCACATATTCGAAGGATGGTCTTTTGGAGGGAACTTTCCCCTCGCAAAACTACATAAACAACCCCACCTTCGGAAGGGTGGATTTACCAATAAATATCTTACCATAAACTTGTTATCGACACATATAACATGAGCGCTAACAAAATTTTTAGTAATAATACCCATGAGACTAGCTTTTAATTTGATTTATTGTTGTTATACGCTAAACCAAAACAACCAAATCCGATAGTTTACAGCCACAAATAAACGAGTTGAATTATCGAATGAAAACAATTTTCGAGTTATATTCTCTCTGTGCCGTAGATCTGCAACTTTTCGATAAGATCAAACAAAAAATTTTTAAAGAGATTGACACCAAAGATAAACAATTATTTACAACTTCTAGAAACGTCTTTGAAAAAAATGGTTACAAAATGCTGAAACTATTAAAAAAATATATAAGGAAAACAAACAATACACCTTTAGATCAAAAAAAGAAAGACGGAAATTTTAAAATCTTTGAATTAATTAGATTTATCGGACTTGTTGAACAGCAACTAATTCTACAAGATATTTTCGGTTTTAAATTAGGTAAACTTGCACAAAATGAATCAATTATTGAAGGAAAATCTGATTTGATAAAAATTGATGAAGATTTGAAGAAAAACTTTCTTTTGATAAAAAATGAGTTGAGTGAATTAGTCATCTCGCTAAAAAGCATTATAAACAATATTATTGAACACCAATAATAACATTTTTATAATTTTAACTGGTACAGCAGCATAATATCAGATATAACAACAACCTGTTATATCTACAACAAGAACATAGTTTTTAAAGATAAGTGTCTTTATGTTTGCTTTCAAGACTAAGCCATCTTCTAAGGTCCAGCAATAAACTATTGACAATCGAAATTTGGTTTTTCATTGTTTACCGTATGAAGTTATAGATAAAGAAGATGTCAAACATACATTGAGTTTTGGCCCTACCAGAACCTTTAATTTGCCTTGTCTCATGTGTTAAAAAATATTTTTTCCTTTGATTTTACTACAAATAATATGTATATTCTTTTACACATACTTGATTTATTCCTAAAACCAGTTTTTTTACGCTAGCACACGATCTCAACTAAAATATTGTGTTCAAGCACAAAGTAAATATAAGGACAATTTTCAATTTTTATATAATCTATGAACCAAGATGCAGAAGCATACATTATACCCAAACAAACAAAATTAAGAATATGGAGAGCTATTCTGGCCACAACTTTGAACGCCAAAGGCACGTGGCGATAATAATTTGCTGGTAAACGTTATTAAATGAGCGTTTAATGTGCTTAATATCTTAAGAAAGTATGATATTGTAGTGAATTGTAACTTGAGAAAACATTAAATGATATCTGTTCATATTTGAACGAATAAGGAACTATTAACCATAATTGTATTCATTTTCTTATGCTATATATTCATCTTAATGAAATTAATCACGCACTAAATTTCTTTGTGAATTGCAAAACGCTTTTATTGCTAAATTAAACATTAAATGATATCTGTTCATATTTGAACGAATAAGGAACTATTAACCATAATTGTATTCATTTTCTTATGCTATATATTCATCTTAATGAAATTAATCACGCACTAAATTTCTTTGTGAATTGCAAAACGCTTTTATTGCTAAATTAAACGACTTTACAGCCCCAAAACCTGCTTTAATCTGTTTCTCATATTTCACGTTAGTCGTAGCGAACCCTTTGTACTTTAGTGTAAAGTATATTTACATTACGAGTAAATAATTGATCATTATAAAACTTATAAAGTTTGGCCTACATTTTTAATTACTTATCTTTTGTTTATGGTTGATTTACAAAACAGTCCATTCGACCGATAGATCTTTCGATGATATGTAGAAGTTTAAATTATTCTATAGACTATCCACATAGCGACTTAAACATTGTTGTTTAATTAATTAACTTTATATAGAGCATAAAATTATCCTAAAAATGTGTAGATCACTGCTTTAGGAAATTTTACCTTAGTAGCTTAAGTAAATATTACCTTTAGAAACAAGTCTGCTTGTGAATGTAACCTTTATTGTGTATGTTAAGATTCCCAAGAACATTGGGGTAGAAGCGATAAAAATATAAATTTTGTGTTTGTTGACGACTTGTGGTGGAAGGAGAGGCGGCGGGATTAGTTATAAAGTTTGAACGTATGACCGTGAGTTAGTATACCCGTATTGTATGCATTTTATCGTAACATGTTCAGCTATAAAGACCCCCTAACATTGTCCCACTTTCCGTTTACAGGTCATCCCTTTCAATACCCCCCCCCCCCCTACTACGAGTCCTACCAAATCCCCTTCAGCCGGGCCTTCTATACCCCCCCCCCCCTAACAAACCCCCCCTCCTCAAATTTTACGTTCAAACTCCCCCCAATGGAAAACAAAAACTTGACGGACCTAAAAAATATTTTAGATGATTTGGAAACCAACAGGGAACAATCGCTAGACTATCTGGATAGGAGATACAAAGTATTCTGCAAGAGTATAACACAAGAAGAGATACAAACCATTAAACCCAGAAACAATCTACAGCTAGTATGCGAGGAAGCTGTCACGACTGAATGCCTTATATTATTTCTTTGCGCAGAAGTATTAATGTTGTTTTCTTAAGATTTAAAAGAAAGCGTTTGAGAAAAAAAATCTTTTTGTGTTCTAGAACATTTATTTTGCCGGTAAACTGAAAACGACAATTTAAAAAAAGCACTTTATTGGGATATTTTTGCGCAAAGTTCTTGCAACTCTCATTTATACTTAAGCTTTATACTAGCATGCCGAAAGGCATTTCTAGATCTCCTAGAACTGTTAAATTTACTACACTGGTTTTAACCACAAATGGAACCTGCCGGACAAATTAAACATAACATATATTCTCGGTATTTGAAAAATAATTCTCTTGTTGGCTAATAAAAGACAAGCAAAACAAACTTAGAGCAGAAAATATTGTTAGAATCAATAAAAATTTTTTTGCAGCAAGTTTGCATTTAAAACTCCAATCTTATATGGCCAGATTATTAAGTATGATGTTTACATGTATAAGATATACGTTCATTGTTAAATGGAAATCTAATATTCTCGGAACGTATAAGATCTTTATTATTATGCCTCTTTAAATAAATAATGGCCGCGTTTTTTCCATCATATTTTGTTTATCTTTTTAATCAGTTTGAGAATATCAACCCCAATATGAAAATTCATAGTTCAATATTACTCATACATGCTGTATACTGTGGTATTAAAACCATTGTAACAGGACCTGGTATATTTATCCTAAAAAAAGAAAGATTGAACTTGTACAAAAGCCGAAAGCCTTGCGATTATCTAACCTTTTGTTATAAATGTGATAAGATGGGGGAAATGAAAATTCATAGTGGATGTGTAATACAAAATTTTACTAATTCTTCCGATGAAATCGGTATATTTGCAATCAAACGCGACATAATGGTTCCTTTTATGGAGACTCATATAAAAACCCCTTTTGTTTTATACTTAAACACGTTGGTCAAAACAGATAAAGGAACTGGCAATAATGTATTGCAACAAAAATACTATTTTGAAGGCATTGATAAAAAGAAAGATTGCTACTTGTTTAAACTTAATGCCAATTTCCATCTTTATAGATTTGTTAACAAGTTTTTTGAAGCTATAAAAACCAAACTTCGGACAATCAAACCGCTTATTGAAAGTGATGAAGAATTATGCTGCAAGCTTGAGAAAAAATATGGTAAATGTGTTACTTTGCTCGATTTCGATAGTGTAGATCAATGCCTAAAATACCTAATAACAAACTATGATCGTATGTTAAAATTATCAGCTGAACAGTTTTTTCAAGATAGCAACTTATATACATTATCAGATCAAAGTCTAATGAGATTAGTCCAACTGTCAGCGCTTATGTCAGATATTTACAATTTAGCGAAAGCAATTAAAACACTCAATACGCCTTATGTAGTAAATTTTGAATTGCATGAGCCTTCTCCAATTATCTCAGGCAGGTATCTAGAAGGTAAATTATTTAGTTTTGAAAAAAATGATAAAATTATTAATTTTAGGAAGTCGAAAAGCTAAGAACTAACGGCTGTTAATTCCAAAAGGTTGTCTGTTGATATTCGATCTTTAGATTTTCAAATGTTCGGAAATTATTTATTCATCAGCCTAGAAGAATTAAATAAAAATGATATTACGACTATCATATTGTCTCAGAAATCCTTGGGTGGTGGAAAAACAGATAAAGAAAACTCTTTTGTGACTGCAGAAACTATGTTATAATAAAAGGTTCATGCTCATACTTGTAAAAAGTCTTGATTCTCATCCATCAATTTTAATCTAACGCCCTTTCTTCTATAATAATATTGTTGTAGGCTTAAAGCAAGTTCTCTTGTAATCTTTATTAAGAGTAAAAGATAAAGGTGTAAATTATATTACATTGTTATTACGTTAAGTGGTAGTCAGAGCTCCAGAGAATCTTTTAGAAATATCCTTAATGATTGGTGCTTGATATAAAAACACATTATCTTACACACAGTAGATCAAGAAATCTAATGTTCATTTACTATTTTCTGTAAAGACAGTGTGCTGGTAGTGACAATCTCTGGTTTTATAACCAGCCTTTACAGACTTCATAGAGACCAATGTTAATTGTTATAAAACTAAATTGAAATATTTAAATTGACGATGGAGATTATAAAAACATCTATTTATGTACACAAGGTCATTAACCTTATAAGATCATATGTTATTATTGCAGGAGAACACACTGCGTCAGGCAATTTGTTTACACGTGGTATTTTTTTCCAACGAAGCTTACGAAACAATGAAAGTTAAAGATTTAATACAAAGCTCAAAATACATTAAACCCTTTTATTCTTCTACAAACAAGACAGCCCTCGGGTAGAGTAACTTACAGTCAACTAGCTTCATGTCGGACCTTTCAATAGGCTGTGGATTTCTTGGCTTAAAAAGCTTAAAGGTCGCGTAACCCAAAGCCTCCTCTATTTTCTTAAAGACATCATTTACAGTGTCTTCCTTTGCAAAATTATACTTTAGGCATCTCGAGTCGGGCAGTCTAACATTTATTATGCAATCGGCCTTTATTTCGGTCTCCTTTTCAGCGCCATTTAAATTTTTTATCATTTCCTTCTCCTCCTTTTCTCTATTTTTCTTGTCTTCTAAAGTCCTTCTTATTAGCTCCTCTTTGTACTTTCGCTCAATTTCTATTCTCTTTTTATTCTCTTCGATTAGCTTGAGAGTTTCTAAGCGCGCCTGATCATCGTCTGGTTTGCTTGACCCCGTTGTACTTTACAAGTGACTTGTTGTTCTTCCATTTTAATCATATAGTCTACTAAGGTATCAATATTAGAAGAGTGTGTCTGTTTAAGTACTTCCTTAATCTGGATCTCCTCATATCCCGAATTTATCAGGAATTCGATAATTTCTTCTTCTGTTAAAGTTCCGTTTGTTGTCTTTTGCATCCTGAGGGGGCGAAAAAACAAAAGAAGATTGTCAAAAGTGGATTTGCACTACAAAGTCAGAGACTAATAATTAAAGTACATACAAGTAGAATTAAGAATATGAATGAACCTATTTATATAATATGAGAATAACAACGAAAGTTGTCTGGTTCAAATTGGTATAAAAATAAAAACTTTAACTTTATTTTGTAAGTTAGGTAGCAGGTTAGAAGACTTTAAATTATAGGAAGGATTTAAATTATTTGAATAAGCTTACAAACAAAACTGTGAATGTTTAGATTTGTATAGACCCCATTAATCCGTAGTTATGCATTAACAAGCTAAAGAATATTTAGATATTCATGAGTGCTTTGACTGTTTGCCAACTGTCAAAGATGTTTTCAATAAAACTTTTTGTTTTTATCCAAAACAATTCAACGCGAGGCCTCAAAAGCATAAAAAACTGTTTGTTAAAAGGCAAACAAATTTTAACTCATTTTATGGCAAGTGCAATAAAATCGAAAATTTAACATTTATAATTTCAACCCCCTCCCCACATCAAATCTCAAAAACAAAAATTTAATTTGTCCAATCATTCTTAACAATTAACAAAAGACCCCCACTTTATGTTGAGTAAAAGCTATCTAAAGACAAAACTAATCTTAATTACATCGTTATTGACAATAGGATACCATTTTGTCAAGAAGGGAATTGCGTCCCACTCTCAAGATAGCGCGAAATCGACTACTAAAAATGTTCCCTTTGCCGCCGAGTATCTAAAAACACAGTATATGAAACAAAACATTGAGAGCAACGAGAAAGAAACTATCGAATATCAACTAATGGACAAAAATGATTATGGCAACGGGGCGCGTATTATTCCATCCAGTTGGGTACTTGATTCGTTATACAAAATAAGAGCTGAGTGTATTCGAATTGAAATACCGCAGACACCACGGGGTAGAGCAAGAAACGTACTAGGAGGCTTTTCTGCTTTTTTGGAAAGTGAAGAAATAAAAAAGTTTTTACACGAAATCAAAACAAAAGAATTTTGGAATAATATACAGTTGAAACTCATTTGGGGTTTTATAAAAAACATGTCGCCCACCGCTGCTAAGATTGCTAGCACAATACATGATGGCTGCAGTAAGGGAAAAGAACTATTGGTCTCTGGTGTGACCTCCCTGAAAGATCTTGGCGGGTCTATAAAATCTACCGTAGTTGGGGCCGGTACGAAAGCACTTAATTGTGCCACAAATGTATGTGGATATGTTTCTAGTCTATTGCCGTTTGGACAAGACACGAGCGGGGAAACTACAAAAGAGCCTTCGGCAGAGTTTTTATCGAAGTGGCAAAGGTTTAAAAAATGGGGTTGTTCTTTCTTTTCAAAACAAGACACAAAAGAAGGTGATGCAGAAGTATTTAGGCCCGAATTAGAGGAGAACTTAAGTAAGTCAAACATGGCAGTAGAAGGTTCCAATGAAGAATCCTCTTTTATGAGATATATTAAAGCTCCTTTCAGAATGGCTTGGGGGTTCATCGGCAACACGGGGGCTAAAGGGCCAAATGAAAAGAGTGACGAGCATGTTAATACAACGACAAAACAAGATGAACATAGCGCCTTTATTGGTGAGACAAACAAAGAAATATTGACAACTCAAGCGCCAGTTCAAGGGAAGGGGGCTCAATTGGATATAAACAAGAGCGATCAAGTAACACCAGAACTATCCTAAGGTAGACCATTGGTTCAAAACGATACCAATAAAAACAAAGGCACCGATTGTCTTGAAGTGGACGCGGAGAAGGATCATGGCAATTTACAAGTAGAAGAGAAATCTAAAGGGTATTTTGCATACTTTTTCACTAGTATTCAAGACTTCGTTAGATTTAAAATCTTAAGGAGAAAACAAACAAGTCTTAATAGAGCTATAGACGCAGAAGCTGATGAAAACAACAACAAGGCTATTTCTAATGATGAAAAAGACACTGTTGGTGCAATGCAAGGCCATTCATCATCACATACAGTCACCGCCTCTTTAGAAAAAGACGATGATAAACAACTGCCAGCTACAAGCCAAGCTAATGCAACTAACAACAAAGAAAATGCCAATTGTAGGGCGCTCGAATCTCCACTAAAGGATATTGTAAAACAACCACAGTTGGTTGGGGATGAAACGTACCTTGATACATTAGAATCATCTTCTGAAGATCAGTATTTTTCTGCGACTTCCGCGGATCATGAGATTTCTTCTTATGAATCTTTCGTTCCAGCCACATAAAAATTTTTATATAATAAAATGTTGATTAGTACGGGATTTTGATCAAATAAGTGTAATTTGGTTCTCCTTTTTGTTATTTTTGATTCGAACTACCAATATGTGGCTTTACTAAAGCTTTCCAGACGCTACAAATCCAATTTTAAAATGTTCTAGATAATTTTTTAGACAAATTTGTACGTTTCTTGTTGCAAATGAAATGTAAAACGGTTGAATTTTCATTTTTGGCAATTAAAGTAAAGACGTGCGTGTTCATTTGTGTACTTACTAACGCCTAAATATAATGTTGATAAAATCGTAAACTCTTTTATTGTGTAACTCTCTAGTACGAATTAAATACCAAAAACATTACAATTAGTGATGAAATGGCCCATTATCCATCTAATTACCAATATAGTAATTTTTTTTTCTTATATTAAGACGACGTCAATCACATCTAAGGCCGAGTGGATGATTAACACGTTTGGATCTGTATCTTGGCTGTAATTATGTAATAAACTTATGAATATGTAATTATCAAGTTAAGGCTTACGAGTATGATTCCATCTCAACTTAATTATTGATTACCTCAAAGTCTAGGCAAGCCTTCTTTGATATCAATAGAAAAATTAGGTAAAACTTAAAAAGTTTATCGTTTTCCACGTGTGAGTTAGTGTGCTAGATGAAGTTGTTAGCTTTCTGAACATATAAGGGAAATCATGGCATGTGCGACAACAGTAAATAGTATACGCGTCTACACGAGTATAATCAATGATATCAAGTAATAATGGTGCTAACATACCACTACCAAGGATCTTCAACTTTCCGAATTTGATAACCGCAGAGAATCTACAAACGGGTTGTAAATACACATATAATTTAGGATTATGTACTTTTACAAATTAATCAAATGGCTTTTGATAGATAGAATCGATGTCAAACATTTGTTTTATTTATAGCTTTGATGGCGTTTAGTTTTAATTGGACTGTGGGAAGCAAATAAAATAAATATGTGGTAGCCAATGGAAATGATTTGAATGCAGGATAAATTTGAGAAGAAACATTTTGGGCATGTTAAAAAGAAGCTATCTAGTAACGAACCAGCACATCATTTAACTCCGTTTATAAGGGCATACACATATATAGGGTGGCATTTATTCAAGGTCTGTCAATGATCGCACCTAATTATTAGAGTAGACACTGCAGTTAGTTTTCATCGATAAAGTAAAAGTCTTATGGTAAAATAGTAATTTTCTGCTTTATAAAACAACCTTTTAGGTTAATTTCCATGGAACATGAAGTTGTTTCTATGCATCTTTAAAGATGCATAGAAACAACTTTTTTATAATTTTGATCATGCTCTTCTTTCGATGACCCAAAAATTAGTATGTCATCAACATAAATAAACCAACATTCTCAGATTTCCTCCTCAAGGATGTCATCCATAAATCGCTGCAATACTGCCAAGGCATTCTTAAATAAAATCGGCATAACATTTCAATCATAGAGAAAATGCTTATATCTATAAACTGTTGTGCCTATCTTCTCTGCTAATTTTATCTGGAAAAAATATCTGCAAGATCTAGTGCAAATAAATACCGTTTTCTTTTTGAATATAAATTAATTTGTCGATATTGGGTAATGAGTAGTTGTCTAAACTGACGAGTTTGTTCGCGACACTAAGTTTATTGAAGATCTTATTATGCCGTCTGGTTTTATCACTGGTCCAAAATGGTTCAACCAAGTCGACTTCGATTTCATAATATAATCATTTTCCAATAGGCCCTTAATCGCTTTCGCAACACCCACTTCTAACTTTTGTGGTAAAATATATATTTTATCAACAATCTTCTCACCAGGGATTGTGTTGATTTCACATATTCGATTATCTTCTAACGTAAAAATATTGGATATTTCTGATTTACCCATTAATATTTTGAAACGTTTTACTCCTAGCAGAATTTATAGAGTAATGCAGAATTGCCTGTTTCTATAGTAAAAGGGCATCTTCACATATTCTTCGACTGTAAATTTCTCCCCTAAGCATGTGTAAAATATTAACGAAACTAAAACCTTAGAAAATTTGTTAATTAAAATCGTTTACAGACGTTCGCAATATAAAATTGCAGCACGCACCCGAATCAACACAACAGGAACCTTTTTGCCACCCACGTAGATACATTTATTTATTAGGGTATACTGTAGTGTTTGAAGATTCATATCGACTCACAATTGGAGGGAAGACTTGGAATTGGAGGGTCCTGGGGACCAGATTTGCTAGCTCTGACATTCTCAGAAGCTGCATCAGAGTATGAAAATTCTCTTCGAGCTTCAATAGATAAGCTCTCCAGTGTCATCTTGAGGTCTTTGGACTGTATATACGCTTCGATGCGTCTGTAGAGTTCTAGTTCCTTCCTGTAGTTTTGGTGATAAGTTGTCACCATCCCGTCCCATGTCATCACATACGGGACTATTCTTGTCTTAAACCCATGTAGTGTGCCACAATGATTGGCCAGAAGATCGTACTTATGTTTCTTCTCGACCTCAACAGCACGTAGGTGGTCAAAGCTCGTAATGCCTACTTCAACGATTAAAATCTCTTTCTTGAGCCTGTAAAGGACAAAAATGTCAGGCTTGTTGTACTTACCTTAATACCCGTTGGTATACGAGTATATATTCTTATCTCGGCCCGGTTATTTGATACACACTCCTGGGAGGAGTGATTACGAATTTTCTTGGACTTCGATAATCCGTAGTATAAGCACAACTGAAGGTGGATACACCTTAAAGCCTTATTGTGCCTCCTCATGTAATCATGTGATAACATTCTATCACATTGAGTAGCCATGTGGTCTACCGACTTGTACTTGTCGTTACAATATGGGCATTTTACACCTTTCTTAAGGAAGATATTTCTGTCCTGAAGGGCACAAAGAGCGCCTTCTTCTCGAAGGGATATGTTTCCATGTTTAAACCAGATTGAGGATTCCTTCATTGAAACAAGGGGATCGTCTCTTGGCCTATACAGCTTTGCGTGATTACACTTGTTTTTTATCTCGATGTACAGGGAAGATTTCTGTGCTTCCTCGAGAGTCATCAGACTGACCTCTTCTTTGAGATTATACTTACTTTTAAGGAATGCTTTTATTTTAGACAGGTGAGTATTCTCATTGTTTTCTGTCTTCATTATAGCCTTCCTTCTCAAGAAGATATCTTGGTTAGACTCCAACCCACGTAGATATAATTCTATTAATTAGTAATAAAATTTGTCATCCTTCGTCACTTTCAATTTCTAGGTTTGTTACTTCATTCATTTTTTGTTTAGCTAATTTGGTATAGCTTTCCTATTATAAAAACAATTCTTGGCCACATGACCATTCTTCTTACACACATATCAGCTGGTCGGTATTGATGTATTGCGCAAGGATAGTTTGCGCCAGCTAAGAGTAAGGAGTGCTTCTTTTTCCATTTCATTAATAGTATCGTAAAACTCCTTGCTTACCTTATATGGACAAGAGAGGAACAGTTTTACCAATTTAAGTTTCAGTTGAATAGCATTTTTTTATAATTTCTCTTCTGTCAACTTCCTCAACACCCAACCCAGTTCTGATTTTCACAACTTCTCCTATAAATGCCGAGATATTTTAGTCATCTCCTTGTTTTCTGGCGTATAGATCGAACATACTCTTTTATTGCTATATTTGTCGTTTGCCTTGTCTCTCCGTTGTTCCCAGCGGATCGAGACCTTTCGTTTTTCTTTAAACTGAAGACAGTTGCGATCTAATATTTCCTCATTATAACTTACCAAGAACGTGTCTATTTTTTCCTCATTGGTCAACTTCGACCAACTACTGTGGGACTTTGCCCACTTTATTTCCTTTTTTATATTGTTTTTTGTAATTTTACTTTTCAGATCCTCCACCATAAAAATTTATTAAGATTGTACACAGGTATAAATATAATTTTTTGAATATTCAAAAGATTTAAAAGTATAAACTTAGTAAGCTCCCGAGAACTAAAGTCTAGTGGGATCTGATTAAAACTATTCTTTAAATCAATTTGAGTGAATATTTACTAGCACCAATTCGTAATATTTTGCAAAATTTTGGGCATTTCACTAGGTTCCTCTAAAAAAAGGTGTTAATATGTTGATAATCTACCACTAGTCTGACTTATCCATTCTTCTTATAAACTAAAAAGTCGGGTGACGTTACCGGACTTTAACTCTTTTCAATTATTCATTCAGAAAGAAATCTCTCAACCTCTTCACAAGCTGATCTTTGAGCTTATACGGCACCGGATACCTTTTGTATTTCGTGGTTAACTCATGGGTTATGCATCGTAATTTAACTGGTTCTATAAATGTGGGCTGATATGTCCTATTTAAAAAAAAACGCTCGTTAAGTTTATTTAAAAGGTCGTTTATCATAATCACCTCTGTTTGCTGTTAGAAGAGATTGTGGAATTGCTGTCTGGGTCTTAGGGAACATGAGGCTGCTTTTGAATGAAGGGAAAAATTTTCCTCTTAGGCTTAAATGGTGGTTCTTGTGGTGTATAATGCATTCCTCATTGGTAAGAAATTCATTCCCAAATACTATCGGATGTGCAGGATTCCTCATTACATAAATGAATGTGCATATATCAACTTTATCTGTGGTATATAGAAATGTTTATAAGCTATATTACAGTCTTCGTCTTTTCAATCGTTTATAAAGGCATTCTAGTGCTTCTTCCTAAGTTTTTAAAAGGGGTTACGTGAAGTCAACGAGTGTATTCGGTTTTAGAAATCTTAGTATGGGTCGCATAATTCCTAAAGCAAGTTTCATTTTTTGAACATATTCCTCGATAGTACCAAAGGAATTCTATTAACTTTGTTCTAACTTTTTCGGACACTAGATTTAGACAGGTCTTTGGATATTTAAGACTAAACGACTTCTCGGTCAGCTGCTGATAAAGTAGTCTAAGAATATCATCATCAGTCTCTTGTCCTGTAAATAAATGCTAAGAATAATCTGTAAATCGTCATTTGACCAGTTGTTAACTTTCTTGATTCTTTCAAACTGCTTAAACCATTTAATAATGGCTTTTGTCCTACAGTATGAGACGATAGAAATAGATACTGTTAATTTCATTAATTTGCCCTGTTTATGGGACTTTACATTGCACAGTATTTTAGGATTTCTGTTCAGTGCTTGACTTTTTCTCATTGAAATTCAAATTAATACACTCTATTGGGAGAGGGCCATACTTTGGGTGATGTTCCAGGATAAAACGGATGTTTGGTAAAATTTGTTTAATTGGTTTAAAGAAAGTAGGTTGTCCTGAAATTATTTTTTCCTTATCTGTAATTTTTAGTTAAATATAAAAGTTTCATCTTTGGAACCTCCCAGCATATGCTGAGTTCCAGGATACTGTAAAATATCTACCAAACTGGAAGGCAGCAGGATGTGATGGCATCTACAACTTCTTCATCAAGAAGTGTACAGCTGTGCATCCTTTCCTTTATGAATGTATAAGGGAGATATGGTTAAATGGGAAGGCTCCTGAGAGTTGATTCTATGCGGCCTTAACGTACCTAACCCAAAGGGTACGCCGACACGTGGTAGTGACTTCAGACCTATCACTTGTATGTCGAACCTCTATAAACTGTCAACGAAGTTTACGACGAGAGTCCTACAACTATTTGTTGAGAGCAGAGGTCTTCTAGCCGAGAACCAACTTGGAACAGTTCGATTAGTCCAAGGAGCTAAGGAACAGGCTATGTTAAACATAGCGATCAATAAGGAACATAAAAACCTCCTTAAGATCATGTGGATAGATGTAAATAAGGCCTACGACTCAGTAGACCACGCTTACCTAACCACATGTATTGAAAGGTTAAACCTCCCTCAATGGATAGGAACATTCCTTAATGACACCATAAAAAAGTGGCACACTGAGATTAGAACAGGGTCAGAAATGATCCTGGAGAAGAAAATAGAGAGAGGTATTTTACAGGGCGATTCCTTATCCCCTCTCTTGTTCGTCCTATGTATGGATTTTTTGAACAGGAAACTTGACTCACTGTATCCAAAGGTAGGTGTACAAGCTGACAGCCAGTCATTTGTTACGAACCATATTCTCTTTATTGATGACCTGAAACTCCTGGCAGATAGCGAGGAAAACCTCAAGGCCTTAAGTGAGGAAACTAAAAAGTTCTTTACGGCAGTGGGTCTTGAGGTTAACCGAGAGAAATCTGCCACTAATTGTACGGGAGTAGAAAACGATGCCGTCGTAATAGAAAGGTCACAGGGATATAAGTACCTGGGAATAACGGAAGACTCTTCCAGTGTAATCAAAAGAAAGATTTTTGAAAAGGTAAATACTGAGATATTGAGTCGTGTCGAGCGACATTGTATGACGAAGTTGAATGGTGAGAACATGTTTCGTGCCATCGATGAGCATGCGATCTCGGTCATTAAATACCACGTTGGTCTTCTGAAACTCGAGCCAGAAGACTACAGAAGTCTCGATTTTGACATTGCCAGGTGCTAATAAAGCACCATATCCACTTACAGCCAGCCTGTAAGGAGAGACTATACCTCCCTAGGAGTGAGCTGGGAAGAGGTCTTGCGTGTGTCGAGCACGGGAGTGAAAACGTGTTGCTTAACATGTATAACTCACTGAATGAGTCTAGAAATAGCTCACTTAAACGTGCTGCTATACTAAAAGTGGAAGAAGACTCTAAGTCGCATCTTTCACAGATAGTAGGGTACCTCAGAACAAAGTACCGTCTAGAAGCGTTAGTTACCCCAAAAGTGCTATGTGAAGCTCAAAGTTTATCGCTTTACAATGAAATAAAGAATCTTTACAACCATTCAAAGTTGTTTAAAGCATAGGACCACGAGCTAGTAAGCATTAAGGGATCTTCTACATGGCTGGTTGAGGGGAATAACTAGGCTCGATCTGAAGCAACATATTGCTTCCTGCAGGATAGAAATATATTCTGCGGACAGGAGGGACAATGTCATCACTGTAGATCGCATAGGAAGACTGTAGATCATCTAGCTACCAAGTGTGATCGAATGTTGGGTTTTGATCATATGAGAAGACACAACGAGGTAGTTAGGTGTCTACATTTCTTACTATGTAAGAAATATGGCTTTAAAAAGACCAATAAAATTAGGTCTCACTCTGTACAGGAGGTAATGTCCAATGACAATGCCGAGATACGAGTAGACACTAGGATATCTACGGATATAAAGGTCAGCCATAATAAGCCTGATATTCTTGTCTTGGACAAGAAGCGGAAGCAAGCTTTAATTTTAAGGTTGGGATAACCAATCGAGACATTCTCACAATAGTTGCGAATGAAAAAGCAATAAAGTACGACTTTTTGTCTAATGAGTTTGCTGTTATTCACAAGGCTATGACAAGGATTATCCCTTATGTAATGACATAAGATTGTGTGGTATCGGACTTTCACAAGAATTTCAGACAAGAGCAGGACATCCAACCATCCTTGGAGGCATTCATCTAATCTGTAGTGATGGAAAAACCTTTGAGAGTATTTTCTTGGACCGAAGACGAGGACTTGACCATGATGTTATTGGAGAGGAGGAGATTGAGAGAGACGTGGATAAGCTAGTTGATTCTAATGTAGAAGGGGTAAGGAAGCGGGGGTGGTACCGGTTCCTCCGCGTTGGTGTCCCTGGGCCCCTGGGTGCGCCACTCCGCCCTTTACACGGAGTGAGGTACTCAGGGTGGCTGATCACCGGTCTATTCCTATCTTTCCCTCTTTTTATTAGCTCTCTTGTATTGCCTCTTATATTTTACATTATATTATTCTATCTCTTCAACGCCTTTGCTCCTCTATCTTTCATTGTATTTATTCCTTCTATACATCAGTGTGTGTTTGTGTGTATATATCCGTGAGTGTTTGCGTGATGGATGGACCTGTGGGTCCCCAAACCAGGGTTCTGGTGCCCGGCCGTGGGTTGCGTGGCGAGTGGGTGACTGCGTCGCAAGGGCACTGGGGCGGAACCACCCCAAATTGGTCAGGCTAGATCAGCCTTAACGATCAACCATGGATAAGCGCACTGTAAAAATATGTCCCCGGGCGGGTACCGACTCCGTCGGAGAATCCCGCACTTCTGGTTCACAACCAGGAGTCTGGCCCACGTATACGGGGGGTGCCAACAATGCGTGTAGTGAGGCGGCCGCTATGTCGGCGTGTAGAATGGAGGAGAGCGCAATGATGCGCGACAGTCCGGGGCCGGTGCTCCTAACCGCACCGGAAACGGGCTCGACCAATACTGACGATTCACGTTCAGCACAACGGACACCGATGGTGCTATTAGAACGGCTAGACGACTCCGACTGTTCCATTAACACCATGCGAACAGCCGGAAGCTCTCGCGCTTCGTCCCGCGATCGAGCAGGCGTTAGTTTGACGGGCAAGCGAAGGCTGTCCTTGTCCCTGTCCGGCTCAGACGATGGTGGCTCTGAACGGTCTTCCCGATCAGATGTCCGAAAGAAGAAGTCCGCAAAAAGAGGGCGAGGAGGAACGACACGGCAGGCGGCAAAGGTTAAGCCCCTCCGAAGAAGGGGCGCAAAAGAGGAGGGAAGCCTCAAGCGACGGGTCAGCCACAGGCCAGACAGGAGGAATTGATGGAAACCAATAATGGCTAGACAACCATCACAGTTCCTGCAGACGAACCTGAACCATTGCGCTGGTGCCCAGGACTTGCTCCTCCAGGTTCTAGTACAGTGGCAAGTGGACGTCGCTATTGTGGCCGAGCCCTACTGCGTCCCCGCCCGCAACAATTGGGTAGGAGACCTGTCGGGTTCCGTCGCTATTTGCGCTTCAGACGGCGGCTCACCGCTTATTCCGCGAAACAGGGGCCAAGGGTTTGTGGCGGTGGATTGGGGGGAGTACACGATCTTCGGCGTGTACTTCTCTCCCAATAAAACCCTCGCCGAATTCCAGGACTTCCTGGGTGAGTTGCAGGCGGCAGCCTTGAGAACGGCTCCTAGGCCCGTTCTTGTCGCCGGCGATTTTAACGCCAAGCACTCTGCCTGGGGGTCCCGCGTTACTAACAGCCTTGGCGATGCCGTGCTGGAGTGGGCCCTCATGTCTGGTCTCTCACTTTTAAACCACGGAGATGCACCTACCTGCATCCGGCATCAGGGGAGCTCGATCGTCGATCTCTCCTTTGCCAGCCCCGCGGTTGGAGGACTAGTCCATGACTGGAGGGTGGTTGCCGATGTCGAGACGCTGTCGGACCATCAGTACATCCGATTCAGCGTCTCCCCTTCAGGTGTAGCACAGTCGCGACCGTCAGCTAGAGTGTCCCAGTTTCCACGCTGGGCTCTTACAAAGATGAATAGCGAGGCGCTCGATGAAGCAGCGCTGATAGAGGCCTGGACACCAAAGCCTACGGCCCCCTTCAACGTCAATGAGGAGGCGCTTTGGTTTCGTGAGGCCCTCACGAGAGTTTGCGACAACGCGATGCCCCGGGCGAAGGGCCGCCCAGAGAAAAAGCAGGTGTATTGGTGGACGGATGAAATCGCGGAGCTCCGACACCAATGCATCAGAGCACGCCGGCTATACCAGAGGCAGCGAGCACGCAGAGTCAGGGACGAATCTCTTGAGAGAAGACTCGAGGCAGAATACAGAGCCGCCAAGAGCGCTTAACGCGTAGCCATTAGGGTGGCCAAAGACACTGCTCGAGAGGAGATGTTGGAAGATCTAAATCGGGACCCGTGGGGTCGCCCGTACCGATCTGTGCGGAATAAGTTCGGCCGCGGCCCTCCAGCACTAGAGTCGCTGCCCCCGGAACAGCTGCCGGACATCCTGTCAGCACTCTTCCCAGCTGCAGCTGGCCCGGAGCCGCTCGAAGATGTAGGGCCGGCCACAAATGAAGAAGTACCACCCGTCACAGAGAGCGAGATGGACGCCGCCATCCTCAAACTGAAAGAGCGTAAGACCGCCCCGGGTCCGGACGGGATTCCCGGCCGAGTTTGGGTGAGGTCGATGGGCCCGCTCAAAGAGAGGATGAGGGAGCTCTTTAGTGCGTGTATGGAGCAGGCGGAGTTCCCTCAATGCTGGAAGGAGGGTAAGCTAGTTTTGCTGAGGAAGGAAGGCCGCCCTGTCGACTCCCCTTCGGCCTACAGGCCTATCGTTCTCTTGGACGAGGCCGGAAAGCTGCTGGAGAGAGTGATTGCAACTAGAATCATTAAGCACCTGGAGCGAGAGGGGCCAAACCTCTCTGAGGCACAGTATGGCTTCCGATCCCAACGCTCGACAATAGACGCAATTCTCCAGGTCAAGAAGTACACGGAAGAGCAGATGGCAAATGGCGGAGTGGTGTTGGCGGTGTCCTTTGACATCGCCAATGCTTTCAATACACTGCCCTTCCAATCTATTGAAGAGGGACTCCGCTATCACAATGTGCCATGGTACATCCGGAAGGTCATCAGAGGGTACCTAAGAGGCCGTGTGATAGTGTGTGTAGGTAGAGACGGCGTCTTAATCCGGATCGTGACCGAGTGCGGTGTTCCACAGGGGTCCGTCCTTGGCCCTCTCCTGTGGAACATCGGGTTTGATCGCCTTCTGCGTGCGGCACTTCTCCGAGGGCTCAGGCTCGTCTGCTACGCCGACGACACTTTCATGCTGGCTCAAGGAGAGACGTTTGAAGAAGCCATCCGTCTGGCAAGAGTCGGAGCGGCATTGGTGGTGGCGCGCATAGAAGCGCTAGGGGTCCGAGTTGCGCTGCACAAAACGGAGGCCATCTTCTTTCATGGCCCGCGGATGCGCCCTCCTGCCAACTCGTTCCTTTCTATTGGAGATGTACAGGTGCCTATTGGTGCGGAGTTGAAGTACCTGGGTCTAGTGTTGGACTCTAGGTGGTCCTTTACCACTCACTTCTGCCGATTGGTGCCCCGATTGAAGAAGACGGCCGTGGCCCTCGGACGCCTCCTGCCCAACTTAGGGGGTCCTGGGTCAACTTGTCGGCGGCTCTATACGGGGGTCCTTCAGTCCATGGCCCTGTATGGAGCTCCCGTCTGGGCGGATAACCTTAACACCCAGAGCAGAGCGTTACTGAGAAGTCCTCAGCGACTGATGGCGCTACGTATCATACACGGATATCGCACAATATCCTACGAAGCAGTGGTAATCCTCGCCAGAACCCCGCCTTGGGACCTGGAAGCGCGGGTTCTGAGCGAAATCTATTATCGCACGGCGGAAGTCAAGGAGAGGGGGGACCGAGTATCCCCTGAATTGACCGCTCGGTGGAGGCGTCAGGCGCGCATAATTATAATGCGCGCCTGGGAGGACCGGATGGCAACACCAACGGCTGGACGCGCAGTGGTGGCAGCGTTTCGCCCGCACCTGCAGACGTGGGTAACGCACTGCAAAGGCGTCCTCACCTTCCGTATGGTGCAGATGTTGACCGGGCACGGGTGCTTTGGCCATTACCTGCACCGTACGGCTAGGAGAGAACCGACGACGCAGTGCCACCACTGCGATCACGGAGATGACACGGCGCAGCACACGCTCGAGGACTGCCCGGCATGGGCAGAACAACGAGCGGTGCTCTGCGCTACTACCGGATTAGACCTAAGCCTCCCGGCCATAGTGACGGCTATGGTTCGGTCGAGTGAAGGATTCGACGCAATAGCCAACTTCTGCGAGGCCGTCATCTCGCAGAAAGAGGCTGCCGAACGGGAGAGAGAAGCGGACGTGGCCGCGGATCCCGTTCGAAGACGGCGCGGAGGGCGCAGGCGCGCCATACATGAGCGCCAGCTCCCGCCGTAATCAAGGCTCGGGCGGCGGATTGGGGAATCCGCTGCCCATTGCACGAGCCCTGCCCGGTAGAAGAGCGCCCGGTGCCTCGGGCTGCTCTCCCGAAGGCTCAACAGCTTTACAGCTGCTGCGATGGAATCTGCACAGACAGATGCCGCTAACTGGGCTGCCGCAGATATCGCCCTCGTCGGCGGGTCCGGTAGCCCAGCAGCGTAGCGGAGGAAGGAGGCACCGGTGGGTTTTAGTGGGTAACCCCGGGTGCTTCTCCTTACCGCAGCACCTGGGGAGTCCCACATACCCCGGCGACTACTCCCCCGGGTCGCCGGGGATGCGTAACGCATTTCCCACCGATAAAAAAAAAAAAAAAAGGGGTAAGGAAGCAATGTCCCTATAAGTCTACATCTCGAGAGAGTATGACTGCCCCTGAAGACCCCACGGCCAGACAACCGAAGGGTAGAAGAAGCATCTACTGTCTCTTCCGACACCATATATTTGGGCGAAAACTCTAAAACTGTAATAAATAGTTCAATTACTTATTTGGTATTATAGACTATAGTTGTGCTTATACGAAACGTTACAAGCCTCGTTCCCTTCAAAAATTTAATTAGTCCTTATATAGGCTACTATTTCGTCAACTGCGGTGACTCATCAATTCCATTCTGCGGTTTGCCGGCCTGCTCAAAAGAAAATTCTGATTGAATCCTCTCTCTGCACAAGTTTGCAAAGGAAACGTTTCCACTTATGTTCAACAGCTAAAGCTTTCTTTTGAGCACATGTTTCGGTAGATACGACCAATCTTTTATACCATCAGTCAATGCATGTATTTGTGGGTAAAATCTTGTTGTATATTGTTGTCGATGGCTTTGATCTGATCAATTATCATTAAAACAATGGCAATGTTTCAGGTTATTCGAGAAATCGTGTATTCTTCTACAGATAACATCTAAATTTAAGTAAAATTAGTCATATAACTCCGAGCTTCGACTCTGGTTCCCATGGATTTAGGAATACTGCTAATAGTTTCTGTCATATTTGCCCTTATCTGGTTTCTGTAACATCAAGGTGATTGTACTTCTCGTAAAAATCAAAAAACTTTAACCCAAGACTTGCTCAGAGTAGGAATGATTGCTGAACTTAAAACGTAAAGTCTCGGCCCCTTGAATCCATTGAACGACGAATTTGTTTCAAGAACCATAATCCTTAACAAGTAAATATTTTTTAGCAATCAACTTTAGATCGTCAATAAATAGGATATGTCATAAGTGTAGTTTATATCGTCAAACCAACTTCTACCTTAAGATTTAAGCTATCTATTCTTCTGCTAAATAATGCACAATTTAATTACTAAGGGGAGACCGAAAATTTGCGTTCCCTTGACACTCTTCAAGAGGATTGACTTATTTTAGATCTTATCTCTGGGATCAAATTTGAAATTATCTTAGTTACGAACCCGGTGATAAAAAGAGGTTATTCTAGGCTAGTGATTCACACACCAGTAGTTAGGTGGTTGCAACAGAGTCATTTAAATTTTTAATATTACTTATGTTGATTTATGCTAAAAAAAATTATCAACATAATGTTTGACGCGTCTATCTCCTTCTCAAAATGCCTTCGTTACTGCTCCCATTCAATTTCTTAAATAACCCTTTATGTTGAACTATCGAATGTATTGCTAAAATCAAGCACTTAGTGGTCAATTTGTACAGATCAGACATTATTATGATCGGTTACAAACCAATACTAGATTTTTTCTTCATTGTACGAAAATATATGCTATTTCTCTGCACAATCGATGCTTACTGGCTTCATTAAAGAAAAATGTATTAAATAATGTTGTACAGGGTGCCGTACTTAGAAAGCAACCTTTTACAAAAATTAAAGATATACTAGTATTTGTGTTTTACGTTCATAGAATCAATCTGGTTGTAATCTTATTAGGGCGTATTAACAATCATTCAACAAATTAAGTTTCTTTGCAACTGACGGAGAGATAACAAGAGGGTCGCTAGATATCGCTCTTGTGTTTCTTCACCGTAAGTATTTAGGTGATATTTCCAGGATCATATTTTCTCGACTAGCAGAAATATTTTGCAAATATTTTTCATTCGCTTTGTTAGCCCCCCATGTCTTTGATCAAGTGCTAAGCATATCCTTGGTAGAACATTATACTTCAACTTCGATTCTTTAGATATATCCATGTGCAATCTTCTTCGGTAAACATCAAACTTTATGATACTCCTTCGTGATATCTTCATATCTCTTTTCTATAAATCTTGTCACACTAGATCACCGCTTGATCAGATAAACGATATGAATTTTTTTAGGAAATGTGGGTTTTAGAACAAGAGATTTTAAGAGCCCATAATCCTGTGCACACCACTAGACTGTTTCCTTTTTACTGCCGTGTAGGGATTCTTATACTTGCATCCTACAGTCTTTTTCTGATTGCATCTCTAAGATCTAATTGTTATGTTCATGAAGTATTCAAGACTGGACTTTGTTTTTAGTCGTAGATTGTTAGTAGGGTTGATGATCAGAATCCAGAATTCTATGAACGTCCGACATATTTTTGACATGTTGTTCTTTGATAAAGCCCCTACTGCTTCGTTCAGTATGACCAGTATTTTTAAATCAACGTAAGCGTGTAAATTTTATAGTTGAATTTTACATATATTGATAAAAATCAGATATTGTCCCTTAAACATCCCTCTATGCTTGAGGTTATTGTTCTGCAACACGCTTTTTTACGACTAAATTTCTTGTCAAGAGGCCAATTTCATATCATCAAGCATAATGTCACGCTATATTCAAACTTCTTTTGTAAAATCACTGACTTCAATGGGGCTTCGTGTCGTTGTTGCGGGCACAAAAATCGCACCCTTCTTGGGCAAATTTTTGGAAATCTTGCATTTACCTAATCCCAGATGAAAAAGTTGCCTTTAATTATCCATAAACCTTTCGGCATCTGTTTACGTGTGCTCAAGATGGTAACGAGAGTACTCTAGACACTCTTTTAAAGAACTTTATGTTTTTCCAAGGGTTCCTTTAGTAGATGCCAAAGTTGAATTTGGGCCCTTCAGCTTTAACATCCCTGTATTCACAACCTATTAAAAACCGACTTAATTATTCCTGTGAGCCTTCTTTTAGCCTGATGTTTTTCTTTTTTTTCCTATCGCTTGTTAAACCTGATTACACCTTAAAACAAAATCTTAAAATATCGACCTGTTGACTTTCAATTTCAATGTTCATGTCCCTCATATCTTACTAAGAATTTTTACCCAATAACTCTGATTCTCTCCATTCTTTCAGCATTCCTACGTTCGAACACATTTTTTAACTCACACATTTTTATACAAAATTTTTATACCCCTGTTTATACCTATGCAAAAAAATTTACAGCATATTTTTTAAACCCTTTAAACTCATTCTTTTTACAAAAATTTCACCCAAATCTTCTTTACTAAGATCGTGAAAGAAGAAATAATAGTATTCTTTCATAGGTATAAAATTTTTTAATTTTGTACTATCATGGGATCAATAGGATATCATAACGATGAAGAACATAAAAGAATATGATAAGTATTTTTTTGAATTCTAATTCATTTTAGGATAACCCTTTGAACTTAAGCATATCATTAGAAGGTGGAAAATAAACTAACAAGGATTTCCTTAGTAGTAGCGAACGAACAGGAAGAAACTCATTATGTAATCTATATTTATTATAGAGATGTTAAATGTTATTGTTGTCATTCAAATCATAGATACAATTATTTGTAGTAAATGATGACAATATATAATTAATGTAGAGTACGATTGCTTGGTAGTGCAATTGGAATAAAGATAGAATAGAATATCTAAAGTTAAATATAAATGATATACCGATAGCAAATAAGTACAGCGATGGAAATTGTGAAAATGATAGTATTATAGCTTATAGTAAATATAAGACCCGTCTTGAAACACGGACCAAGGAGATTACCAGATGACAGTATTAAAAATAAATCATAGGTGATTTTGTCATCTGGTAAGACCCGAAACATAGTGAACTATATATGTCAATGGTTGAAGATAAATGACAGTTTATTGGAAGACCTAAGTCATTCTGACGTGCAAATCGATGGTGAAAGATGTATATCGACGGGTGAAAGCGGAAGTGGCGTAACTTGAATTTTGGCCAAAATCACTTTTTAATTGATTGTTGTATAAAAAAAAATTCTGCGTCGAATGGTCTATATCTCGTCTTTCTACGATAAATTCTAGTAAAGATACGACCATGGATTTTTACCACCTTTTAGCACAGACCTTAAAAAAAATTGTCGTAACTACACGAAAAACTGCAATTTTTGAATAAAAGATAGATACGACAATGCGTGAGAAATTAGAAAAAGATACGACACAGGCTTTTTAATTCTCTAGTTTGATTTAAATGAGTTACGACATTTTTGTCGCCTAAAATACAACATTTACAAAGATACGACAATTTATTTCATACTAATTTTATAGGTATGAGAAAGTTATTACATTTCAAACACATAATTTTATTCTTAAACCTATACTTACAACCAATTAATATACTTAAGTAATGAGTACAGAGATAAGTAACGCCATTTCATCTCCCTCCTGCCCCTGTATGACACCTTCGCTGACGCACCATATAAGCCGTTCTTAACGCCTTTTAGTAGATTGTTAGCGTCGATTTGAAAAAACGTGTTTGTGTGTATCAATGCACGTTTATTCTGAATGGAACTGAACACGCTTATTCTTAAATGAAGCTTAAAGACGTATAGTGAAATGTTGCATGTATGTGTCCACGTATATTTTTTCCCCTGAGCATTGCTCTGGACATCTACACACTTATTCTTGTATACATATTTTGTTGATTTTACATGTTTGTAAAGATAAAAGCCCGTATATTTTCTGTTAACAATATCGATTATCGACTCATTTTTTTATGTTTTGCTAATATATTTTTTTATTGATGGTTCAATAAAAAATATTGTTGAGTTATAATTGTTGTTGTTAATAAATATTGAGCTCCTTCGGTTCTATGCGTGGACACACACATAATATAAAATGGAGTACAACCTTGCCTCTACGTCCTTCAAGAGAGAGAGATGTCTCTGTCTGTGAGAGACTCGAGACTCCTTCCGGGAACCCGTACATGGTCTCTGGCCAAAGCTATTGAAGGCAATTTCATGCAAGCTACCATCACTACAAGTAGAAAATGGATCACTAGCCCACGATGCAAAATACAAAACCGATCTTCTGGGCAAGCTCTTTGCGTCAAGCTCGACCCTAGATGACGAGGGATAGAAAACGCCGACCATACCACGATGCACGAGCATCATGTCGGAGTTTCATCAGCGCTCAGTCCTGCGTTCCCTTGATATCCAAAAGCAGAGATGTCTGACGGAATTCCTCCTATTGTGTTAAAAAAGTGCTCTCCAGAGTTGGCTCCGGTCTTAACGCGTCTTTTTCAGTTCTCCTACTCTTCTGGCATTGTCCCGGCTTCTTGGAAGACAGCCTTGCTGTAAAAAGGTGACCGCTCAAATCCTTCCAGCTACAGACCAATCGCTATAACCTCCGTCAGCTCGAAGATTATGGAATCCATAATCAATACCCAGCTTTTTCGATACTTGGGCGGCCAGGGACAAACAGTACGGATTCCGAAAGAGTCGCTTGGCTGGTGATCTCTTGGCGTACCTAACTCGTCATTGGGCTCAGGCGATTGAGTCGAAGGGAGAGGCACTGGCTGATAGTTTGGACATTGCAAAGGCCTTTGATCGGGTTTGGCACAAGGCGCTGCTATCAAAGCTTCCATCATATGGGCTCCCCGAGAATTTATGCAAATGGGTCACAAGTTTCTTAGCAGATCATGTTACAGAGCAACGGCATTTATTGCTATGCGGATACATACATATGCGGTACAGTACGCTGCCCTATATACCGGCTTCTCTGATATTTTTCTAGATATAGAGTCGGAACGAACTTGTGTCTAAAATAGAGAATTCACAGGAGAAAGTCTCTGAATGGGGTAGACGTTACTTATTCCAATTCAACCCCACCAATACATAAGTCTGCGCGTTCACCACTAAAAAGTCACCAATGGTCATATTCGTTCATATTCTCCTCGTTTTCAGGGCACCCCTTTAACATTCTCCCCCAGCATTGAAATACTTGGCGTAAACATATCAAGCGAAGTCCAGTTCTGATGTCATCTAGAGGGTGAGGCCAAGTTAGCCTCGAAAAAGCTTGGTGTCCTTAACAGAGCGAGACAGTATTTCAGTCCGGACCAACGACTATACATAACTCTGCAAGGCGCAGGTTCGGCTTCATATGGAATACTCTTCTCATGCCCAGAGGCAGGGGCGCCAAATACCAACTACTCCCTTTGGATCGTATACAATGAAGGGCCGCTCGCATTGTTGACTGCCATAGTGTTTCAAACAGGCTGGACTCCTTGAAAATACGCCGAGATGTAGCTTCACTCTGCATCCTCTATCGGCTTCATGATGTATCACGGGGAGTGCCCTGAGGGATTGTACAGAATCATACCTCCTGCAATTTTTTGCCATCGTTCCACGCGAAAAATATACCATCCTCATCACCTTGATGAGTGGCAGTCTTCCACCGTGCGATTTTCACGTAACTTTCTGCCGCGTACTGTAAAATTGTGGAATGAACTATCACCAGCAATATTTTCAGACCTATACGACCTGCAAACCTTTAAAAAGATAGCGTATTAGTACCGGATAAGGCCGGCAACGCACCAGCAGCCCTTCTCATGTTGCTAGTGTCCATGGGCAACGGTAGTTACTTTCAATCAGGTGACCCTTGTGCTCGTTTGCCCCCATATCTTATAAAATAAAAAGAATAACTTTAAATTCATGAGCATGAATAAAATATTAGGGCTTAAACCTTTATAAAGTAGAAAAAAAAGAGAAATAAATGTTTTATTACATTAATTTTCATTTTATTATAGTGATTTTATATTTCAACGTTGATTAATGATTAATAAAACAAATTTCCATTCCTTTATTTTCTTATGTTATAAACAAATAATAGTAAATAGTCATATTATTTCTTTTAATTTGTTATAATTACATTCTTTTAAAACAAACAATTCATTTAGTTTAAGATACAGCATTTCATTTTCACAACGTCTGTCGCCGATTTTGCACTTGAACCAAAAGTTGTAAGGCAATTTAATTAAGTAAACAAGATACGGCGAAATGAAATGCGTAAGGGCCTGTTATATTTGAGATACGACAGATCCGTCGCTCAAAAAATTATGCTTTTTTAAGTTATCTATACATTTCCTCTCAAAGATACAACATTTCTGCTGCGTAAAATAGAAATATTTTTTGTCGTAACTTGTTAAAAATCAATGAAATATCAACTTTAGAAAAATTTTAACAAACTCATCGTATAGGTCTTAGGTTAATTTAAATACGTTCCAATTTTTAAGTTTCTACCTTAGTAAATATAGAAGTTATGAATTTTTAAAAAAGTTTTTTGGCTCTCCTGTAAAGTTGGATTTTTCAAGTTACGCCACTTCTGCTTTCACCCGTCGATTATAGTGGCGAAAGACCAATCGAACTATGTGGTAGCTGGTTCACAGCGAAATGTCTCTTAGGACAGTTGAGTATATAATAAAGTAAATAGATGTAGAGTCAATACAATATTTTTAATATTGTTTAACTTCTAATTCTATAGGTTTGTATGTTTTAATAATACTTACTAATATTTTTGATACTCAAGTGGGCGTATGATTGTAAGAATGATATGCAATAAGGGATGAACCTTTAGATACACTAAAATTTCTAATAGTATTAAAATTATAAATATGATGAATACATTATGACAGTAGGGCGGTTGTTATGGCAGTAGAAATCCGCTAAGAAACGTGTTACAACGTACCTACCGAATGTATTATTGTATAAAATGGATGAATATTATAATAATATTGAAGTGTATTAGAATAAATGTTATGATTTTATTCTGGTAGTTGTGTAATTTGAATATATTGAAGTATACAAGTTATTGTATATTGAATAATCAAATGAGCAGATCTTGGTGGTAGTAACATAATAATTTGTATTTATAGAGTTAAGGGTTGTCATAAAAGATGACGTGAGACGGTGTTATATTAAAACAAATTGTATTAATATTTTACAATCTTATTTATTAAGTGGTGACACAAATATTAGACTATTGTTAAAAAGAATCATAATATAAATGAGTTATGATTTTTATATGATGTGATAAATGTTATAAGATCATCATTTTGATAATAATATGTTAAAAAATCAATAAATAAACCGTACCTATACCGCATCAGGTGACTCTGTTTTATAACAAATATATTAAAATAATCTAAGTAAGGGAATTCGGCAAAATAGATCTGTAACTTTGGGATAAAGATTGGCTCTAGCATGCTAGAACTTTTTATATTATGAGAGGAATCTGACTGTTTAATAAAAACATAGCTTTATGATAATGTAAAGTGAATTCTGCCCAATGTATTTATTAGTTAAAATAAAATAAGCATATATAAACGGCGGGAGTAACTATGACTCTCTTAATGCATAGCCTAGAAGACCTGCATAGCCTAGAAGACCTGGAAGCCTATTGGCGACCAATATTCGAAGCTGTGTCCGGTGCCCGTGGACCCACACCGGAGGTCTTGGAAGCTGCAAAGCGGAAGGGACAGTACGGGGGTGAAGAGGCTAGATCACATCTGTGGGATCCCATCACTGTGGATGAAGTGAGGGACACGCGGTTAGACCTCCATACCGCTCCAGGTCCGGATGGTATTCGGGCTGAGGAGTGGAATGCGGTTCCTGCGGACCGGAAGGCGGAAATATTCAACGCGTGGATGAGTACTGGCGAGACACCGGAACCACTGCGGCAATGTCGGACGATCTTTGTGCCGAAAAAGGATTCGCCGGCTGGGCCGGGTGACTATCGGCCGATTTCTATCGCGTCGATACCGCTTAGGCACATGCATGCGATCCTGGCCAAGAGACTCCTGGCTTGTTGCCCCCCGGATCCACGACAGCGCGGCTTCATTCGTGCCGATGGCACGCTCGAAAACACAGCCGTGCTTGACGCGGTGATGGGGGATTGCAGGAAACGGTTGAAGGAGTGCCACGTGGCGACTCTCGATTTCTCGAAGGCGTTCGACACAGTGTCCCATAAGGCACTGCTAGAGCTTCTTAGGGCGAGAGGGTTACCCAAGGCCTTCGTCGACTATATCGCTCGACTGTACGAAACGGCAACTACCATCTTAGCCGCAAATGGAAAAACGAGCGACCCTGTGAGAGTCGGGAAAGGTGTCCGCCAAGGCGATCCGCTGTCGCCGATCTTGTTTAACATAGTGATGGACAGCATCCTGGATTCTCTGCCTGCGTACGTCGGCTACAGGCTAGAGGGAGCGTTAATCTCTGCTCTGGCCTATGCTGACGATGTAGTCCTAATTACGGGCTCTCAGGTAGGGATGACAGAAGTCCTGAAACTAGTTAGCAGATGTGCTGAACAGTTGGGTTTGCGTCTCAATCACAGCAAGAGCTCCGTGCTCTCGTTGGTGCCAGACGGACACAGGAAAAAGTTGCACTACCTCACGGAGAAATCCTTTGGGGTAGGGCGGAGGAAACTTCGTCAAGCAACTTGTGTGGAGAGATGGCGCTATCTGGGAGTAGATTACTCGGCCGCTGGATGCGTGACGTTAGAGCATGATATCACTGAAGCCCTGAACAACATCACAAGGGCTCCCCTGAAGCCACAGCAAAGGCTGGAAATGGTTAGGGGGCATCTCGTTCCGCGGTTTATGCACGGGTTTGTTTTGGGCAAAATCGCGGACGATAGATTACGAATGCTCGACGTCCAAATCCGGGGTGCGGTGAGGAAATGGCTTAGACTCCCTAAGGACGTTCCCACTGCTTACTTCCATGCGAAGGTTCAGGACGGTGGCTTGGGTCTGCCATCACTGAGGGCGGTCGTCCCCGAACTCATTGTTAAGAGATACGGGGCTCTCGATCGTTCGACGTGGGAAGCGGCCCGGGCTGCCGCCAGATCTGATAAGATCCGTAAGAAACTGAGCTGGGCTAAGAGGCAGATGAGAAAGTACTTGCATGACACTGGAGGTGGTAGTAGCACTAGCGAGGCCACCCACACGGCCGATTACTGGCGTGAGAGCTTGTATCGCTCAGTTGATGGATTCGAGTTGAGAGAATCCTCCAAGACCGCAGCGTCTACCAAATGGTTACGTGAGCGAAGTGGGCGATACACCGGTCGCGATTTTGTGCAGTTTGTGCACACTCATATTAACGCCCTCCCGTCCAGGGTTCGGACGACGAGGGGGCGCAGGAATGGCACTGGGTCGGAGTTGAACTGCCGTGCTGGTTGCATGGTTAGGGAGACGACGGCCCATGCCATCCAACAGTGTCACAGAACACATGGTGGCCGTATCGAGCGTCACAATCTGGTCGTTCGGGTCTTCTCGGAAGAGTTGGCCCGACAAGGGTGGCATGTGGAGGTAGAGCCGAAGGTCGTTACCTCACTGGGGATCCGTAAGCCAGATATTATCGCGGTTAGAGGAGAGGTCGGAGTGATTTGGGACGCCCAGATAGTCTCGGGTCAGCGCCCTCTTGACGACGCCCATCGGACGAAACGTACTAAGTACGGATCGGACGTGGAGCTAGTCGAGAAGGTTGCCGACAAACTAGGACTTCCGATAGGCTGCGTCCGAGTCACGTCTTGTACGCTCTCCTGGCGAGGTATCTGGAGTCGGGCGTCAGTTAACGAACAGCGCCGGCTCCTAGGGCTCGGGTCTTCCCTATTCGAATGGATTCCGGAGTTGGTGTTGAGAGGGTCCCACACAAATTGGACACGGTTCAATCAGTTGACTACGGTCAAAGGGAGGGGTTAATCCTCAAAGCTGAGGGAGATCCAGTGGGGGTTGCTGCCGTACCCATCGGTGGTACTGGTCCCACATTTCTCTGAAAGTCCCTAATGTTCGACCAAGCCCGGTACCACCATCGAACACCTAAACGGCAAAATGCCTCATGGCACATGAGCCAAGTAGGGGGGTAGGGACACGGGAACCTCCGGCTCGTCTGTGATGATTAAGCTCCCTCACGGGAGGTCACTAGACGAAGGCATGTGTTGTGGGCTCAAATAGCCAAATGCCTCGTCATTTAATTGGTGACGCGCATGAATGGAGCAACGAGATTCCTACTGTCCCTATTTAGAGCTATGTGAAACAACGAGACAAGGGAACGGGCTTGTTATTTATCAGCGGGGAAAGAAGACCCTGTTGAGCTTTACTCTAGTATATTTTAATTCATATATATTATATTGTAGAGAGGTGGGAGATGTATTGTGAAACCACTAATATTAATATTATATGAATTTATTTTAATTATATGGGGAGTTTGGCTGGGGCGGTACAACTGTTATAAAGAAACACAGTTGTCCTAAGATACAATTAATTAGGATAGAAACCTAATGTTTAATATAAGGGTATAAGTGTGTCTGATGTATAGAACAATAGTTTTATATGATGGGAAACCATGGCCTAAAGATCCTCCAATAATAATTCTATTTGATTGGAGGTGACAGAAAAGTTACCACAGGGATAACTGGCTTGTAGCAAATAAGCGATCATAGCGACTTTGCTTTTTGATTCTTCGATGTCGTCTCTTCTGATCATCGTAGTGTATATGTTACGAAGTGTTGGATTGTTCACCCGTTAATGAGGAACGTGAGATGGGTTTAGACCGTCGTGAGACAGGTTAGTTTTACCCTACTGTAAATATCATTAAGAAAAGTTATATAGTACGAGAGGAACAATAAGTGATGACCACTGGTGTAGCGATTAATTATTCAATTATGTTGCAAAACTACGTCATGAATAATAAATGCTGAAAGCCTCTTAAGCATGAAGTTAATCTTAATGATAAATAAGTGAGGAATACTACCTCTATAAAGAGTGGGACTGCAAGAATGAAGATGTATACCGACATTTTGAGGTTACCATCTCGTTCTATAAAAAGTTTACCTTCTCGTGGTATAGAATGTATCTACTATGTAATATAGTTGATCTAAATAACAATGTGTAAAATTTAATTCTTGTGTATTTGAGTAAATACATATTAAACACCATTTTTTTCTTTGTATATTCATATTGTAAATATTGTCCATAATTTTGATTGTTAAATATTCACCAAATGTATTTTTTTTATTATTGTCTCTATTGATATTATTCGTATTATTTAATTAGAATAATATAAAAAGTTAGTGAATTATTTTTTAACCCCTACAAAAAAAGTGGATTTGGAAAAGTGAAGTTGTGGAAAAGAAGTGTTATGAAGTTTGGGAGTTGCATAAGTGTGTTTAAATGGTGGTTTTTGTTAGTATATGTGGGTATGAGTCTATTTTGTGTTAAAAGGACGATTTTGGATGGTATGGCTTTTTTTTTCTTACTGTCGGGGTAGCAGACCCGAAGGAGTGTAATAAAAAAAAATAAAAAGGGTAGTAGGGGCTTGAAAAGAGTACAAAAAGGAGAAACGACATCATCTTACACAACGGGTCAAATAATTTCCGTTCTTAGAACGGAACTAGCTCTGCTAGTTTATTATATAATTTTAATATTAACACCAGGTTGATTCTGCCTGACGTAGACGCTATACTCTAAGATTAACCCATGCATGTCATTGAATAATTGAAAAGACGAACAGCTCAGTAACTCTTATTTAATTTGATGTATTAGGATTCTAACTATGTTAAATTATAGGTAACAATAATACAATAAGAATAAGATCTATCAGTTAGTTGTTAAGGTAATGGCTTAACAAGACCGTGACGGATAACGGTATTACTTTGTAATATTCCGGAGAAGGAGCCTGAGAGATTGCTACTAAGTCTAAGGATTGCAGCAGGGGCGAAACTTGACCTATGATATTTTATTGAGGCAGTTATGAGTAGTATTTTATAATTATTGTATTATTGTAAGTATATATTACAAGATAAATCGGAGGGCAAATCGAGTGCCAGCAGCCGCGGTAATACTTGTTCCGATAGTGTGTATGATGATTGATGCAGTTAAAAAGTCTGTAGTTTATATTTAATAAACATAGTGAGGTATATTGTATGGTTAGGAGAGAGATGAAATGTGATAACCCTAACTGGATGAACAGAAGCGAAAGCTATATGCTTAAATGTATTATTAGAACAAGGACGTAAGCTAGAGGATCGAAGATGATTAGATACCATTGTAGTTCTAGCAGTAAACTATGTTAAATCATAGATATATTATTTATATATTTATGTAGAGAAATTAAGATTATATTGACTCTGGGGATAGTATGATCGCAAGATTGAAAATTAAAGAAATTGACGGAAGAATACCACAAGGAGTGGATTGTGCGGCTTAATTTGACTCAACGCGGGGTAATTTACCAGGTATAACATGATATAATATTTATCATGATAGTGGTGCATGGCCGTTTCCAATGGATGCTGTGAAGTAATGATTAATTTCAACAAGATGTGAGACCCTCATATAGACAGATGTAGGATACATATGAAGGAGAGGATTAAAACAGGTCCGTTATGCCCTAAGATAATCTGGGTTGCACGCGCAATACAATAATATTTCATATTATAAGGGATAATATAATGTAAGATATATTTGAACATGGAATTGCTAGTAAGTTTTATTTAATAAGTAAAATTGAATGAGTCCCTGTTCTTTGTACACACCGCCCGTCGCTATCTAAGATGGTATTATCTATGAACAAATTTATAAAGTGAATAGATAGTACTAGATCTGATATAAGTCGTAACATGGTTGCTGTTGGAGAACCATTAGCAGGATCATAAACAAGAGTGATGGGATTATTATAATGAAAGTGTATACTGACATTATAATAGTTCTGTCCGTATTCCAAATAACAAATACCTTCACGTGGTATAGAATGTATGATGCATTAGTATGTATTATCTAAAGGTTGTTGTAAAAAGGTGTATTTGAAGATTGTATGTTCTTTTGTTTATTCTTTTTCTGGGTGCAGTTAGTAGTGTAATATTTTTGGTGTTTTAGAAAATATTGTGGGATGAGTAGGTTTAAGTGCTGAGAAAGGTTATAATTAAACGTTAGGATAAATTAGTCTAAGTATTTGTCAAATACTGAGCGAACCAATACATTTGGAGATTTTCTACCCCTCGTAAAATGACATTTAAAATTATTAAAAGAGTTTTGTAGGCTAGCAATTGAGATTGTGTTACTACGTTATTGAATGGAACCCTAATCGGATATAAAAAAAGAGTCGGGGTTTTAATTGCCTCATGAGCTTGGCAAAGAAATGTAGCTGCGTAACTAAATTAATGCACATCTTTCTATCTCACAAATGAATAATTATTGTCGATGGGATTGATTATTCCTGAACCAATCATGTATCAGAATCTACCACCAAACGTTGTCTTCTTTAATTCCATAAATAAGTTAAAGCCTAAAGCAGGATGTATGAACACGAGTAAAAAAACTTTAACCCTTCTATATGTGCAAAAATATTTGCAAAAGAGTAGTGTATGGAATGTGCAAAAAAAATGGCGCCCGGCCTTACCCCCTTTTTACAAATAATATAATATTTTTACATCCAAACCATATTTTATGTTTTTGTAAAGAATTTTATAATATCTAATAAATTTTCTATCAATCAAGCCATTATAATATAGTATTTAGTCTGATTTAACATTCTTTTTAGAAGTATATATTTTGAAATATATTTTTCTGACTATTTCACATGAAATAAATTAATATTTTGTTATAATCTACACGACAGAATCCAAGAATAGACCCTTGTTTATATAATTTATCGTCACAGCTTGAGATGTTTACAAAAACAGGTCATAAATATCACTCGAAAAAAATGCGTTTCGTATTACCACAAGCAAACTTCGTCATTATGGCTTTACAAATAAAGTTCAAAATGGCTGCGGCCGGCAGAATACGACCGTTAACTGTAGACTTTTAACTCTTTGTTTTGGAAATATAAGAAATACTATCGATATAAAATAGTCATGTAGACGTTGTGTAATAATTTCTATAAGCCTTTTACGTAATTAATTTACAATTATATGAAGCAAATTCCGTCCAAAACACTTATAACACACACAACTTTTTTCTCAGCTTTCACAAGTTATTACGATGTATTTCTTGCAAATGGTTATCTAAAACTGCTTATTACTATTAAAGTAAACGATTTTACTACTTACATTCGATAAATCCAATTATTATTTCACACAAATCACACAAAATGACAGAACACACACGAAACAATTCACGATTTTCTAATGACTGAAAAATATTCGTCGACCACAGATTGTATAATATTTTGCATTCAGAATGTGGCAAATGTACCATAGATTATAACTAACCAATCTTCTTCATACAAAAGTAGTCTCTAAGTCGACGAAATACGTAACTCGATCGAATGAAAGAGCGCGGCCACATACGGCCGCTTGGGTGTAGACAGAATAGCTGCAGTATAATCTGTGGCGGCCGGATCCGGCCGCTTCGGAATTAATGGGTTAAATTCGACAATTATATATAAATTCACTTCCATATCACTCGGTATGTTAATAAAACTTAATGATTTTCCTATTCGGTTACCCTTCACCAAAATGTCTCACTCGAAATATTTACTCTTTGCTACTGTCAAAAGAATAGTAAACAAATGTAGAGGTTAGTTGCGTTTTTAAATAAAACTTAGAACGTAAGTGCCCGAATTATCTCTGAAAAAGCCTAAAACAGCATATTTTCCTATGCTAATAAAACATTTTAGTATTTTTTACTTTTATTTTAGATAAGAATTAAATTACCAAAATTAATTTTATTATGTCACAAAAAGCATGCCGGTTAATTATAAAAGAGATGCATTTATACAAATCGTTGTGTCTAATTTAAACACTATTTAAGCATAATACAATAACTTTTAATAGAGTTAAAATTAACACAATTAGCTTAACATGTATTATAATCATTAAAAAAATACGGCACTTAACGTTTCCAAGCGGTCGCCCTTCTTAGTACTAATTAAGCTCATACTGGTTTAACTTCGGAGTTCTGATGGGTTCCGGTGCTTTACAGTATCTGTAAATAAAATTAAGTATAACTAACATAATAAATTATCAAATATATGTATTGCACATATAAAAAAGAGGATTAATAGTAAATAACGCAGTTTAAATCGTTTCAATGATTAAAATTTTTATATCGGTATGTTTTTGACCAAGGAAATTTGATTAAGCTATACGTTAATTTATTTTAAAAGGTTATGATTATTTTAAGTCATTTAAAAAAGTTTTTATTGGCGCATTAATACGTATCCCTACAAACTCAAAATTGAAATAGTCGGATTATACGTTTCCTTCGAGAGATCTCTGTTGTTTGTTTTTAAAAATAGGGTAGTCCCTGGAATAAAGACAGTAAATATTCGACTTCTAAGTCTACTTTTAACTACACCTTTACGAGTGTAAATATTAATTCAAAATTAGGCTAGACAAATAATATTTTGCATATACGTATACACTAGTAAAAGTTCCAAGGCTTTATGTTTGACAAAATTTGATATCAAGAGCCAACTCAAATATATTCTATAGTCTGAAAAATAGAGTATTTATTTAAAGTCGATGTTAAGGTGATAGATAGGTAAGTTTAAATGGAGACGTACTACAGCTCTAGGAAATGCAGTATACTAGAGCTATACCTGCCGCACAATCAGCTACCCCTACGATAGCCTGCTTACCATGTCACGGTCTACGCAGGTGCTACGGACCTACTGCTATTTTGCAAGGAAGCGTGCCACGTGCCCGGTCGTTCGATCTAGACCGTTTTTAGCCGATACTAAGCTCCACCTACAAGTAGGCGCTAGGGTACTCCCTCTAGAAGATGCACGGCCTCTTAACGTCACTTTAGTAACCTGTTTCGACGTGCATGGAGTGCTCTTAGCGACTTACGCAGGCCCACCTAGGTCGAGTATGTCTCCACTCTCGTCTTAATATCGCAGTGACGGTTCCAGTTTTTTCCCCATGTTTGTATTCAATTATATTTCCGGCCGTATGCATTCCAGGTTTGTCTCGACCCCCGGTTTCAAATGGTTTTTCCATGGACAGTCTTCCTGGCTATCACTATAAGTTCTTCTTATCACCTACATAAAACCACCAGTGGTGGAAAGTTTCAGATCCACTAGGAACAGGTAGCTCAAGCCGGCCTGGCCAATATAGCCGATTACGACCCACACGCTACATTGATTAAATCCTTTCAACAATAGCCAAGCTCAAGTTAAGTTTTAATTACTGTCTTTCAAGTAATAAAGCACCAGCGGGCATCCCTCACCTTTAGTCTATGCAAGCCCTTCCTCTGACCACAAAGCTATCAAAACTTAACAACTTTTAGATGATACATACACATGTATCACTCATTCTATACCACGTGAAAGTAGTTGTTTTTAATGACCATTGATTCAAATATCTGAAATTACGGAAATATTGCAGTTTGGTTTACGACCTGATAAGAAAATATACTTTGAAATCTTATACTGCTCGATAAAATATCCTCAAATATTTTATGACAATCAGTGACACGAACGAATATTGATCTAGGCTTATATAAAGTGTGCATTAATGTCTCTTACTTTTATTATATTACAATGAAAACCATATATTATGTTTGAACGCGACATCTAAATTATAGTCTCAAGCATTTCGTCTACTACCTATTTATTTTAGCCTAATATCGCGTCTACATCACAAAAAAAAACAATTCTTTAAAGGATTATCTCTTAACTATATTAACCATTAGTTATAAACAAGCCATTTAAATTGTAAAAAGCTTTTACACTGAAACATATACAATCAAAACATAGGAGTGACAAAGTATGAGTTAAAGCCCTTTAGATACACATAAATTTGATTTCGATTTAGATGTCCCCTTTGACTCCCCTGTAGACTGTCAATGTGCCAGCTCAAAATTATCCTAGATACTTTACATTATTTACAACTAAAAATGTTTTTTTAGAAATGCTCTACCAGCACAACTCACTATTATTATGCTCTACGCACTACCGATCCCATGATATTACGCTTAATACTCCAATATACTATTTTGTTGTGCCTCTAAACTGAAACCATCACATTTTGTTTCACCTTTGGTATAAATACAAAAGAATAATAAACAAACATAATATGTTGACATTGCTTAGGACTATTGGACTATTTATACTATCAGGCATACTCTATGAAGGATTAGTTGGAGCACAAGCTAATGACAAAGGAGTTACCGAAACACCCAGTGAGATAATTAAGTATATCCATGGTGAAACCAATGAGTATGTTGGAGCCAAAGGTGCATCGGTAGTAGATGGAGGCTTAAGACTACGACAATCAAAGGATAAAGGAGGATTGGTTTTGTTCTTACATGATAATACATACAATGACTGGAGCTTTGAATACACCATTTCAGATATAGACCTGCACTTTCCAGAACAAGGAGGCGTCTACCTATGGTATACCAAGTATGATCAAGATATGGGACAGTTTAGAGGAGGTGATGGACATTTTGAAGGTCTTATGGCGGGAATAGAATTTAAAGGCATGTCTCCTGAGATTGTGTACATCTATAATGACGGAGATATTTTAGATGAGTACGGTGATTACAGTTTACATAGGGATTCCTTCGAACCATCTCGACTAAAGGGAGTCAAGGACCTGACAGTTAAAGTCATTCTAACTGAGAATAATTTCAAAGTAGAGCTGTATGACCACGATAGGCTTTTATACGACAGTTTCAGGTATATACACGATCATCCATTCAAAGCATTAGGCGTTGACAAAAGATTCTCAATTACTTCTTACTATGCGAATACATCGACTGAAAAGGCTTTTAAGTTAGTTAAAGCCCAGCTATACAAGAGAGTTGAAGGCGCCGACTATGATGCTGAAAAGGTCCATGCACTACACGAATCTTCACTTCCTTACCATGAACATGAAGTAAATCATCCTAATAAAGAAATGCGGGCCTTCATAGCACAATTCTCTCACTTCATAGAGTATGCTAAAGCCGTGTTAGGCGATGCTGACAATCCAATGATTGCTAAAACAAGCAAAAAGATAATTGAGAAAATCGAAGAAGGAAATGATAGCAGCTTTAGACACACAATATCCAATAAAATCAATGAAATGGATCGAAGATTGCAGTTAATTCACAAGCAGATGTCAGAAATGCACCACCTCATCCACGAATTAGAAAGCAGAAATTCAAATACTTCTAATGCTTTACCGTACATCGTTCTAGCTGTAGGCTTAGTATTGTGTTGCCTGACATGGTTTAAGGAGTACCGAAGACAGACTGTTAGAGGTAAAAATCTATAAATAAAAGGTTTTATTAGTTGTTCCACACATAATTTTTCCTCTCTAGAATTGACAGGCCGTGTTCTTGATAGTCCGCCCTACCAATGTGAAGGAGTTTGGTGGAGCCAATATTCGAATAAACGACACCTCCAAAGAAAGTATGAAATCGACTCTCCCGGACAAAGATCCTAGTTTTATACTGTCTAAAATACTCATTGATTCTATTTTCAAGTTCTGCTCCTAGATAAGGAATAGTTGAGCCAGCACCAGTTATAACAATATTGCTTAAAAGGAGAGTCTTATGCTCATCACCTAAGGTGTCTATTAGCTCCTTTATAGACAATGCCAAATCAAAAACATCACTGTGGGTCGATTTAAACTTCTCTTCAACTTCATGTACATCGTTTTCTGGGCATCTTGTAGATCTAAAGTTTTTATATTGATCGTAAAGCTCTTCCTTCAGAATTCTCCCACCTTCAATAGACATAAAGTTGTCATAAGGTGTTGAGCCAGGCGAATTATCTTCAATAAATCTCCTACTAAGGTCATTACAATTCAACTTAACTTTTTTTCTCCCAACAATCACGCCTTCTACCACAGCACAAACTTGGCTAGACCCACCACCAATAGAAAGAACCAATGAAGATGCCCTGCCATAAGAGAAGTCATCTAATACGCCACTTCGGGCAAACAACAGGGAGTCGCAAAGATTTTCCTCCATTACGCTTTCTAAGATATTCTTTTTTGTTTCGGGTGGCTCAAATGTGTTTTCGGCAATGCAAAGGTACGACGTATCTTCGGGGACGTTGTCTTTTAATATTTTCATGTAGTTTGTAAAGTCTACAACTACACTGTCTTGTACAGGAGACTTGAAATTGTTTTTGACTGTGCAAGATGATCCAAATCTAGAAGGAATACCGTTATTAGAATACCCAATCTTAAACGTCTCTGTTCCTATATCCACAACAACAGTGCTATTGTCATTGGCAACAAACATTGAGGGGGTGGAGAATAAATGGGTGTTGTTACAGTGGTGGTGGTGGGGGGGGGGGGTTTAGGTTAGACAATAAGGGGAGGTTATGCTATAAGTTGTAGATTAAAAGGTCTTTTGCCAATGCACGGACACCAATCAAGAAGTCGCGACCCTTTATGTAATAATCTTGCCTTTAATGAACTCTAAAGGGGATAGCATTGGTTTATCAAACCCAAATAGGTCAACTACCATCAAAAGGTGCTTACAGCATTAAATTATACAACATTTTTCAATAACTACTTTATTGGATCAGCTCATAGCAAACGCCCCCTTCAGTGAATGTCTCCCCCTCAAAATCGTCAACTAGCGCTATCTCCGTCTTTTTAATTAGACTTCGCAGGTATTCAACGTGCACTTCATCCAAAGTCCCCCTTTTAATGTTAATAGCCTTGGCATTTTTAGATCTAAAGATTTTGGCGAGGCTTAAAGTCTCACTAAACGTATCTTTCTCTCCCCATAGCTTTAGTTCTCTGGGGTATTGGCTATACATGATAGTCTCACCAACATAAGAATAGAATATTTCTTCCGTAATAAATGGAAGGTAGGGGTGGAATATCTTAAGAATGTCTAAAAAGACGGTTATCAAAACCCTTGTGTGATCTTGATCTTTTACGGTTTTGGCTATCTCAATGTAGACATCACAAAAGTCGTAGAGGAAGAATTGGTGGATGGTCTGTGTTGCAATCATAAAATTATACTTTTCTAGATTATTTTTTGTAGTTTTAATAGTTTCATTTCTTCCCCTTAAGATCCAATTTATCACTGGAGACTTTCTAGAAAGCAAGGCTAACTCCTCTTCGGATACAAACTCCACTTTATCGCCAACAATCCCCCTACAAAACTTATTAGCATTCCAGATTTTATTGCACAACCTTCTGTAGCCCTCAACCCGTAAAATATCCAAATTAATATCTTTCATTCCCAGTGTGTAGGAGAGTAAAGTAAACCTTAGAGCATCTGCGCCACACTGTACGATACCATTGGGAAAATCCTTTTTTAAACTCTTTTCAGCCAAGTTCATTTCACTTGTAGCCAGATTTCCTCCTTTCATGACAGCTATAAGATTCTCTAGAGTCGATCCTTCTATAACAAACAAAGGGTCTATTACATTCCCCAGACTTTTACTCATCTTCCTACCGTGTGCATCCCTAACAATACCATGAAGTAAGATACGTTTAAATGGAATAGAGTCCGTTAGTTCTAAGGACATCATCACCATTCGTGCCACCCAAAAGAATAAAATATCTGAGCCCGTCTCTAATAGGGAGCCAGGGAAATATTTCTTCATTTCTTCTGACTCTTTAGGCCATCCCATTGTAGCAAAAGGCCAAAGACCCGAAGAGAACCACGTGTCTAGGACGTCCTCGTCTTGTACGAATTCATCTTCTGCGAAAGTGTCTGTTTCCCTCTTATGGTAACTTTCGACAGCTTCTCGCTTAGTCCGCCCAATACACCACTTGCCAGAGGGGGATTTATATGCCGGTATTCTATGCCCCCACCATAACTGCCTAGATAGACACCAATCCCTAATGTTTTCTAACCACCGACTCCAAGTCTTCTCGGCTTCCACTGGGTAGATTTCAATTTCTCCATTACGCACGGCGTTGAGAGCCTTTTCCGCCATTCCCTGGCATTTGCACCACCATTGCTCTTTGACCATGGGCTCTATTACATCACCCGATCGAGAACAAATGGGCAAAGACTGTTCGTATTTAATTTTCTTAACAAATAAATTATTCTTCTCTAAAAACTCTACAATCTTTTTTCTAGCTTCAAATCTCTTTAGACCATGAAAGGGACCTTCAATTGATATTTTATTATCGGCATCAAAGATAGCGATCATCTCTAAATTGTGTCTTTTGCCGATCTCAAAGTCTACTGGATCATGCGCGGGCGTGATTTTCAAGAGACCCGTTCCAAACTCCATATCCGTACAATCATCAAATATGATGGGGATCTCCTTATAGGTCAGGGGATTGATTGCCTTTACGTTTTTCTCTAGATGTTTATATCGAGGGTCCTTGCTATTAGCACACAAGGCCGTATCTCCCAAGATCGTCTCTGGCCTCGTAGTTTGAATTTCTACAAAATCATTGTTTGATAACGGATATTTAATTTGATAAATTACACCGAATTCGTAACTGCCACCGTCTACTTTTAAATAAGTATTGGGCTTTACAGACTCGTGATTAACCTCTAAATCTGACAGGGTAGTCTGTAGCTTTGCACACCAATTGACTATTTTAGCCTCCCTATATATCAATCCCTTTTCGTAAAGCCTTACAAAGGCTTCTATTACGGCCTTACTCATGTCGTCGTCCATTGTAAATTTCTGTCTAGAGTAGTCGGCACTTGCACCGAGCCTTTTGAACTGATCCACGATCTTATTACCATACTGTTCTTTCCACTGCCAGGCTGCCTCCAAAAACCCTTCTCTATCGACAACTTTACCTTCTTTGACCAGTTGTTTAGATACCACTGACTGTGTGGCTATGCCAGCATGATCAGTTCCCGGAAGATACAGCGTTTCTAGTCCGTTCATACGGTTGTACCTAATAAGACAGTCCTGAATAGCTATCATCATAGAATGACCTATGTGTAGGCTACCCGTTACATTAGGGGGTGGCATTGTTATGACAAACTTCTCTTGACTTTCACGGGGCTTAAAGTAGCCTTTCTCTTCCCAAGTCTTGAACCACTTGCTCTCAATCTCCGATGGATTGTATCCTTCGGAAGAAAATGTTTTCTTTTTGGATATTTTTAGGTTTTGCGTGCTTTTGCTCAAAAACTTTTCTAGTTTTTGTTTTTTCTTTTCTTCTTCGAGTTGCTTTTTGTCCATTTGGGGATTTAAAATATTTTCAGTTACTTTTTGTGGTAGAGAGGAGGTGATTGTAACATAGTAGGTTGAGGTTGATGATGAGTCTCAAATAAACTGATTAAAATTGATTTTATTGACTATAAAGTGTTTCTTTTTTATAATGGTCTACGATAGTAATTTTATTTAAAACTGCATATTCAATACGTATGATCGGGCCATATCTACATTATCATCTTTATCGATCTAACCTACCTTTTGTAACCCATTCTAAGTCGCTTATTACCTCTCTTATTATAACATTATCTCACCTACCTTAACCTACCTACCGTCTTTTCCATAATAAGCATGAACAAACAAAAGAAACTGAAGTACATTCAAAATTTAACTCTTCACGAAGTAACAAACATTAAAAGCAAAAACTTTCTCGTTAAACTTAGATTTTACGAGATTCTCTACGAGATGATACTAAGTGGAACCATTAGGAACAAAAGAGAAATTTATTATTTGGATGTAAACATCTTTAAGTCCCAAAAGGTAGTTGATGGACTCATTAAGAAGACTTGTCTAGAGATGAATGAGACACCGTTTAGTCTGAACATTACAAATACTTTGAAAGGAATCTTTCAAGGCAGTGTAACTTTTTATTCCAAAGATAAGCAATATACTTTGGGTGCAACTGTAAGTCTTATACCAGACATGAATAGAATAGAAAAGGTGACAACTACTAAACTGTATTGTTTGGTTCTAGAGAAGGACACTATCTTTTCAAAGGCCGTGCGTCAACTTACACACCCCGAAGTCTTTCTATTGGTATGTGGAAAAGGCTACCCGTGTAAGAACACACAGTTATTCTTATCTAAAGTGAAGATTCCCATCATTGGACTATTCGATTATGACCCGTATGGCTTGGATATATTTCTAAAGTATTCGGCTGTATGCGACATTACAAGGATAGGACTAGACGGTGACGATATACAATACATCCCACAAGACCAACACATTGAGTTTAAAGCCAACGACCATAAGAGGATGAAATTAATAAAAACCAACTCGCTAACTTCTAGGGAGGCCTTCAAAATGGAAGAATTGGGCGTTAAAGTAGAACTAGAAAGTGTATTTGATAGATGTAACGTATTTGATTACATTAAAAATAAATTGTAAACTAATCTAAAACAGAATGATTTAATTTGTTTCAAGAGCCTTGTGTATATTTGTGACTACTTTCCTTTGGTGATTATCCATTATACTAACTGCCCAGCCTTTGATGACTCACATATAAAATGACAATTAATTGTAAAATACTTTGGATTGTAAAATGCATTTAAGTACTTTCTAATAGGTAATCAATAGACGAACAAGTCCGGTACAATAAACCATTCATGGTCTAGACACTCCAATAAGAATCAACTATTATTCCATTGTTTGTGATGTGAAACAAACGTATATAAAAACAATCTGGGAGAAATAAACATGCTTTACCTACTAATAGGTTTTATATATTGGGTAGCAGCTAAAGAAAACGCTGTGATTTTAATTTTGTGTAGAAACTCAGACTTAGAGAATATAAAGAAATCTATAATCAACTTTGAGGAAATGTTTAACAAAGAATTTCAATACCCGTACGTCTTCTTAAACGACCAGGACTTCACGGAAACCTTTAAACAATCGATTAGAGCCGTAATATCCACAGAGGTAGAGTTTGGGAAACTAACAGAGGAGGAGTTCGGAGTCCCCAAGTTTATAGACATGCCCAAAGTAAACAGCACAATGGAGGAGATGCAAAAAAGAGGCATCATTTACGGAGAGTCTCTGTCGTATAGAAAGATGTGTAGATTCTTTTCTGGGTACTTCTTTAGAAACCCCCTTGTAGCTAAGTACAAGTACTACTGGCGAATAGAGCCAGAAGTAAGCTTCCTTTGTAAGATAAACTACGATCCCTTCGAATACCTTAGAGAACATAACAAAGAGTACGGGTTTGTCATAACCATTAAAGAGTACATGGAGACCATACCCAGTCTTTATAGAGAAACAATTAATTTCCTTAAGAACCACAGACACATGATAGGCCTGCCAGACACCAACAAATTCATTTTTAATCACGATCTTACGTACAACGGGTGTCACTTTTGGTCTAATTTCGAAATAGCCAGTTTTGACTTTTGGAGATCCGAAAGATATTTGAAGTATTTTGAGTGGCTTGACAAGTCTGGAGGCTTCTTCTATGAAAGGTGGGGAGATGCGCCAGTGCATAGTCTGGCCCTCTCCCTTTTCTTAGATAAAAAGAAAATCCATTTCTTTGAAGATATTGGTTATACACACCCCCCTTTTATACATTGTCCCACTTCACCCTCCCGCCTAAAGTCCTGTTCGTGTAAACCGCAAGAGTCCATCGACTATGCGCCACAATCGTGTCTGAAAGAATGGCTTTCTGATGTTATAAAGTCGTTGTAAGAATAAAAAAGCTTATAAAAATTAAATGATAAATTAAAAACAGTTTATTAACAACCTGTTAGTAACGCGTGCAAACAGTCCAATACACGGGCATTTTGTAATTCATAAAATACACCATCGATCTATACAATTATAATTTAAAAGGTACTTTATAAAAAACAATAAACACACTCGTAATTAATAAGTCTTTAATTATTTCTTCTTTTTATCAGCTGCAACCTTTTCTGTTGTATAGCCGTACTCAGCAAGCTTAGCATCGGTACAAAGCTCAACGATACTTCCGATACAAACGATCTTGTTAGAATCTCTTAGAGCGAATCTACCTAAAGAAGGGAAGTTAGTGGCAACTTCCATAACACAAGGCTTTTGTGGGACGAGGACCACCATAGCATTATCGTCTTGTTCGAGTCTCTCGGGGTTGTCAATAGCTTGAGGGTCCTTGGCAGACTTTTTCTTAAGAATCTTGTGGACCTTAACGGGAACGTGCATGATACCGAGATCAAGAGTAGGGGCGTAGCCAGCGCTAAGACCAGTTGGTTTGTCGACTACAACGAGTTTAGCGACACATCCCTTGAACATCTTGCATGGGTTGTTTTTGGCATCGGAGATGACATTACCGGGCTTGACCTGGTTAAGGTCACCCTTAGAGGCGTTCTTAAAGGCAACACCACAATTCTCACCAGCCACTACCTTTTGTTTGGCCTCCCTGTGAATTTCAAGGGACTTGATTTCAGTAACGACACCGGCTGGTTCGATACTAACGGCCATGTTTGGTGTAGCGATACCGGAATCGATTCTACCAGTGTAGACATAACCGATACCAGAGATCTTGTGCTTTTGAACGATTGGCATTCTAAGAGGCTTGTCGAACATTCTGGCAGGTTCCTCTTGGAAGTCAAGGGCAGCTTCGAGTGTAAAGACCTTCTTCTTAGTCTTTGGGTCTTCCCAGCCACCGAACCATTCGTACTTGGGAGAAGACTCAACTAAGTTGTAGTTGTGGTAGGCAGAAATGGGGATAATAATGGGGTTCTTATCACTGTGGTAAAGCTTGGCAATTCTCAACATTTCAGCTTGGATTTCCTTGAAACGACTCTCTCTGATTTGCTCATCGACTTCGTCCATCTTGTTAATACAAACGATAAGTTTAGAGCATCCGAGAACAGCAGAAATGGTGATGTGGGCCTTAAGAATACCTCCCTCACCAACACAGGCCTCAAACCCAGAAGCTGGGACGATAACAACACCTACATCAGCCTGAGCAGCACCGGTTACCATGTTCTTAATAAAATCTTTGTGTCCGGGACAGTCAAGCACGTTAAGAGCGAATTTCTTAGTGCACATCTTCACGAGGGTAGTAGAGATAGTGATACCTCTCTCCTTCTCAGCAGCAGTGTTGTCACAAACGTAGGCATAACAGAAAGTGGATTTGTCATTAGCAGCAGCCTCCTTCTTATACTTCTCCATTACTCTCTTATCTATAGCCCCAAGTTGGAAGGCAAGATTCCCAACACAAGTACTTTTTCCACTATCAACGTGTCCAATAAAGCAAACATTCAATTGTTTATCTGGTTGTGTAGCCATTTTGAGGGGTAAAAATTTTAAAGTTTTTATGGGAAAAAATTTCTAGAAAAAAATAAAATTTTAAAGATTTAGAAAAGTTTTAAAAGTGGAGAACAAATGAATTGTAAAAATGCAGAACAAATAAATTTTAATCTTCATCAATTGATAAACAAGAAAATAAACTATAACGGTTTTTGTTTAATTTGTATGGTTTAAGCTACCCGTTACAAAATCTTTTTTTAATTTATCGTGAAATTATTTGAATGCTTTTTAAAATCAATTAACTTTATTGGATTATTCTTGCATGACTCGGTGGCAGTGGATTAACAAGTCCCTAGACTTAAAGTAGAAGTACTGGACATTGTCCGGGAAGAATTTAATTTCCTCGTCTAATCGTACTCTTAACTCCCCGAAGACACTCCTCATAGCGGGGATATTGTGATACTGCTGTCGTACCATCCAAATGTAAGTAAAGAAAGTTCCAATAGAACCAAAACCAAAGAAGAACATAACTAGAGAGAGTGGGACACAAAGGATCTTCGTAAGGAGGGCGAGTCTTCCTAAAGTAACATGAAAGGAACTGGCTAGAACACAAATCTTATAAATAACAAAAGCCTCAAAGACACTCTTGTTGGAGAGTACGAAAGACATAAGATGGTAGAGGGAGAGGAAGTAGAAGGGAATCAAAAGGATGTTGTGGGGGAGAGTTACGAAGACGAGGATACAAAAGAAGTTGGGTTGATACGGTATTGAAGAGGGGGTTTTCAAAAACTTAACGAAGGAGGTAGAGTATGCAATAGTAAGGAGAATAATGTTGGCTAGGGATGGTAAGTAAGGTATTGGAAGTTTAACAACAAAAAGTAAAAGGTAAATTGAATAGTTCAATACAAAAAGGGTATTTGTGACAGCCCAAATCTTTTTTATATGACCCAAATTCTTCATGGGTAAGAAAGATTCAAAATATTTTCTTAAGTTGTGAAGGGGGGGGGGGGGGTGTTTGACGGTAAGGTATGGGACTGAGAAGGGGTACGAAGGTAGTACAAAGGCATACACAAACATAATACAATCTATTTCTATACTACAATACAACTCCAGTTAAAAACATTTTATTAAATTTGATCGAAATCTATCTTTACACCATGGGGGTCTTCAGCACTAAACGTATCTTCAATATACCCGTTATCCTTTAAGATCTTTATTTCTTTTGGCATATACTTTAAGACTATGTCGGCCCTGTTTGCATTTCCCTCACGTAGGCTAAGCAACACAATATCATTAGGAGCAATCCAGACTGTTTTATAAAGACTTCCCCGGACTTTGGCTATTCTAGAAATAGAATCTGAGCATAAAACTGTAAACTGGCCCTGCCCAAGGGGTGCCACTACTTGTCCATAAACACTTTCCTTACCATCTGCAAATGTGAGGGGCCTGTCAGCGTTGTTCTTGTTTTTTCTTCTGCCTCCCATTTTTTGGGGATTTCAAGAAAAAATAAAAAATTTACACAGTTATTTAATTAGTTCTAAAACAGCTTTGACGATGTCATCGCCTTTGGGGTAAACTAAACCTTCAAGGGACTTTGAGTAAGGTGTAGGCACGTCTTTTGCAGTTAGTCTTACTATGGGAGTTTCCAATGCTTTAGAACATCTTTCATAGACTTGAACAGCTATCTCCGAACTTAGTCCGTATAAAGGATACGAATAATCCACGACAACGAGTCTTTTAGTTTTATTAACTGACTCGCAAATGGTATGAATATCTAGGGGACGAATAGAAACTAGGTTTATGACTTCTACTTTGATGTTTTCGTTACTTAGAGAGTCACATGCTTTCAAAATCTCCTTTAGGGACAACGAAACACCAACTATTGTTGCATCTCTACCTTCTCTCTCCACTACAGCCTTATCTAGCGGCTGGCAGTAGCCATTAGGGACAGCAGGCCATTCATCCGAATAAAGCATTTCATTTTCTAAGAAAATAACCGGATTGTCATCTTTTATTGCGGAACGGAGGAGACCAGCGTGGTCTAGTCCAGTAAATGGTGCTAAAACCTTCAGACCCGGGACGTTTCCATAATAGGTAGAAAAGTCTTGAGTGTGTTGGGCTGCGTAGCCTTCATTAAATCCATTAGGTCCCCTAAACACAATAGGACATTTAATTCGACCTCCGGACATATAGTGTGTTTTAGCACAACTATTAATAATATGGTCAATGCTTTGTAAGGCAAAATTCCAAGTCATAAAGTCTACTATGGGCCTTAGGCCTGCGTAAGAGGCCCCAACAGCCAATCCAGTAAAGCCCATTTCACTAATAGGTGTGTCAACTACGCGTTGTTCACCGAAGGCATCTAAAAGACCTTTTGTTAGGCCATGGGGGCCACCAGATGCACCTACCTCTTCTCCTATAACAAATACATTGACGTCTCTTTCCATTTCTTCCCTTATAACACAATTAATAATCCCTTTAACCTTCATTATGGGGTTTTAAGTGATTTATAATATGTTTGTTTTGGCAGTTTATATGTGATGGCTTATGATCAAATTGATCTAACGCCAAGCAGCAAGTCTAAGGAGAGGATCACTAAAAAAGAATTATAACTAAAGGATACACTGAAGAAATCCAACATATTATTTTTGTGCCTAACACGCAGTTGGATACTATATGTGGATCTTAGAGGGCACTTTAACGAAAGGTAGTATCATCATAGTAAGTAAAAATATCAATAAACTGAAACTTAAATGGATGAGATGCTTGGATACTCGCTTGAGATGTTTCTTATCACTTATTATCGGTTGATTATGGTTCCTGCAATAAAAATGTCACGAGTTCACAAACACAGCACTTCTAAACATATTGATTGTCTTTTTTTAATAGCTAGTTGTGTTCACCACTTAGAATATATTTTATACATTTGTCCGATGAACATTCATGACCTAAACCTATTGTGTCTATGAGCTAGAGACGAGTTATAATCAAATACGGGCCAAAACAAAAAAAAACATGCCTACACTACAGTATAGGAAAGAATTTATTTATTTGGGCATATTATATTGCTAAAAAATTCATTCTGACGCACAGTTGGAGGGAAGACTTGGAATTGGAGTATCTTGACGACTTTGGCTAGCTCTTACAATCTCAGTAGCTGAATCGGAGTGTGTAGATTCTCTTCGAGCTTCCATAAATAAGCTCTCCAGTGTCATCATGAGGACTTTACACTACAGTATATATAATAAGTTAAAAAATATCAAACAAAGTAAGTTACCGTCATGGCACGACTATAACCTCCTCTGCATAACACCAATGTCTATTACATTTACAAGTACATTACAACGAACAATTTAAATGCCAAATTGTGTATTTATTTTATCTTACTTAATTTATAAGCTCTAGATTTCCGTGTCTTTACATCCTTTAAATCCTGTTTGTCAATGTGCAACACCCCAATCTTATCATTAAAACCATTTTTAAATGTATTCTTATGTTTCTTTGGATTTTTATTTTCCCCAATGGCTTGTTGGTATCTTTCCTCTCCACAGTGATACTCGTTTTGCAATTGGAGCTCTAAGCAGGGCCCCACCTCCTCTATAGAATCATCACTAAGCACCCTGCAGTACTTCATTACAAACAAATCCCCAGTCTTAGATATAATCCAAGCATAATTAATTCCTTCCAAACATATTTTAGAACTTTTCATGTTTAGCAAGTCAATAAAAATATTTTCTTTCCTCTTGTCGTCAATATTGTTTAGTAAAATGAAGTACTTCGCATTAAGTTCAAATCCGGGACCGGTGATATCTTTCGTTATCTTATGATTTAATAATTTAAAGTTTAGCATATCTATAATTTCGTTATCATGAGATCGTCCAACAATAAGTTCTTTCTTCTTGTTAATACTTACGAAGAACTTACATTGTCTCTTTGCCATTAGTTTAGAAGTCCTTTCGCTATCCTTATAAGCATCAAAATCCTTTCTAATCTTAATTGTATCGCCTCTAATTAGGCCCAGTTCTCTTTGAACTGCCTCTCCTTCTTTAGTGCAAATAATCGAAAGTAGCTGCGCCCTCTTTAAAGTTTTTTTATTTTTCATTTGGGGACGTTAGAAAAAATAATTAAAAAATGATTTTTATTTGTAATCGACTAAATTTCTTTAATGACCACCAATTTAATTTATTCTACGTAACTTTTATAAGCATCACACAAGTTTTTTATAAAAAACAACAAACCATTTAAACCCCAACGGATGCCAAAAAGTTTCAATTTAGAAGAATTATTCCACAGAATACCGAGACATACGCTAAGACCAGAAAGGACCCAGCCACCTACCGGAATTCACAACAAATATTTGACCAGTCTGGGTCTTAATCTAGAGCCTAGGTACGAAAGAATTACATCAAGAAGCATCGATACGAAGCCTTTTAAGGTGCTTGATGCCCCGGGTATGTTAGACGACTATTATTTGAATTTATTAGATTGGAATGCAACGGACATAATTACTATTGGGCTGAATGAGGGAAAGGATTAGGGAGATAATCTTATGAATGGGCATAATAAATAGGTAAGCTTGAAAAATACAAAGGGATAGTTAGATAAGCTGAAGGGGAAAGACTGAAAATATTGGGAAGAAAAAGAGACGCAAAAATAAAGGTAGGAGACAGAGAAATAGCCGATACACCACTGGTCATAGAGGAATGCAAACACGTAATTTTAGGAGCTGACGGGATGAAGATACCAAGGTTGTTGAATGTTGTACTGAAGATCTTTAGTGAAAGAAACATAGACTTGGTTAGAAGCAGTACGGTTGCTTCAGACACAAATAAAAAAGATTTCAGGTGAATATTTAAGACCGAGATAGGAGACTTTAATGTATGTACGGCGGGACCCCATCCTAAAAAAAATACTGAGTAATAAACCCATATACCAAAGAAATGGTATGATATCTGTTAACCAGGAGAAGATTTTTGCAGAGGAAATAGAGAAGAACTTGAGTTTAAGAATCATTAGACCAAGTAGATGACCCTGGTCTAGTCGAATTGTTATGGTACCCAATCTGACGGTTCTTTTAGAATGTGCGTGGATTACAGGAGCCTAAACCCAACTACAGTGAAAGATAGGTACACACCACCCAGGGTCGATGAGATATACGATGAACTGGCCGGCGCAAATGTCTTCTTAGTTTTGGACGCCACGTCCGGTTGCTATCAAGTGGCAATGAAAGAACAAGACAAGGAAAAAAACTGTATTCTCGTTTGCTGGAAGACCTTACGAGTACAACAGAATGCCCTTCAAATTATGCAACGCATCAGCGACATTCCAAATAGCAATGGATGTTATCCTCAGAGGCGAAACAAAGAAGTTTGTCATCCCGTATTTTTTCGACATAATTGTATATTCGAAGGACATAAAGAGTCATGATTCACACCTAAGGATAGTATTGGGAAAACAGATGGGTGCTGGTCTATCACTTAACGAAAGAAATGTCGATTTTTCAGCATGAAGTAAAGATTTTGGGGAGCATAATCAGCGAAGGTGAAATTAAAATAGACCCAGAGAGAACAAGAAAAATCGTGGAATATCCAGAACCAACAACGATAAAAGAGCTTAGATCATTCTTACGCCTTATAAATTACTGCAGAGAGTTTGTACCCCCGATTTGCGGAAGCATAGGGACTCTTGTACGACTTGCTAAAAGGAGAAAAGAAACATTCATTAAAGAAAAAGCAACATAATTGTCAAGGTATAGAATGCTTTAGAAATCTAAAAAAAACTAGTTAGTAAATTAACATCTAGAATACAGCCTGATTTTAGCAAAGATGTTATCCTAGTAACGAAGCTTCCCGCCATGGAATTGGCGCCATCCTGCTGCAGAAAAACAATAGGGGAAAGGAAAGAAGGATTTCCGCGTTCAGTAAAAGATTGGACAAGTGTCAACCTAATTACTTGGTGAAGGATAAAGAAATCTTGGACCTCGTGAAGAGCATCGAAAACTATAGGCATTATTTCCTTGGAAGAAAGTTAATCTTAAGGAGAGACCACAAATCATTAAAATATTTTTGGCAAACAAAAAATTTGACAAGCCGACTAACACGATGGGCTATGAAACTAAGGGAATATGACTTTGAGGTAGAGTACAACACGGACGAATGCAACATTGCGGATTGCCTTAATATATTAAGAGAATATCACGTGGAGATAGCAGAAGAAGAAGAGTTGACACAAGAGATTTAAGAACTAATATCGAAGGATAACCATCTCTTCACGGGCCATGGATCTCCTAACACAATGAAATTTCCACTAGCTTAAAGATTTTATTGGAAGGGAATCTACGTAGACGTAGATAAATATTGTAGAAGATGCGCAAAATGTACTAGGGACGGTAATTCAAGGATAAACGCTAGAAACAAAGTTATTTCATCATAATATCTAAACCAAATATGTGAAATCGATATGACGTGCAAGATTTCAGAGGAAAGCGGATCAAATTTTGTTTTTGTCGCAGTTGATCACTCCTCCAAAAGGATGGAGACGAGAGTATGGTTTCAAAGACGGCAGAGTCTGTATATAAAGCCATTGAGGATCTAATCATAAAAAGAAACATGGAATGCCGGAGAGAATCATCTCTGACAATGGACTCGAACCCAACAACGGATGTTTAAAAAATCTACAAGAAAAGTATATTTTTGGCCAAGATTTTTGTTCGCCACACCATCACGAAACAACGGATGCACTGGAACGCGCAATTCAGACTCTAAGAACTAGAATTAAGAGGCTAAGGTACTTCGGCCTAAGGAGTGGGGCCCGCTAATGGATAAAGCGACCTTGGCCTACAATGTATCCTTTCACAGGGCTATTGGGATGTCCCCATACATATTACTGCATGAAACACAGAAAGAACTAGAGGGGGATATAAAGTTTAGTAAATTTAACAAAAGCATTAACAAACAGAAACTGTTGGATACGAGGCATGACGTCTTTGAGAAATACAAAAGATCAATTATAAAACGGGAAAAAGGGATCACAAGGAACCTTGAGATTAGGGACAAGGTTTTATATTTTGACCTTCTCTTCAGGACAAAATGACTCAGAAATGGTGGCCGGGATATATAGTCTCGGGGTTTGTCGGTGAAGATGCCTACACAGTAAAACAAATAGCTGGTAACTTGAAGTTACGCATAATTAAAAAAAATATAAAGAAGGAAAAAAAAGATTTATTTATAGTCGAGGCTATTAGGTGATAGACTATTAAGTTTAAATGGAGACTTACTACGGCTCTAGGAAATGCAGTAAACTAGAGCTAGACCTGCCGCACAATCAGCTACCCCTACGATAGTCTGCTTACCATGACACGTTCTACGCAGGTGCTACGGACCTACCGCTATGTTGCAAGTAGGCGTGCCACGTGCCCGGTCGTTCGATCTAGACCGTTTTTAGCCGATACTAAGCTCCACCTACAAGTAGGCGCTAGGGTACTCCCTCGAGAAGATGCACGGCCTCTTAACGTCACTTCGGTAACCTGTTTCGGCGTGCATGGAGTGCTCTTAGCGACTTACGCAGGCCCACCTAGGCCGAGCATGTCTCCACTCTCGGCTTAATATCGCAGTGACGGTTCCAGTTTTTTCCATGTTCGTATTCAATTATAATTCCGGCCGTATGCATTCCAGGTTTGTCTCGACCCCTGGTTTCACATGGTTTTTCCATGAACAGTCTTCCTGGCTATCACTAAAAGTTCTTCGTGTCACCTACATAAAACCACCAGTGGTGGAAAGTTTCGGATCTACTAGGAACAAGTAACTCAAGCCGGCATGGCTAATACAGCCGATTACGACCCACACGCTACATTGATTAAGTCCTTTCAACAATAGCCAAGCTCAAGATAAGTTTTAATTACTGTCTTTCAAGTAATAAAGCACCAGCGAGAATCGAACCCACACCTTTCGTGTATAAACACCATGCTCTGACCACTGAGCTATTAGAGCTTTACAACCTTTGGATAATACATACAAATGTATCATTCATTCTATACCACGTGAGGGAGTTGTTTTTTTTATAGAACTATAAAGAAGGATATGTTTACTTCTGAGTAATGGGGTGCCGTGTAAAACTTCACACATCAGAAACAACAGTTAAACATCATGGATCAGACGTGATATGAGAGGAGGGATGTATAAATTAATTGGTAAGAAGGGAAAAAAACCAGAGGGAAAATTTTGATCAATTTTGGAGGGAAAAATAGGAGGGAAAAATAACCCCCAAATATGTTGTGGGTAAATGTTGAAGAGATGTTCAATAAACTTAAATATGGGGACATTAGATCATTGGAAGATGTCATATTACACGTTGATCTTGCACCATTTGTGCTTGAAAACGAAATTTGTAAGTGTGGACAGCCCTTTAGCAAAAGAAAAACTAAGAGTGTTACATTTATCCTTTTAAACTGTAACAAGTGTGATACAACAAAACGTATTCACTTATTTAAAAACAATCTCGAAACAAGAATAGATATCTTAAAGCTCATTAAATTAGTCTATTATTTCTCATTAAATATAGAGAATGGAATAATTAGCGAGATGTTAGAGATTGACCCAAAAACGGTCAATAAAATTATACTTAACATCCAAAAAAGTATCTCCTTGTGTAGTTTAATTAACGAACCGATAGGTGGCCCTGAAACAATAGTCCAATTAGACGAATCATGTTTTGGGAAGCGTAAATATAACGTTGGGAGAAATGGAAACCAAGTTTGGGTTTTTGGTGGTATAGATGTCCAATCGAAGAAGTTTTTTATGAAAGTGGTGCCTAATAGACAGAAAATAACACTAGGTCCCATTATTGAAGATAACATTTTACCGGGGACTACTATTTACACCGATGAATATTCAACATATTTAGGGTTTTTTAATAATAATACTTCATATGTACACGAGTATGTGAACCATACAACTAATTTTATTAATCCTGTGAGTGGTGCACACACTCAAAGCATTGAAAACTTATGGTCTCAATTTAAAAGATTCAAGAGGAGAAAATGTTACAGTAAGTTAGAGTACTTACAATATTATCTTGATGAGTTTAAATTGAGAAAAAATTATAAAGGATGTGATAGGTGGAAATTGTTCGATACCTTATTAAACATATGTTTTAATTGAAAATGAATTGTTTTATTGTATATTTAAAGTATTTTTTTTCTCTTTTTAATCTTTGTTATTTTTCCCTCCTATTTTTCCCTCCAAAATTGATCAAAATTTTCCCTCTGGTTTTTTTTTCCCTTCTTACCAATTAATTCTCCTGCTGGAGGGGATGCAAAATAATAATAAAGTCTTAGACACTTACAAACAAGAATTGCTGCCATTCTATCGTATAAACATGGTGATGTCTATTAACCAATCTCATATGCGTCTAGAAGACTATCCTTGCATAGAAAACTTAAGCATGAGTGAGTAAGAATGTATAGCTAATTTGGGGAAACAGAAACCTTCGGATTTTTGTTTTTAAATACATTCGATGTTATAACCGATCACAAGCCCCCTGTGGCCGAGTGGTTAGACTTCTGAAAGCTAACTTACAAAAACCGAGGGTCGAACACACCAACAGGGGGTTTTTTTAATGTGAATCCGGGGGTATGAAGGAAATGTGGGTAACCTAGTGTAAGAGGTCCACATATGTTAATATACATAAGGGTTAACTTCCGCGTGCCTTTGCAGCTGTAGGGACACTCAGAACTCAGCTGCTTGCCTTTGGATTTCACATGTCCCGTAGTTTAATGGTAAAACACCTTCGGTCAACGGAGGAGATTGTGGGTTCAACTCCCAACCAGGACACATTCACTAGGGGAGTGAATGGTATTAAAGGGGAAAATCCGGACATGGATGAGCATCCTTAGGACCTTCCTTTCAGATTCCGCACACATGCCGAAACTCCTGGGCGAGGAGAGTTCAACCATGAAGTTGATAGTGTAAGGGTGTGAGTATTGCGAATATGATAGGGGTGCAATAAGCTGTGAAAGTCGGTGACCTCTTCCCCGAGTTCGGACCCCACGCCCGTTAAGATCGGCCACTGTGGGTCCTGGATTGAGATAGAGGATTAGGCTTCGAATAGTGGGGGAGTTCGCCTGGAACCAAAGCCCAATGGGTATGGTAGCGCTTGTCGCGCTAGAGGCCATATGAGGAGGGAGTTTTAGTGAGTAAGAATCTCACAGTATCTGATGTATAAACGGCCACAGTCGTGCTACCTGGATCTCTATGAAGATTTCTCCCCACCTCCGGCTAGCAAAAAAAAAATATAACCGATCACAAGACCTTAAAAGCTCTAAATAGGCTAAAAATAGGATCCCAACAGATATAATGATGGATTGATAAACCAGCACAGTATTATTATTATCGGGTGATATATCAGCGAGGTGAAGATATCCCATGTCGATTTTTAATCCAGATCATTTAAAAACGAGGTATTGGCAATTTGTCAAGAGGTTCCGTAAACGAATTAGAGAAAAGAGCTATAATTAAGGCAAAGCATGAAGATTTACTACACCGAGGCGCCAAGGTAGGGTTGTTGGAACTGGGGAAAACGTTTGATAGGTCAATTTTTTAAACTCTATTTTGGGACGAACTAAAGAACTGTGTACGATGTAAGATGTATACTCCGAAACAAAGCAAAGCATTTATTTTTGTTAACTCCTACTACTTAGGAGAAAGGTAGTAATAGATATCATTGGTTCATTACACAATCAATATATTATAACAGGGATTGATTATTTTAGTAGAAAAGATTTTGGGAAATTTTTACACCAAGGGATAGCAAAAAGGTTGTAGAGTTCGAGTCAGAACTACATAAAGTTGCAATATAAGGCAATTAATTCTAGACTTATCCAAGGAGAACATGGGTGAAAATATTTGTAAATGGGGCAGACAACGTAAAGTTGAACTACATTATACGACATCAGTCCATTACCCATTTAACGGCCAGGTGAAGAGGTTTAATAGAGCAGTCCAGAAAGGCATATATAAACAAGAAGTAAGCATAAACCTGAAAACGAAATTTTACGGGCTTTGGAGGTTTACAATGTGGATGGCATAAGGAGCTAGGAAGGTCACCCGACGAAAATTTAAATCTGAAAACGCAGGAAAGGTAAAATTAAAACAACACGAGGATATAGAAAAATTCAATAAGGAAAATGTATCAAAAGGTAAGGAAATCGTCTTTTCTGAGGGGGAAACTGTCATTATAAGAAATGAGGGCAATGTCAAGAAGGGACAGCCAAAGTTCAAAAACAGAGGATGTGTGTCTAAAGTCCTTCCAAATAATACTTACCTGGTTATAGTTCATAATAAGGAAATAAAAAGACATTCATCACAGCTAAAACTGATATGTGATCAGTCTTAAACAGGGGAGATGCTGAATATTCAAAAAATATATTTAACCCCACATACAATCTTAATAAATATTTAAAATCAAAGATATAATTATAATTAAATTCCTTTTGGACTAAAGTACGGCCTAAATTATTTTAAAAAACGATTCAAGAGGTATTAAGTAATATAGAAAATATTATTGCTTACATCGATAACATTGTCATATTTGCCAATACCACTGAGGAGCACGATTAAACATTAAAAAAGTCATTCAATGATTAGGGGGAAAGAACTTCCAGGTAAACTTTGCTAAATCATATTTTTATAAAAACAAAATAACAATTAGTATTTGTGTTTCAGAAAAGGGAATTGGAACGGAAAAGAAATATTTAGAGCACAAAATCTACGGTACCGAAATACGAACAAAACCGCAGCTACAATATCTTTTGGGCGTACTAAACTGTTACAGACCATTTTTAAAGAATTTGATCACGCGCATCCACCCGATAATCGAATTAATATGCAAAAAGAAAAACAAATTGGGAAAAGAGCACTATAAACTTATAAAAGACTTAGAAGTGGATATTTAGCAAAAGGTAATTCTAAAATTCCCCGTATTATAGCAAAAAATAATAAATAAGATTGTGATGGTTGAGACAAAGGTACTGGTGGCGGATTTTACCGAGATAACTGTGTATTAGGATATTAAAGTAAGCTATTTAATGATACGTAAGCTAATCATTCCATAGTTGAGAAGGAAATATATGCCATACATAAGCTTGATTACCTTAAGAAATGCAATACAAGGATCTTTCATTGAGGTCTACACTGATAGCCAAAACTATGTAACAACTAATCCCTCAACATCTACGAAGATGAGCAGTGGCAACTCTTATTAGAAAATTTCAACATGGAACTAATATAAATTAAAGGAACGAAAAATAACATTGCCAGTCCATTTTTCAATATTTATAGCATTGCAAGAAGAGAAAAGACAATATCTAACGAAGAAAAAAACCATATCAAAATTAAAACATATCGAAGTGTAAATATGTACGAAAAGGATTGATATGTCATGTCGTGCCGTAGACATCCCTTCAAATCTAGAGATTCTTCCAGAATATATTTTGGATCGCCTTCGCCGAGAAAAATAATTTTAATCTAAATTATATATTTCACAAGTTCTTCGCGCGGACTCATATAGCCTAATATTTCACAGGCAGTGTCTTCCAGACTGTATGACACTTGTGTGTTCTCACCATGCTCACTGCGCGCAAAACATTACTAGTGTCATAAGTCGGTCTAGCAACTCGGCACTTCTGATATTTGGATAAAAGCTTTCCACCAAAATCTATATAAGGAAATATTATCTGAATCCCTAAGCAATAAGTTCCAATCCAATTAATAAATAATCCTTTGACATGACGACAGCGACAAAAATCGCCACAATATATATAAAGGAGAAGATAGTAAGGACATCGGGACGTAGATACGAGACCCAAGACTGGTCGCGGAGATATCAGGATTGAATGAAGAAGAAATGTTACGAGTCGCGGTGGTATACCTACACAGGTAAGCTAGGTCGTGGGCAGCACAAGTACTGCAAGGAAAATGGAGTCTATTAAGTCGGGGTGCTATTCGACCTGATAAAAAATAGATTCGGCACCGCTCTAGGAGGAGAGCTTTCTATAACTAGTTTTGCAATCTTGAAGTCGCCCAGACGCGCGAAGAATTTTCTACTTTATTAAGAAAGGCCACAACAATATGTGTGAGAAGTGTAATTACAGCCAAAGCCTTGGCAGAGATTGTGGCCATAAGACTCCACCAGGAATTATAGCCCTGTGTTCCAAAAGGCTAGGTCCGTCAAGACGTGTGAAAAATTTGCCCAGGTGGCGGAAGAACTAACCCCTATAGAGTACAGAGACAATTTGCTGGCGAATATGGATCAGTTTGGAGGAAAAAATTTTGAAGGTGTGGATTATCGAAGCAAGCGGACTAAGAATTTCCCATAACATTATTCAAATGGCCGCCACTATAAACAAGGGAGGTTATATTACGGGAAGAATTTCCGTTATTGCCTGTTACATGGCCGGGATCGCAAGACATATGTATGTGCGACCGTAACAGAAATGCATAAAAGTTAAAGGCGAGACTAGGAATCTCGATAAGGGGGTAGATCAGGTAGCCACGAAAGAACATCGCATCCAGGATGTTTGTAGAAAAAAATTGTACATTATTTCTTTGAAGAGTAAAAGATAAACCCCCATTCTTTGTCGAGGTTAGGGAATGGAACAGGAAAAGAGGAGTCCTCTTAGACACAAAGGCCGATGTGTTATTAATTGATGTTCACGACGTTCAAAAACAAACAGGCGTATTGGTAATTACGACTGGGTAGTAAGAACCGTCAGTGGGGAGATTATGACTATCAAAGGGAAAGTTTCTAATCTTAAGATAGAAGTAGAAGGCGAAACGATATACTTCTAGTCGTTAGTCATGTCACAGTGTGAATACATAATTCTCGGAGCAGATGTACTCCCCATTTTACCAAGCATATTAAGCAAGAAGATTGGGTGAAATAGCCTTCAATGGGAGTCCCGGGCCATCAGGTCGATGGTGGAGGAATCGATAAAACAGGAATACACCGAAGCTTTAAGACGGTGATTGGAGAGCTTGATATTTGTACCACGGACGCCCATACCATAGGTACGGGTGACGCGAGATTAATTTGCCAGAAGAATATACGGATACCATTGACACAGGAAGTTATGTCGAGGCCTAGATAGAAAAGAATCTGAAACTAGGCATCGTCAGGGAAAGTCATAGCCCTTGGTGCAGTAGAATAGTCATTGTAGCCAAATTAGACTGCTCATGGAGGATGTGCATTGACTACCGTGCAATAAACACTGCCATTGTTTGGGATAGGCATATGTAACCCAGAGTTGACGAGATATACGATGGTCTAGCAGACGCCAGAATGTTTTCCGTACTGGATGCAACCTCGAGTTACTACCAGATTGCCCTGGAGAAGAAAGACAAGGAGAATAATAAAAGATTTAATGGGCTAATTTTTACAGCATTTATAGATTACCGGCCAAGTCTGTGGGCTCAGTAGAGACAGTAGATAATTCTTCTACACCCTTCGGCTGTGCGCCTAAAAGGTCTTTAGGGGCAATCATGTTCCCCCGGGATACAGGCTCATGGGGCCATTGCTTCCCCACTCCTTCTACACTAGAATCAACTAGCTTCTCCACGGCTCTCTCAATCTCCTCCTCTCCAGCATCATCCTGGTCAAGTCCTCGCTTTCGATCCAAGGAGATACTCTCCAAGGTTTTCTTCAGCACTACAGACTGGATGTATGCTTCCAAGGATGGTTGGATATCCAGCTCTTGGATGTACTTCTTATGGAAGTTCGTCACTACACCGTCCCATGTCATTACATAGGGTATTATTTTTGTCTTAGATTTGTGGATTACACCAAGCTCATTAGCCAAGAGGTCGTACTTTCTTAACTTTTCATTCTCAACTATTGTGAGAATGTCTTGGTTGGTTATTCCAACCTCGAAAATTAATATTTCCTTTCTCTTTTTGTCTAAGACAAGAATATCAGGCTTATTATGACTGACCTTGATACCCGTAGATATCCTAGTGTCTACTCGTATCTCGGCATTGTCATTGGACATTACCTCCTGTACAGAGTGAGACCTAATTTTATTGGTCTTTTTAAAGCCATATTTCTTACATAGTAAGAGATGTAGGCACCTAACTACCTCGTTGTGTCTTCTCATATAATCAAAACCCAACATTCGATCACACTTGGTAGCTAGATGATCTACAGTCTTCCTATGCGATCTACAGTGAGGACATTAGCCCTGCTGTCCGCAGAATATATTTCTATCCTGCAGGAAGCAATATGTTGCTTCAGATCGAGCCTGGTTATTCCCCTTCACCATCCATGTTGAGGAGCCCTTTATGCTTACTAGCTCGTGGTCCTTTGCTTTAAACAACTTTGAATGGTTGTAACGATTCTTTATTTCGTTGTAAAGCGATAAACTTTGAGCTTCGCATAGCACTTTTGGTGTGACTAACGCTTCTAGATGGTACTTTGTTCTGAGGTACCCTACTATCTGTGAAAGATGCGACTTGGAGTCTTCTTCCACTTTTAGTATTGCTGCACGTCTAAGTGAGCTATTTCTAGACTCATTCAGTGAGTTATACATGTTAAGCAACATGTTTTCACTCCTGTGCTCAACACACGCAAGGCCTCTTCCCATTTCACTCCTAGGGAGGTATAGTCTCTCCTTACAGGCTGGCTGTAAGTGGATATGGTGCTTTATTAGCACCTGGCGAATGTCAAAATCGAGACTTCTGTAGTCTTCTGGCTCGAGTTTCAGAAGACCAACGTGGTAATTAATGACTGAGATCGCATGCTCATTGATGGCACGAAACATGTTCTCACCATTCAACTTCGTCATACAAAGTCGCTCGACACGACTCAGTATCTCAGTCTTTACCTTTTCAAAAGTCTCTCTTTTGATTACACTAAAAGAGTCTTCCGTTATTCCCAGGTACTTGTATCCCTGTGACCCTTCTAGTACGACGGCATCGTTTTCTACTCCCGTACAATTAGTGGCAGATTTCTCTCGGTTAACCTCAAGACTTACTGCCTAAAGAACTTTTTAGTTCCCTCACTTAAGGCCTTGAGGTTTTCCTCGCTATCTGCCAGGAGTTTCAGGTCATCAATAAAAAGAAGATGGTTCGTGACAAACGACTGGCTGTCAGTTTGTACCCCTACCTTTGGATACAGTGAGTTCAGTTTCCTGCTCAAAGGATCCATACATAGAACGAACAAGATAGGGGATAAGGAATCACCCTGTAATATGCCCCTCTCTATTTTCTTCTCCAGGATCATTTCTGGCCCTGTTCTAATCTCAATGTGCCACTTTTTAATGGTGGCATTTAGGAATTTTCCTATCCATTGAGGGAGGTTTAACCTTTCAATACATGTGGTTAGATAAGCATGGTCTACTGAGTCGTAGGCCTTCTTTACATCTATCCACATGGTCTTGAGGAGGTTTTTATGCTCCTTATTGATCGCTATGTTTAACATAGCCTGTTCCTTAGCTCCTTGGACTAATCGAACTGTTCCAAGTTGGTTCACGGCTAGAAGACCTCTACTCTAAACAATTAGTTTTAGGACTCTCGTCGTAAACTTCGTTGACAGTTTATAGAGGTTCGACATACAAGTGATAGGTCTGAAGTCGCTACCACGTGTCGGCGTACCCTTTGGGTTAGGTACGTTAAGCCCGCATAGAATCAACTCTCAGGAGCCTTCCCATTTAAACATATTTCCCTTATACATTCATAAAGGAAAGGGTGTAAAGCAGTACACTTCTTAATGAAAAAGTTGTAGATGCCATCACACCCTGCTGCCTTCCAGTTTGGTAGATATTTTACAATATCCTGGATCAGCATATGATGGGAAGGTGATCTGCTCATCAGTACCAGGTATGAAATTAAGGAGGTACTCATCAAAGGGATTGTCTCCTTTGGGTTTTTCCTCCTTAATCCACATTGCAGACCAGAATGATTTTATGTCCTCTTTCGGGACCTCATGTTCATTCTTCTGGGCACCTCCGAGTTCTCTATAAAAGGAGTTTCTATAGAGCTCGAAGCTTTGGTTGTGCTGTCTGTACTCCCTTCGCTTTTGGCTAACCTCAAGCTTTTTAGAATACACAGCAATTTTTTCACTGAAGATAGCGATAGCTTCAGAAATATCATGGTGCAAGCAAACCTTTAGGTTAAGCTCTCTCATAATTTTCTTGGCCTCACTTTTCTCATCTTCAGTGAGTTTACCAAACTCCCGTACCTTACTCAGAAGCTCCGTCTTCGCCTTAAAAGTGTTTATCTTTTTCAAGATACTTTCTTTCCAGACTGAAGGCTTTGCTTCTTTTCTGGTGATCTCCTGGTAGCAGATCTGTGCCGCCTGGAATATTCGCGCTATATTCGACATATTGCAGGGTGGGTGTTCACCAACAAAGGTTTCTACCGACTTGATTACGGAATCAAGTCTGAGTGCATCGACCTTCAAGGAAGAAATCTTCCTTGTCCTCTCCACTTTTTCCACTCCTTGTTTTTTTAATAAGAAAAATTTTTCTTTAAAAATTTTCAGAGCTTCCATGTGGACCTTTGCTTCGTGAAGAGTTTTCTCTTCAAACAAAGTAAGGACGGTCTTCCTCCTCTTGGTAGCGTCCAATTTGAACTCTCGATTCGAGCACTGCCTCCCACTACTGGTTGTAAGGGCTTTTTGTGATCTCCTCTTGAATTCCTGGAGGCCAATGTTGGAGACGAACTTGGTGCAGAAGACATCCGTTGCTTTGTTCCAACCACCTCTTGGCATCCTACCAAATCTCGTAAGAACTGATAGAAGCGCTTGTTGAGGCCACTCCCTCTCACTAGACTCGACACTCTCGAGGAGTGCAGCCAGAGATTCGGAGATGGAGAGAGGGGATCCACTAGTGTCTTCCCTCTCCTGGTCATCAGTCCTGCTGGTTTTGTCTTCCTGGATAGCTACGACAGTTTGTTTTTTTAAAAAATTTCATTTTCTGTCTGCTCGTTTTTCTTTACCCCCATCAGACAAGGAGAAAACAGAGTTTTATTTCTAAGGGAAACTGTACGAGTTGAAAGAATGCCGTTTGGGCTTTGCAGTGCCCCGGATACGTTCCAGAGAACTATAGATAGCATATTTAGGCAAGAAAATCGGAAATTCGTAATTCCGTACTTGGATGACGCCATAGTTTACTCGAAGACGAGAGAGGACCATGAATAGCAGTTTGAAATTGTGTTGGAAAAGGTGAAGGCAGCAGGCTTGTCGTAAAATGAAACATCAACAATGTAAATTCTTTAGGAAAAATTAAAGATTTTAGGCAATATTGTGTCTGAAGAGGCGATTAAAGAAGACCTAGATAGGTTAGAGAAAGTTGAAAACTATCTAGAGCCAAAGACAATCGAGGAGCTTCGCTCCTTTCTAGGAACTATTAACCATAGTAGAGAATTCGTGAAACAGCTTTCGATAATAACAACCCCATTATATGAGATGCTAAAAGGAGAGAAGAAGCTGTTCTCAAAACAGATTTTTTAGATAACCGCCAGGTCGAGGCTTGCAGACAAGTTTAAAGGCAGTTGTGCGAGTCAGCATTAAGAACACAGCCGAAGTTCGATAGGGAGTTTATCTTGACGACAAATGCTTTTGACATAGGAATAGCTCCGATATCCCACAAATGGACAAAAGTGGTGAATATAGAATGATTTCAACGGTTAGCCGTACTCTGGAAAAGGTTGAAAAGAACAATACAGTTACAGACAAGGAATTATTGGGTGAAATAAAAGGAAACGCCCATTTTCAGCATTATCTTTTAGGGAGGTCATTCACGCTACGAACGGATCAAAAGGCACTGACATATCTATGGAAAGTGAAGCATGCCAAGGGGGGACGACTCAGATGGGCACTGAAATTGACAGAGTACACTTTAAGATTGAGTACGTAAAGGGGAAAATAAATCCTGCTGAAAGATTGGCAAGAACGCAGAATCTAGACGTCATTCATAGGATAGACATCTCGCCGACTTTGTCGCAAAAGGAGAAAGAGGATATACTTAAAGGTATAATTTTGCTTCGGGCATTCGTCGCCTAACAATATGAAATTTATAATCCGACAGACGTATTATTAGAAAGGAATGTACAAAGACATTGAGAACTTTTGTAACCAATGCATGACGTGTTTACGAGCTGGTGAGGAAAGGACGAACACGATAAATAAAGCCATAACTACCAAGCTTGAGAACGATCCTTGGGAGGTAGATTTAATTGGCAGACTGGAGTGTGGTAGTAAGAGCAAATATAGGTTTCGTGGATATCAACCACTATTTAAAATGAATCGAGACAAGAACTTTGAACTCTAAGACCTCCAAGAGATATGCCGGGAGAATAAAGAGCTTATAATAAAAAAAATATGATATACTTGTAGTATACTTTCGGACATAAACCTAGAATTTAATATTACTGAAGTTTGTGCTTTAGTTGAAAAATATCAGTTTAAATGGGACTTCGGTTACCCTACCTACCCAAAACTACCTGGGCAGTAGAAAGGGGCATCCAAACACTATTTAATAAATAAAAAAACTTTTTGACTACGGACGTAAAGATTGACCGTCGTGGGCTCAAAGGCTACCCTAGCATGTAATCTTTCATACAATACAGCCATTGAAACATCTTTGTATATTTTTTAAAAAGGGAAGCCAAATTAAGTTACTAATCGACAATTTTCTAGGACCAAGCCCAAGAACCTACCCTCGGACGGCGTTGTAGCATAAGCGGGATGAAATTATGCTAGATACAAGGTCAGTATTATTAAAAGAAAGGTAGAGGTAAAGCGAGACATATCCATAGGTACCCGTGCTCTTATATTTAGAGACAATATCATGAATAAATAAAACATGAAATGGTGGCCTGGTTTTATGTTGACTAAAAAAACTATATAGGATAAGATGACTACATAATAAAAGAGGCGAAGGGAAACAAAATTTTGCGGGTTAATAAAAGACATGTCAAAAGAGGCATGTCTTCTTCTAGGTAAGGGGGTGTCGCAAGCACGTCTAGTAACTCGGCCCTTCTGATACTTGGAGAGAAGCTTTCCCGCCAAAAACTATATGAGGAAATAATGTTCGAAATCTCAAGCGATAAGTCCCAATCTAAAAAACAATAAATCTTAAGACAACTATTTGAAATAGAATGCCGCAACGAAGAATTCTAATTTGACAAAACAAATTACTAAATAATTTTGTAATAGAGCACACACAATGGCAAAGAATCGATTCTCACCAATAAATGTCTTATAATTTCAACTCCAACCGTAAAACGGACATGATGAACTTATCGCCCAAAACTTTCTACAGACAGAGACAAGATATCCGACGATCTAATGAACCCGGTATCTCAGACGAACGCGCAAAACAAATCTATGACAGCTACAATGAGAATAGCACGCGCATCCCAGGTCTCTCACATTACATTCTTAACTCTTAGAAGTCCACAGAGCCTAAGGCTAAATCTACTTTCTCTAACTTCATGAACCTACCTACTTATTAAATCTTGCACCATACATGTGCAGAAAATTTTTAGGGTTCAAGACCCCAACATTCAGGATCCATTAGTATGGTGTAAAATGCTGAAAAAAAGTCGCGTCTTTAAATAATTGGAGCACCGACACTGCATTAATCATACTAGAAGATCTGATCGACGCAAGCCTCCTAGAACAACTGAGTGCTAAGAAGACACCTGATTCAATGTTAGATCTATTATGCGTGACCCTATACCCGGATCAGCATTTTGACATCTACCGAAAAGCACTGCTCTTTATACAGAGACAACATCACACTTATTTTAAGCCCTTCATCGACAAGTTGGTTGACCTAAAACGACGAGCAGTCCTTTGCGGCCGAGTCAATGGAGCTAGAATTTCAAATCGAGACATTCTCGATACTATTATTAAATCTCTGTCGCTTAAAAGAGAAACATATTTGGGTAGTTACAAAGCACGCAAACTCGACGAGATAAGACAAGGCATTCAGAATTTTCAAGAGACCGACTCTTCTAACATTTTCAAGACGGCCAGACCAATCCAACCTTCAGCGGATCTAAAGTTACAAAAAGAAACATCCATTGTTACTATAATAAGAGTAATATATATTACCCTTCTGATTGACGCGTACTCCGGGCAAATGAGCTGAACTTAAATCAACAAGTCACGCTTTTACAGCTAGGTCAACGGACATTTGCAAAACTAACTCCCCAACATAGTATTCGTAACTGAAATCTCTTCAGTTAAACTGGCCATTGACATTGGGTCATTAAAAATGTAATATCAGTGCAAACCTTAGAACATATCGCTCCCAACTACGAACAAAGAAAATGTTTTGAAGAAAACATTTTAACCAATGGAAATACAACATATTTGACATGAAAAGGTGTATTACGAGGTCGCCTCAAGGGCGATATTTCTTTTGAACAATTAGCTTTTACATATTACAAAATTTGAACTACGCTGGAATAATCGGGCTAGAAACGCCCAGAACAATTAACTTTGAATTAGATCTACACAGTGGACACATAAAATTCACAAAACCGCCAATAGTAAACCCATTTTAATTCTAAACATGTAGATAGAGCAACATTCGTATAACCATATCAAGGAATTTGGCTTAAAATATACGGAAAGACACCCCTAAAAGACAAGGCAGCTTTTACAGGCTGTACAAAGACAACACCACCTTCAATAAAATTGAAGCCATAGACCCTCACGATAGAAACAATACACTGTATCACTACTAGTAGATAATATCCCTAATCCTAATACTCTTCTCGAATATTGAGCGTAAAGTACCCGGAATGACCTTCACAGTTACCTAAATAAAGATATTAGAAACTCCAATTAAGACCAGATCAACTTGGAACAAGATAAAATAATACTGACGCCTCCTATGACGCATCCACCTAGGTTTTACCCTCAACATTTATTTCTCTTTAAACGCCTTTGCAAAGAATCTCTATACACTAACTCAACAGATTCAAACCTTTATATGGGGTAGCATGTCGTGCCGTTGACATCCTTCCGATCCAAAACTTGTTCAAGGACAGGATATGGAACTATCCCGTCAAAAACGGATGAACTTGATCTAAATCTGATTTTTCTATAATTCTTAACACGGGTTCAATAACCCAATACTCCGCCGGTAGCGTCCGCACAAGCGCATGGCATTGCTGTGAATATTCCCTCCACGCTAAGCGCAAAACAATATAAGTTTGCCAAAGAACCCTGGCAATAGCGAAGCAATCGGTTTTTACTGATAAATGTCTTTTAACATCAATTATAACTGTCGTGGGTTCTTACACTTCCACTATTTAAAAATATAAATTTTTAACCCTCATGCAAAATAATAAAATCTTAAATCTCGACATGGCGACAGCGTCAAAAGCGATGAGAGAGTTCAATGGTGATGAAGATGATGATGTGAACATGTGGCTCAAAGAAGTCATCATGATAGCCCAGGCTGCAGGTTGGGATGACCAGACCCTTATGGGGCTAATCGTAATCAAACTTACTGGGAAGGCCAGGACATATCTTGTCACGTTGACCAACGGAGATTTAACTAAGATTAATCTCGAAACTCTCGTAGAAGGACTAAAGAAGAGGTTTGGCAACTCAACAAATACGGACGAGATCCCAGACAGGTTTTTAGCAACTAAAACAACCCGGGTGTATGAGGACTATATACAACTGTTGAAGGATGCTTCAACACTTTCAGAGCGGGACTGCATTACCCTCAAATCACTTATACGACTGACTATTTCTAAAACACCGGCTGAATTGAAAACTCTGTTATTTACATATGCATGCTCTGCCCCCGATTGGAACACATTTGTTTACCAGGCAGAAGAAGCGGCTTGGATGGCGTTCCCGGAAAAAGTGACCAATCGTATTGTAGAAAAAGCTCCTAAGGAGGATGGTTTAAAAAAGACTTTTCGAAATGACTCGAAGCGTAAAGAGTGTAAATTGTATTGTCTACTACATAAAAAGGGGAACCATGCCACGGAAAATTGCTTCCTTATAAAGAAACTCGAACAAAGCGGCTGGAAAAAGGAGAAAAAAATTAATGTAGTTGAGGGGAGAGAATCTGACCAAGAAGGAGATCTAAGTAAAGAAATTAACATCTACTCTTGTGCGGTAAACAAAGTTGGAAGTAACCCATTTTTTGTACTGGCCAATAGTGGCGGCAAACATAACGTTCCCATGCTGATTGATACCGGGGCGGACGTCTCGCTAATTAACATTGACAATGTGAGTGGGAAACATGAGATCTATCCAACAAGAACAAAGATTAGAGCGGCTTCTGGAACTTATTTAAACATCAAGGGCGTGTTGAAAGACTATAAAATTAGAATACTCGGCGAAGAAATTACATTTTCTCCTCTGGTTTGCCAAGGCCTTCCAAATTATACAATACTTGGTGTTGATGTAATTAGGGAATACCCCACTGTAGTAAACAAGATATTAGGCTACCTAATAAAGACAAAAAAGCAGGAAATAGCTAATATTAAACAGGATGCATCTACAGACCCTCAATTAACAATCTCTAAGAAGACTGAAGGGGGGTCAAAACACGGAAATAACACTGAGGTATCAAAGAATCCTCAAATAGATACATTTTCAAACTTACCAGAAGAAGAAATAAAGATCTCCATCAGAGAACAGGATGACAGCAAACCCGAATTAGAGTCTCCAAAACATAATATAAACCAAAACAACAGCGCTAAAAGTACGATTTTAGAAGCCTACAACAAACTTTTTGGTGAGAACATTGGCTCGGGATTTATTAAGGGTGTCCATCCACATCAGATTGAAACGGGAGACCACAGCCCTATTTATCAAAAGAACTACCGCGTCCCGATTCACTACGAGACAGCAATCACAGAGGAGATTAACAAGAATCTAAAACTTGGAATAATAAGGGAATCAAGTAGCCCTTGGTGTAGCAGAATTGTACCTGTTACAAAACCGGACGGAACATTACGCATGTGCATTGACTTCAGGGCCCTTAACAAGATAACTATCAGAGACAAATGCCCCCTACCCCGCATTGACGAAATATTGGATAGACTATCTGAGGCCCGAGTCTTCTCTTCACTAGACGCTACGTCTGGATATTACCAGATCGAATTGAACGAAGAAGATAAATGCAAAACAGCATTTGCATGGAAGGGGGGATTATATGAATTTAATAGGATGCCCTTTGGTTTATGTAATGCACCCGCTACATTTCAACGTGCTATGGATCAAATTATTGGAAACCCTTGCTCTGAATTTGTCATACCTTACTTAGATGACATAATAATCTTTTCAAAGAATGAAAAGGAACATTCGTCTCACCTCTCCATAGTCTGGAATAAACTGGAAGCATCTGGGATGGTATTGAATAAAAAGAAATGTGCATTTTTCAAATCCGAAATCAAAATACTGGGTAACATAATCTCTAATGGTTACTTGAAACCGGACCCCTCGAAAATCGAAACGATTCAAAACTACCCTTTCCCGAAAACTCTTAAAGAGCTTAGATCTTTCCTTGGCCTGGTAAATTATTGCAGAGAGTACGTTGAGCACTACGCTAAATTAACTGCCCCTCTTTTTGACCTTTTAAAGGGAGAGACAAAAACAAGTGTAAAACAAGTGCCTTGGTCAGAATCCCTTCAAACCAGCTTTATTGCAATTAAGAAAGCATTATCAGGAGAAATTAAAAGGAAGCAGCCGGACTTTAAGAAGCAATTTATTTTAACTACAGACGCTTCCGATATAGGAATTGGTGCAGTGCTATCCCAAGCTAGCGACAACGGGAAGGAAGAAGTCATATCGTTATTTAGTAAGCGTTTTGAAAATTGTCAGAAAAATTATTCGGTCACCGACAAGGAATTACTAGGTGTTGTAAAAGGAATAGCAAACTACAGACATTATCTACTAGGGAAAGAATTTACCCTAAGAACAGATCACAAGTCACTCATCTACCTTTGGGAGTCAAAGAACCCTACAAGCCGAATACTTCGGTGGTCTATGCAATTGCAGGAATATAAATTCACCCCAGTCTATATCAAGGGGGAAGACAACGTAGCTGACGGTTGCAGTAGGATATTTGAGAACGAACATAAAGTTGCTTCGATCGTTAAGGAGCTGACATTGGATGATAGAACCAAAATCTTAGAACACTATCATACGGTATCTGGACACGGGTCTGCAAACAACATGAAGTTTTTGCTTAAAAACAAATTTTACTGGGAAGGGATATACAAAGATATAGAGACGTTGGTTCTAAAATGTAAGATTTGTGCCAAATTGGGAAGAAAAATCACCAACACAAAAAACCGCATTATTCTTACAGAAGCGGAAAATGAGTTGTGGGAGGTGGATCTGATTGGACGAATTCCATATAAGGAAAAAAACTACTTCATTTTGACAGCCATCGATCATCACTCTAAATGGCTAGAAACATTAATTGTTAGTGATAAGGAAGGAAAAACGATAGCGGAAGGCATTGAAAAAATTGTTATAAAAAAACACGGAATTCCTAAACGATTTCTTTCAGATTGTGGCCTAGAATTTAAGAATAAAGACATAAGAGCTTTACAAGAAAAATATGGCATCGAATGGAGCTTTTCGTCCCCGGAACATCATAACACAGTTGGAGCAATAGAAAGGGCAAATCAGACCCTGTGGAACAAAATAAAGAAACTATCAGACTGCGGAAAACTGTCTTGGAGGAACGTGGTTGAAAAAGCCACATTTGCAGTAAACATCTCCTACAATAGAGCTATAGGAATGTCTTCATATATTTATAAATGGGTTAAAACCCCTGAACTAGAAGTTGATAAAATATGGGGAAGAAGCTGTGATCGGTTTAATAGGTTATAGTTAAATACCAAGAGGAGCCTACATTTTCAAAAATATAAGAAATATATTGAAAAGGGGAAGATCAGCGCGCCTTCTGACTTTCGTATAGGAGACAACGTTTTAATCTACCGAGAAAATGCATCAAACAAATTGAAGCCTAATTGGCACTCCGGATATAAAATTACTGATAAGATCCTACCGGATGGATATATGGTTAAAAAGGACAAAAGCCTTCTCAGGGTCAATAAATCTCACATGAAAAGGGATTTTTCAATAGGGGAGGGAGATGTCGTGGGTTCTTACACTTCCACTATTTAAAAATATAAATTTTTAACCCTCATGCAAAATAATAAAATCTTAAATCTCGACAATAACCGTAAATTAGACAGGGGGAATTGTTTTATACTAACAGGGGGGGTCAGTACATCTCTTATAACGTTGTCGAACGGAGGTATTAGGGTTAGTTTTAATTCTCTCATAGATTGTTTAAAGCAAGATTTGGCAACTCAACGAACATCCACGAGATCCTGGACAAGTTTCTATTAGATAAAACCACCCGAGTGTATGAATACTATATACAACCTCAAAGGATACCTCTACATTTACAAAGCGGGACAGCATTACCCTTTATATTACCCATCCGATTGACCATTGCTAGAACAACGGATGAAGTGAAAACCCTTTTGTTTACATATGCATGCTTTGTCCCCGACTGGAACCCGTTTGTTTACCATGCAGAAGAAGCGGCTTGGTTGACGTTTTCAGAAAAAGTGACCAACCATATTGATGAAAAACAAGTGAAGATGATGGAACTTTAAGAACAAATCGACAAGACTGGAAGCGAAAAGAGAATAAGTTTTGCTGTCTATTGCATAAAATGGGTAATCATACCACAGGAAATATGTTTCTATTAAAAGAATGGAACAAAGTGGAAATAAAAAGAGAAAAGATTAACTTATTTTAAGGTAAAGAATTGGACAAAGAAGAGGATTTAGTAGAGGAAGTAACATTTGCTATTGTGCGCTAAACAAATTTAGCAGTAACCCATTCTTTTTACTGACTAATGGCGGCGGGAAACATAACGTCCCAGCGCTGATGGATACCGGGGCGGACGTCTCACTAATTAATATTGGCAAAGTGAGTAAGAAACACGGGTTTTTTCCGACAAGAACAAAGATTAGAACGGCTTTTGGTATGTATATTAACATCAAGGGCGTATTGAAATCTACAAAATCATAATACTCGGCAGAGAATTAAAATTTCCGCCTCTGACTTGACAAGGCCGTCCAATTTATACAATACTTGGTGTCGATGTAATTAAAAAGAGCCTCACGGGGGTAAACAATGTATTTGATTACCTAATTAAGACAAAAAAAAGAAATGTCGTATAATAAATTGGAGACTTTTATAGAATCCTAGTTTACGATCTCTAAGAAGATTTAAACGGATTTGAAAACGAAAATAACGCCGAGGTATTAAATAATCATCGTGTAGAAGCATTTTCAAACTCACCAGCAGAAGAAATAAAGCTCTCTGTAAGAGAACGAAACGACACAAAAACCGAGGTTAAGTCATCAAAACAAAGTATAAAGTAAGTAAACATAATCAACAATGTTATATTAGAAGTTTATCACAAACTTTTGGGATAATTTTGGTACTGCGGTTATTGGGAGCGTCCCTCCGCATTAGATTGAAACGAGAGACCCCAATCGCATTTATCAAAGGAATTGCCGCGTTCAGATTCACTACGAGTCAGAAATTTTATAGGAGATTAACCAGGTTTCAAACTAGGAATATTGAGGGAAACAAATTGCCCGTGTTGTAGCTAAATTATGCCAGTTACAAAACCATACGGAACATATCGCATTTGAATTGACTCTAGGGTCCTTAACAAGATAACTATTAGAGACAAAAATCTTTTACTTCGCATTGATAAAATACAGGGTAGACTTTCCAGTGCCCGAATCTTCTCCTCACTAGGCGCTACTACTAAACATTACCCCGGTCGAGTTAATTAAGAAGATGAATGCAACACTGCATTTGCACGGAAAAGATCGTTTACGAATTTATCAGGATGCTCTTTGGGCTATGTTACGCAGCCACCACATTTCACCAAGCCATGTATCAAATACCAATAAACCCTTGCTCTGAATTCGTCATACCGTATTTAGAAGACATAATAATCGGTACCTTCCCATTATACGCCCGCTTTGAAATAATTTATGGGGCCCCCTTAGATGGCAAGGATCTAAGAAAAAAAAATTGTGAAGAAGAATTATGTTATATACTGGATGAGCTGAAAAGCTTTAGAATTACTGAAGAGTTTATTACAGTATATTTTCAACATTAGAAACTCCTTGGGGTTTTAGCATAATCAGGACACATTTTAAATAGCGTTAAATGCGAAAAATGTGAGGATCACGATCCAATGTCATGACTAAGGAAAAATTCTTCTACTGATGGATATATGCCGAGCTGTACTGTCCTGACGTGGACATTCCCCACCTCCCAAACTTGTTCAAGAATATTTTCTGGAACGTCGACATTGAGGGATAAATTAAATCTACATTTCATATTTTTGATGCTTTTTACGCGGCTCCTATAACCTAATTGTTGGGCAGACGGGGTGATTGCTGATATCAAAGAACATTTGTGAGATTCCATCTTGATGCTAATATCCGATAGTATCGGATCAACTTCTCGGATTTACATAAATAGTGGAATCCCGATATTTAAATGTTTAATTCCAACAATTTGGCAACAGCGACTCAAAATTTTAATTTTTAGATTAGAAATGAGGTGAGAGATGATCCACAAAGGTTCTTAGACAATATATTTTGACTAAAGTAAACCTTAATCATGTTAAACACTTATATTAGATGACATTTATGCGATAGTACAGTTATGGACAGAAAAATAAATAGGAAGTGGGTCTTTAGGTCCGAACTGAAGGAGGAGGCAGAGGCCCGGTACAGGGTCAAGGAGAGAGACATGTATTTTCAGAGCTCATTGAAGAGTTTAGGGTGGAGGTTATCAAAGAACCTCTGTTAAACGTATTCCTCAAAAAATTAGCGAGATGAGATACACGGGCGGATCGTTGATGTACTATTTAGATCTTATGTTGGGAACTGACGAAAGATATTCTTATTGCATTTGCTATAAAGGGCTTACCGCGAAGGGTACCGAAGCTATAATATAAATTGCGAAAAGCAATCAACATGGAACAAGCTATATGGCACATGTGAGAAACTCTCTAAGAGAATGAAGTGGGAAGAAGAGAGCGACAAAGCTTTTAAAGAAGAAATAAGGTATCCCATAGAAGACCGAGATATAAAAAACAATTAAGTGTTTTATATATAAAAGTACGGGACACATTGCTATCAGGTGTTTCGGTACCTTCCAATTAGACTCCCGCTTTGAAATTTTTAAAGGGGGGACCCTTAGATGGCAAGAAACTCAACAAAAAAAATTGTGGAAGAAGAATTCTTCTATACAATGGACGAGATTCAAAGCTTTAAAATTACTAAAGAGTTTCTTAACAGTATTTATTCGACATTAGACAATCAATTGGTTTTTCTTAGCAAAATGTAGACTCATAAAAAATAGCGTAAAGTGCGAAAAGTGTGATTAACACACTCCAATGTCACTAGTAAGAAAAAATTCTTCTCCTGATGGATATATATGGACCTGCACAAAGATATGTAACGCTTCAAAGACAATAAGAATCGATTCTGTCTTCAATATATGCAGATTGAGCATGAGAAAAATCTTTCATATCATGTATAAGTATATCAAAAGAGTTTCATATTCCGATATATCATATGTGTTGGGCAGATGGCGATGATTGCTGATATCAGAGATCATTTGCAAGATTCTGTCTTGATGCTGATATCTGTTACGATCAGATCAGCATCTCAGAATTTACATAAATAGCGGAATACCCATAATAAACATGTTTCGTTCCAACAATTTGGCGACAGAGACTGAAAAATTTAATATTCAGTTTAGAAATGAGGTGAGAGATGATCCACAAAGGTTTTTAGATGACATTTGTGAGATAGTCCAGTTGTATGGACTGGACGATCTTAAAAGTAAGTGGGTCTTTAGGACTGCACTGAAGGAGGAGGCGAAGGCCTGGTACAGGGCCAAGGAGAGAAACATGAGTTTTTCAGAGCTCATTGAGGAGTTTAGAAGGAGGTTTATCAAAAATACCCTGTTAAAAGTGAACATCGATAAAATTAGCGAGATGAATTACACAGGCGGATCGTTGATGTACTATGTTGAAGTAAAAAAAAAAAAAAAGAATTTATTTATAGTCGAGGTTATTAGGTGATAGATAATTAAGTTTAAATGGAGACTTACTACAGCTCTAGGAAATGCAGTAAACTAGAGCTAGACCTGCCGCACAATCAGCTACCCCCTACGATAGCCTGCTTACCATGTCACGGTCTACGCAGGTGCTACGGACCCACTGCTATATTGCAAGTAGGCGTGCCACGTGCCCGGTCGTTCGATCTAGACCGTTTTTAGCCGATACTAAGCTCCACCTACAAGTAGGCGCTAGGGTACTCCCTCGAGAAGATGCACGACCTCTTAACGTCACTTAGGTAACCTGCTTCGACGTGCATGGAGTGCTCTTAGCGACTTACGCAGGTCCACCTAGGCCGAGTATGTCTCCACTCTCGGCTTAATATCGCAGTGACGGTTCCAGTTTTTTCCAAGTTCGTATTCAATTATAATTCCGGCCGTATGCATTACAGGTTTGTCTCGACCCCCGGTTTCACATGGTTTTTCCATGGACAGTCTTCCTGGCTATCGCTCCAAGTTCTTCGTATCACCTACGTAAAACCACCAGTGGTGGAAAGTTTCAGATCTACTAGGAACACGTAGCTCAAGCCGGCCTGGCCAATACAGCCGATTACGACCCACACGCTTACATTGATTAAATTCTTTCAACAATAGCCAAGCTCAAGATAAGTTTTAATTACTGTCTTTCGAGTAATAAAGCACCAGCGGGAATCAAACCCACACCTTTCGTGTATAAACACCATGCTCTGACCACTGAGCTATTAGAGCTTTACAACCTTTGGATAATGCATACAAATGTATCATTCATTCTATACCATGTGAAGGTAGTTGTTTTTTTTTTATAGAACATGTTGAAGTAAATACAAATATATATAATTAAACCCCTTATGCTTGTTAACTCCTTCAACATGGAACCCGACGCAAACACCTTCGAGGCGGGTTTAACAAACAGACGTGCTACAGCCAAAGCAAACTTGGAGTTTATTGAGCTCCTATTCAAAACAGAAAACATTAAAACAGAATCTGCGAAAATTTCCTTTTTTCTCAAAACCATCGACAACAAAACAGAAAAAATTATCACAAAAAATTATGAAAGCTTTAAAAATACGACTTTGAGACAATTTAAAGGGAGATTAAAGAAACTGGCAGAACAAAAAGGTTTATTCGAGATCCTTAAAGCTAGACAACAGATAAATGAGCCAGCTAGCAAATGGTTGGAAAGGGTGATTAGAACAGCATATGAGACAGATTTGGAAGAAGAAATTGCCAAGAAACTAATTTATGAAACATTTATTCACCTCGACGCTTTCCTTGTTTATCGCGACTTCTTTGCTCAAAGACCCCTATATGAAAACTTCTCACAGCGCATTAGAGACATCCAACGTTTGGAACAAAACCGAGAAAAGGAAAAGATTAAGACGCAAAGAAAACATCCTCGCGCTAGCCAGAATATTCAAAAGGATACAAACAATCTAACTCCTAGTAGGAAGACAGAAGTAAAAAATTTTACGGTCAGTAATTTACATTCAAACATTGAAAATATCAAAACAAGTGAAATTCGTTGTAACGGTGAAACTATAAATGCAATTCTAGACACAGGAAGCAATATTAACATTATGAGTAGAAAACTAGTTGAAGAAAAAGGTTTTCTCAATCTTAAAACAGAGGAAATAAAAATAATAAACATATTTGAAGATGAATATACCCTCTCAGAATATGTGGATGTAACTCTAAACATTAACGATATTAATGTAACGTCAAAGTTTTACATAATAGAAAATTCAAAAACACCTATACTAATCGGGAATCCACTCATCAGAAGTATAGAAAAGAAGAAGAACGAAATTGGTCGACTAAAAAATATTTATAAAAGCGTATTCAACGATGATCCCACTCCCGGATATGACAAGATCATGTGTTCAATAGATACAGCTAAAGACAAGAAAGTCAATATAAAGAAAAGAAATATTCCCCAATGTGACCTAGAAGGTACACAGAAAACAATTGATAAACTGCTGAAATTGGGATATATTGAAAAGTCCACATCCTCCTGGTGCAATCCAATGCGCCCGGTGTAAAAGCCAAACGGCAATTACAGAATTACATGTAATATGCAGTGGTTAAACAATATAGTAGAAGATAATAACTATACAATTCCAAAGATTAACGATATCATAAACACGACACAAGGTAAGAAATATTTCACCGTGCTAGACTTGTCAGATGGTTTCTTCCAAATTAAGATTGACCCTAAAGATAAGCACAAAACCGCTTTCTACTTCAAAAACAATCTTTACCAATACACAAGAATGCCACAAGGCTTTAAGAACTCACCAGCAGTCTTTCAAATGATTATGGACAATATTTTAAATAATTTTTTAGAAGACAAATGTATGGTTTACATGGATGACATCATTGTCTTCGGTGAAAATGAATTAGAACACGATAGAAATCTCAAAGGGTCTTAAAAAAAACTCGCAGAAAACAATTTTACAGTAAACGCATCAAAAATGCAATATAAAGAGAAAGTGGTAAAAATTCTTAGAATATATGGTCGACGGCACTACACAGAAACCTATTGGTGAGCACCAAAGAAAAATTCTTAATTTTACAACACCTAAGTCAAAAAAAGAATTACAATGATTTATAGGGGTTGCAAATTATTACCGCAAATACATCCCTCACCTAGCAACTTTATCAGAGCCTTTATATGAAGCTATAAAAGGCATCGCCGATAATGAACAGTTAAACTGGACAACACAATGTGAAGTAGCATTCTCTGAGATAAAGAATAAAATTAACTCCGACATTGCAATAAATATACCCGACTTCTTCATCCCATTCACCCTTACAACCGATGCATCTAACACCGGAATAGGTGCATGTTTACAACAAGAAAAGAACGGTGAACTTTTAGTAATAGATTGGGCATCAAGAAAACTCTCCGAAGCCGAAAAGAAATATTTAATTACAGAAAAAATTTCATGGCCATGGCTTGGGCCATAGAACACTATAATTTGTATTTAAAAGGGAGAAAATTTAGAGTCATTACAGACCATTCAGCCCTCACAGCTTCCAAAATAAAGCATATCTTCGGCAACCTGAAATTAGAAAGAATGAGAGAACGTCTACAAGGTTACAACTTTAAAATTTATTGCAAAAAAGGTTCAGATCTTATAGAAGCAGACGCCATAAGTAGAATTTACGAAAACACGGAGGAAACAATAAACCAAAAACTCCCAAGAAACGTCCTAATAGATTCTAAAGGTACCTGGTAATACAGAATAAACGACACCGAGACTAAGCTTTTCCCTCCTGTAACCGAAAGGAAAGACATATTAGAGTGTGCGCATGAAGAAACAACCAACCATGGTGGCAGAGACGCTATGCTTTATGCGGTCAAAGAAAAATACTACTGGCCCAAATTAAACGAATCCATCATCCAATACTTGAAGCGATGTACAGTTTGCCAATCAAACGCACAAAAAACACAAGGCGGGGAGATACTCATACCCACAAGCCGCAAATTGGAGAAAATAGGACTGAACTTGATCTTCCTCGAACAATCTATCCCGATTTTAACATGTATCGACTATTACACACGTAAAGTTAATGCGAAATACCTTCTTAGTAAATCAAACAAAGAAGTTTTTAGTAAGATTAAAGAAATATCAAAAGAATGGGGGAATGCCCTCACAACTCATAATCGATAATGGCAAGGAATTTATGTCTAAGGAATTTGAAAATTGGTGCACTGTTAACAAAGTTGAGATACATAGAACAAGTCCTGGTAAGCACCAGAGTAATGGTAGAGTAGAGCATTTCAACCGAAATCTATGGCAAATCATTAGAAAAGAGTACTCTAGTGATCCCAACTTTGATTTGGAAAAAAACTTAAGCTTGATCATTCAACGATTCAATAATACATATCATCGCGGCTTAAAATGTACGCCTAACGAGATGTGGGAACAAAATAGTGAGAATGAGGAGAAAAACACGAGTTCTGAAGGAAACTACCAGAAAGAATTTAAAAGCCTCTATAGAGAAAAATTCAATATAGGAGAAGACGTATTAGTAGAAGATATAAACACCAATACATCTTCTTCAAAGGCAAACAGTAGATTTATTATTCCTGGAGTCATCTCAACACAACTAGAAAATGATTAATACCTTGTTAAAATAGGAAATAAAATTGTCAAACGCAATCACGCTCAACTAAAAAATTTACTTCTTCCGATTTACCCTCAAACGAATGAACCAGGACGATAAAAAAAATTTCAAAAAAAAAGATCTTAAAAGAATAATCTCATTGCTAAATCTAGATAGCGAACTAAGTGAGGAGACAAAATTTAGACACTTTCTGAAAAACTGTGACGCTCCCCTTGGTGATGCCATCATTCAACACAATATTCGATGCTGGGAAGATTTTCATAAGCTCACTCCAGCAAAAAATGCTAACGCAGACAAAATCCTAGAAACTTGTCCCAGAACCCAAGATTCGAAAGAAACCAGAGTGGAATTCATAATTGGAGTAGGGGACGAGCTCTTAGAATATGAGTGTAGTGAAACCCTCATTGTAAAATACCTTTCTACAAAACTTTGGCCAACAAACGACCTAAGAATACTAGAACTGTCCAGAAATCAAACAATAGACAGTCTTAAGTCCCATGTCCGACTTTTAATTAACGCTGACAAAACTTTGAGTGCTAACAGAAAGAAAAAATGCAACAAACCTGGTCACTCGGCCCCAGAGTGTCGAAGCAATTAACCGATAAGGCTCTTTAAGAGGGGGATGTTGAAGTAAATACAATTATATATAATTAAACCCCTTATGCTTGTTAACTCCTTCAACATACTATTTAGATATTATGCTGGTAACAGCCAGAAGAGAAGGCATTCCGGAAGATATTCTCATTGCATTCGTTATAAAGGGCTTGCCGCGAAGGGTAGCAGAGCTGATAATATTAAATTGCGAAGAGCAATTAACATGGGCTAAGTTGTATGGCACATGTGAGAGACTTTCTGAGAGAATGAAGTGGGAAGAAGAGAGCGACAAAGCGTTCCAAGAAGTAAACAAGGTTTCTTACATAGGAAGGAGACACGAAAATCCAATTAAGTGTTTTATATGTGGGGGCGCGGGTCACATTGCTATCAGGTGTTTTTATAACCCCATTAATAAGAGTACAAACAGAAGTTCTCATACGTTCAACAACAAAAATACTCAAAAGGGGAAGAGAAGCATCAGTTTAATTAAGGAAGAATCACCAAAGAGGGATGAGTCGCAAGAAGATTCCGAGGACAATAAAAATCTTGATTATTTTACGGTTTACCACACAAAGTATGGACCATCAAGACTGCCGCATATTAGGGTATACCTGAAGGAAGTGGGTCAGTAAATTAGTTGTCTTGTTGATACGGTGGCGGAGGTCAATCTTATGTGATCAAATAGAGTAGACGAAGAAGGACTCGATAAACCCCAGTTTAATTAAAAGCGGCTAATGGTAAGAAAATTAACGTCATTGGGGAATACACTTGCAAATTAGAAATTGAGGGAAGCATTGTGGAGGGTGCTTTCATTGTAACAGATGATACAGATGTAGACTGTATAATAGGTTTCCCGTTATTAAAAAAGTACAAGATAATCCTTCAATTCGGTGAGTTTTTTAGATATAGTTGGAAGTCACTTGAGTCTGCTAACAAGCTAGGAAGGCATATAATCATTGCAAAAACGGAGAAAAAGGTGATGGCCTTGTTATACAAGTTGGGTGCAGAGAAGGAAACCATAGCCTCTGAGTCTATTGCTAAGTACTTAAGAGAAGGTATTATTAGGCCGAGTAACAGACCATTGAGAAGCCTGGTGACCATTGGACCTAAGAAGGATGGGAAAAGTAGATTCTGTATTGGTTACAGGAGACTAAACGAGGTGACTGTAAAAGACGCATATCCGATGCCACGAGTGGAGGAACTACTAGATGCTCTGCGTGGAAGTAATAGTTTTAGTAATATGTGCGCAGAGTCCAGGCATCATCAGATTACAATGGACCTACGAGACATTGAAAAGACTGCATTTGCATGTCGAGAAGGTTTGTTTGAATTTACGAAGATGCCATTCGAATTGGTAAATGGCCCGGCTACATTCCAGAGGATTATAATTGGGGTACTAAGACCATTTTTACATTAATTTATCATTGTCTATATGGATGATATACTGGTCTGTAGTAAAACGAGAGAGGAGCACCGGGACATCTAAAATTGATAATGGAAAGACTGGACGATGTAGGTCTTAAAGCTAAATATTAAGAAATCTTTTATTATGGGAAGGAAGAAAAAAATATAGGGTTTACATTTATAAAGGGGGTAATAAGCGTAGACCGGGATAAAATCAAAGCGATACATGATCTTTCGTGCCCGTTCACAGAGAAAAAAACTCTAATTATTTCTGAGGCTAACAAAGCATTATCCAAAGCATATTAAAGATAGCAATAAGTTCATCGAAAGCTTATAAAAAGTAATTCGGTTGAAAAATGACGAAGAGGTCAGTTTTGGCGGACGTATGATAAGAACCCTAATTATATCGAACAGATCGAAAATCTTAAAAAAAGCCAATGAAGAGGCTGCTATCCGGACCATTCCAGATTTGAATGGCTTTTTTTGAACTGACTACAGACGCTTCAGATGTAGGAATGTGAGCGACAATTTTGCAAAAGCAGGAAGGTGTAGAAAGAATTATAGCGTATTTTAGCGCAGTTCAATCGCAGGCGGAGGAAAATCATTCCTCAACGGAGCAGGAATTGCTGGCCGTTATTAAATCAGTCCTACATTTTAGAGAAAATCTTATGATAACTAAGTTTAAGCTTAGAATTGACTATAACCCCTTGACGTATTTAATTGAGTTAAGGAACATGCAGGAACAACTTGCACAATGGTCCTTATTGATGCAAGAATTTGCTTTACGATAGAACATACCACCGGGAAGGACAATTTTACGCACAATTTAAGTCGGGATTTTCAAAGAGTACAAACTATTAGAAAAGAAGATAGTATTGGAAGACAAATATCTAGGAAGAGAGGACGAGAGTTAACAATGTATTACCATGATTTTTCAGGGCATAGGTCTCTAAATAATATTAAGTATTGTCTGGGTAATGATTTACATGGCTCCATATGAATAAGAACTTGGGAGACTATGTCAAAAGGGGTACAATTTGTCAGAGAAACTCGTCTCCAAGAGAGCCCGTGGACTGTATATCTCCGACGTCTAGCGAAAAGAGAGAAATATGTTAAGGTGATGTCGTAGGCCCAATGAAAGAGAGTGAAGAGGGCTTTAAATATATTCTCACGATGATTGACCATTACACGAAGGTTGCAAAAGTGGCACCGTTCTATACGAAGGACATGAGTTCTACATTGTCACTGATTAATAAGTTAATTTTCAGGAAGCATGGTGAAACCGAAGGTTATACTATCCGATAACGGATTAGAGTTCAAAATAGCTTATTGCAGGAGTATGCTAAAAAGAATAAGGTTTTATGGCGGCATGGGTCTTTTTATAACCCAACAACAACTGGGCTAGTGGAAAGATTCAATCAAACTCTTGTTGATAAATTAAAGAAAGCTAGGAGTTCGGAAAGTATGATTGAGCCCGCTGAGATAGAAGGAAGTGTGGTATAACGCATATGGATGTTTAAGAGAGGATTGTTAAACAACGGGAAGCTAAGGATTATTTTTTTTGTGGTATTTAGATCATCAGGTGAAAAAGTATAGAGCATCATACCACAGCCTAGAGGTGAGGGCCGAACAGGAGCACGAAATCGGAGATAAAGTATGGTATAGATAAATAAACTTGATGTCTTAAAAATTGAGTCCGAAGTGGATACTACAGGGTAAAATATCGGAAAAGGATTCCAATCGTACAAGGTTCTACTTGATAATGACAAGATCACAGTAGGAAATCAGAAGCATCTAGAAAAGGTTAAAAATCGGGTGGAGTATTGGGCAGATGGTGGCGATTGCAATATCAAAGATCATTTGCAAGATTCTATCTCGACGCTGAAATCCGATACGATCAGATCAACATCTCGGATTTTACATAAGTAGTGAAACCCGACAGTAAACTTGTTTAATTCCAAACCCAATATTACATCACTAGTGTCTTCCCAACTGTGGGACAATCTGGTGTTCACACCATGCTCACTGGGCGCAAAACATTACTGTTTTTAATTAACATCTCGCAAGGAGAATTTTAATTTAACAAAACATATATTTAAATAAATTTGCAAGAGAGCCAACGCAATAGCGAAGAAATCGTTTCTCATCAATAAATGTCTTATAATTCTAATTACAATCGTAAACCGGACATTTATCAAAATGTATAACGCTTCAAAGACAATCAGAATCGATTCTATCTTTATCCTATAAAAATTAAGCATATGAAAATTTTTAAAATCATGTATAAGTATATTAAAAGAGTTCCATATTCTGATGCATCATATGTGTCGTATTAGCCGTAGTAACCAGCATCAGTAATGATACTTCTTTATCATGTTTCACCCCTTTAAAAATATAAATACTCCGATTCCGGGTAAAGGATGGAAAGGTCAGAGAATAATAAACACTTTGGTCTCGATATGGCGACAGCGACTAAGGCGATATCGGAATTTAGAGGCACCGAGGGTCAAGAGGTTGATACATGGATTAAAGAGGTTACTCTCATAGCACAAGCGGCTAATCTTGACAATTAAGCACTTCTAGGGCTCGTAGTGCGAAAACTTACAGAAGACAAGCGATCGTATCTAATCTCCCTCGTGGAAGAGATTTATCGAAGTTGAACATTAACAGGATTTTTCTTGGACTTAGAAAAAGGTTTGGAAATACCGCAAACCCAGACATGGTTCAAGACAGATTCTTGTCAATTAAAACGACGACTCGGTATGAATAATATATTCAACTTTTAAAGAACGCCACACTCTTTTCAGAACGTGAATGCATATCCCTGAAATCACGTATACGATTGACAATCTCTAAAACTTCACCGTAACTGAAAACCCTGTTGTTTCAGTATGCCTGCGGAGCGGGGGATTTGAATGCGTTCGTATATCAAACCGAAGAGGCATCGTGGATGGCGTTTGCTGAGAAAGCGCTTAACCGCGTTGAGAATTCAAACGATTCTTCAAAATTCCAGAAAGGAAGAGGTGCTAAAGCGAGTAAAACAAAGAAGGTGTTCAGTTTTTGGTGCACAATACATGGGAAAGAAAATCACGACACAAAAAACTATTTTTTTAGTGAAAAAGCTTGAAGATAATGGCTGAAAAAAAATGAAAAGATTGGTAAGAAGGGAAAAAAACCAGAGGGAAAATTTTGATCAATTTTGGAGGGAAAATAGGAGGGAAAAGTGACCCCAAAATATGTTGTGGGTAAATGTTGAAGAGATGTTCAATAAACTTAAATGTTGGGACATTAGATCATTGGAAGATGTCATATTACACGTTGATCTTGCATCATTTGTGCTTGAAAACGAAATTTGTAAGTGTGGACAGCCCTTTAGCAAAAGAAAAACTAAGAGTGTTACATTTATCCTTTTAAACTGTAATAAGTGTGATACAACAAAACGTATTCACTTATTTTAAAACAATCTCGAAACAAAAATAGATATCTTAAATCTCATTAAATTGATCATTATTTCCTAATAAATATAGAGAATGGAATAATTAGCGAGATGTTGGAGATTGACCCAAAAACGGTCAATAAAATTATACTTAACATCCAAAAACGTATCTCCTTGTGTAGTTTAATTAACGAACCGATAGGTGGCCCTGAAACAATAGTTCAATTGGACGAATCATGTTTTGGGAAGCGTAAATCTAACGCTGGGAGAAATGGAAACCAGGTTTGGGTTTTTGGTTTTATAGATGTCCAGTTGAAGAAGGATTTAATAAGTGGTGCCTAATAGAAAGAAAATAACACTAGGGCCCATTATTGAAGATAACATTTTACCGGGGACTACTATTCACACCGATGAATATTCAACATATTTGGGGTTTTTTTACTAATGATACTTCATATATACACGAGTATGTGAACCATACAATTAACTTTATTAATCCTGTGAGTGGTGTACACACTCAAGACATTGAAAACTTATGGTCTCAATTTAAATGATTCAAGAGGAGAAATTATTACAGTAAGTTAGAGTACTTACAATGTTATCTCGATGAGTTTAAATTGAGAAAAAATTATAAAGGATGTGGTAGGTGGAAATTGTTTGATATCTTAATAAAAATGGTTTGATTAAAAATGAATTGTTTTATTGTATATTTAAAATAGGTAAAAAAGAAAAACACGGAGCTGAACAAAATTTTTATAAAACTGTATCAGCAGCTCCTACAGAGGAAACAAACTTACAGAATGAAGGAGATGGTGATGGGAAGGCCTAAGAGCCAATTTACCAATGCTCTTGCTTCTCTAGAAGCAGTACTCGGAGAAGTGTAAGTTTCTCAACGAGACTGGCCAAGGGAGGCCTTTAGTGCTATCTTGAGTAGATAGAAACAAATGCCAAGAGGCGGATGTTCAAAAGCAACCTCCTTCATGTGTGATAAGTTTCACACAAAGCTCTCTGAAACTTTGTTCAAGAAGAGTGCAAAATCTGTGCTCAGAACACTAGTAGGAAGTCCTGTTGGAGTCAGAGGCTTTAGACAAGAAGACGGAATCAAGCGTGCGCAAATGCTCGATGAAATCTTCAAGGTAGCCTCGCTCCCGGATACGTCTTTACAAGGGCGAGCGGCAGTAGAGTTCCTCCAACACTGGAGAGAGGTCTCTAAAGGAGACGTCACTGATGTGACTCCTACCGGAAAATATGCTCACTTAAAGTCGATCCAAAAATTTTAGGCATGCTGGATGAAGTAGTAGGGGACTTTGTGAAATCCCACCCTGTGAAGAATATGACGGATATCGTTAGAATTCTCCAGTCTGTTCAGCTGTCTTACCAGAGCCTGACAACAAAAAATGGATCAAAAGTGAATTGCTTTCGAATATCAATAAAAAGATTTCGAAGCTTGAAGCGAAAAAGACTCTTTTGTGCAGGTATAAGGAGGACAGCAGTTTCTTAAAGGGAGAGAAAAAGAAATCGAGGAGGATTATGAGTTCTCATAGATTCATACTCGCCAAGCCCGACGATCTCAATAAGATCATCTCTCACTTGAACGACAGGTCGGCTATATACACCGACAAAATCAACAAGTGGGAGAAAAGGAAGATGTTCAGACGGGAGAACACAAAATTCGAGCTCTTCCGAGGAAGGTTTTATAGAGAACTCTCCAAAGAAGTGAAGCCGAAGCACAATATCCCTACCGAGGATATCGTAACCACATGGTCAAAGATGTGGGAGAAAAACGATGATCTTGAAGCGGATGAAAAGCTTTTTGCAGAATACCTTCTTGAGTATTCGGCCGGCGACCTTGAAGAAGTGTGCTCCTCAACAGAGGAAGAATTCTTAGATATAGTCAAATGGCTGCCATGTCGGAAGGCTGCGGGGCCTGATAGGATCTTAAACTTCTTCATTAAGAGGATAAGATCCATTCATGGACCTTTGTACAACGTTATTAGAGACATCTGTCTTAATAATAGGACCCCAGAAGATTGGTTCCTTAAAGGGATTACTTATCTGATCCCCAAAGGAACACCACAATCTGGTAAGGACTTTAGACCAATCACATGCATGTCTAATTTGTACAAGTTGACTACGAAGTGTGTAACTTCGGTCATGCAGCTCATGGTAGAGCAGAGAGGACTGGTTTCCGTAAACCAAATGGAAACAGTAAGGAAAGTCTTGGGTGCAAAGGAGCAAGCGCTGACAAACATCATGATGAATAAAGCTAGTAACTACAAGCTTAAAACAGCATGGATTGATGTCAAGAAGGCGTTTGACTCTGTAACCTATGAGTACTTACTGGAATGCATTAATCGATTGGGAATGACTCAGTGGATCTCTAAATTCTTAACTAAGACTATTTCTAAGTGGAATTTGGAAATAAGATCCAACAATGAGGCTATTCTCTATAAAACAGTCAAAAGGGGAATATTATAAGTCGACAGCCTTTCCCCTTACTCTTCGTATTGTGCATGGACCCCCTCAGCAAGCGACTAAATGGCTTATACCCAAAAGTCGAAGTTGAGTTAGAAGAGGTGCACTATACGTGTAACCATCTATTCTTTATCAACGATCTTAAGCTGTTTGCAAAGTCGGATGAGGTGCTGAAAAGCATGGCTGTCGAGACAACAACTTTCTTCGGAACTGTAGGCCTCGATATGAATATCGAGAAATCAGCTACTAACTCAACCTCTTGTGAAGGTGACGCCAGACTGCTGGGATCCCATGAAGGGTATAAGTATCTCGGAATCATCGAAAGTAGAGTTGGTAGGAATATGACTGAAACTGTTGAAAAAATAGTAAGGTCTATTGAGGCCAGGGTCGAAGCTTTATGTAAAACAAAATTCAACGCCAAGAATTTGATAAGAGCCGTGGATGAGTTCGCGATCTAAGCCCCCTGTGGCCGAGTGGTTAGACTTCTGAAAGCTAACTTACAAAAACCGAGGGTCGAACACACCAACAGGGGGTTTTTTTAATGTGAATCCGGGGGTATGAAGGAAATGTGGGTAACCTAGTGTAAGAGGTCCACATATGTTAATATACATAAGGGTTAACTTCCGCGTGCCTTTGCAGCTGTAGGGACACTCAGAACTCAGCTGCTTCCTTTGGATTTCACATGTCCCGTAGTTTAATGGTAAAACACCTTCGGTCAACGGAGGAGATTGTGGGTTCAACTCCCAACCAGGACACATTCACTAGGGGAGTGAATGGTACTAAAGGGGAAAATCCGGACATGGATGAGCATCCTTAGGACCTTCCTTTCAGATTCCGTACACATGCCGAAACTCCTGGGCGAGGAGAGTTCAACCATGAAGTTGATAGTATAAGGGTGTGAGTATTGCAGATATGATAGGGGTGCAATAAGCTGTGAAAGTCGGTGACCTCTTCTCCGGGTTTGGACCCCACGCCCGTTAAAATCGGCCACTGTGGGTCCTGGATTGAGATAGAGGATTAGGCTTCGAATAGTGGGGGACTTCGCCTGGAACCAAAGCCCAATGGGTATGGTAGCGCTTGTCGCGCTAAAGTCCATATGAAGAGGGAGTTTTAGTGAGTAAGAATATCACAGTATCCGGTGTAGAAACGGCCACAGTCGTGCTACCTGGATCTCTATGAAGATTTCTCCCCACTCCGGCTAGCAAAAAAAAAAGTTCGCGATCTCTTAAATTAATTACTATGTTGGGATTGTTGAAATGGATCCCGACCAGTTCAAAGCCATTAACGACAAAATACGGCGTATTCTCACGCGTCATCACGTACACCACCAACCCGAGTGTAAAGAGAGGTTGTACTTACCAAGAGATGAACTGGAAGAGGACTGTCAAGTGTTGAGCACAGGAGTGAACGCATGCTCTTCCAACTTATATCAAAACTTAAGTCTAACCGAGATAGCTTCTTGACAAGGAAGGCTATACTGAAAACAGAAAACAATGAGAATACTCATCTGTCTAAAATAAAAGCCTTCGTTAAAAGTAAGTACAATCTCAAAGAAGAGGTCAGTCTGATGACTCTCGAAGAAGCACAGAAATCTTCCCTGTACAGCGAGATAAAAAAAAACAAGTTTAATCACGCAAAGCTGTATAGGCCAAGAGACGTTCCCTTGTTTCAATGAAGGAATCCTTAATCTGGCTTAAACATGGAAACATATCCCCTCGAGAAGAAAGCGCTCTTTGTGCCCTTCAGTACAGAAGAATCTTTTTTGAGAAAGGTGTAAAATGCCCTCATTGTAACGACAAGTACAAGTCGGTAGACCACATGGCTACTCTCTGTGATAGAATGTTATCACATGATTCGTGAGGAGGTACAATGAGGCTTTAAGGTGTATCCACCTTCAGCTGGGCTTGAACTACGGATTATCGAAGTCCAAGAAAATTCGTAATCACTCCCTCCAGGAGTGTGTATCGAATAACCGGGCCGAGATAAGAGTAGATACTCGTATACCAACGGGTATTAAGGTCAAGTACATCAAGCCTACATCTTTGTCCTTGACAAGCTCAAGAAAGAGATTTTAATCGTTGAAGTAGGCATTACGAGCTTTGACCACCTACGTGCTGTTGAGGTCGAGAAGAAACATAAGTACGATCTTCTGGCCAATCATTGTGGCACACTACATGGGTTTAAGACAAGAATAGTCCCGTACGTGATGACATGGGACGGGATGGTGACAACTTATCACCAAAACTACAGGAAGGAACTAGAACTCTACAGACGCATCGAAGCGTATATACAGTCCAGAGACCTCAAGATGACACTGGAGAGCTTATCTATGGAAGCTCGAAGAGAATCTCCATACTCCGATGCAGCTCAAGAGAATGTAAGAGCTAATCAATCTGGTCCCCAAGACCCTTCAATTCTAAGTCTTCCCTCCAACTGTGAGTCGATATTAATGTTAAAACACTATAGTATACCCCAATAAATAAATTTGATTGTATATTTAAAGTATTTTTTTCATCTTTTTAATCTTTGTTGGTTTTCCCTCCTATTTTCCCTCTAAAATTGATCAAAATTTTCCCTCTGGTTTTTTTCCTTCTTACCAAAAATTTAAAAGCAATGAACATAAATGAATGGTTCAAAACGTTAGAAGAGATTTTTGTTCGTAATGACTGGAACAATGAGACGAAAAAAATTTTACTTATGGCCTTGATTAGAGATGAATCGGTCGACCAGAAAAAATTTCCTTAGATCACGAGCATAATAAGAAGATTATTTTAGAGAAGGTATGTAGTGCAAGTGAGGCTGCAGAGAAATTATACCTGATATCGAGGATAAAACAGAACAACTATCTATTTATCAAGGACTATTATAATGAAATTAGAGAATCCCTTGAGAACTACTCGATGAACTTTTCTTGTTCTCGAGCGGAATATACCAGCATATTTGAAGAAGTTTTTAATAGAGGTCTAGGTGAGAACACCAGAAGCTATTTAATTGATAGGAACTTGCAAGATGTGTATGAGGTTTATGACCAATTAAGTAAAGGCGAAAAACGTGTTTTTTTAGAGTTTGGTGAGAACATCCTTGAAACCCAAAGAAGGGATATGTGCAGTGAAAAGTCGGAGAAGGCTGTTACAAAGAAATGGTACAGTCATCACAAAAGCACCACCCATAATACGACCGAGTGTAGCTACTTGAAGTACCTACAAGAAAAGTCAACTAAAAAAGTGTCCAGAGGAAAAGAAGAAAAAACAACTAAAACCTCAGTTGGAGAAAATATGAAAAACATTAAAAAGGTTAACTCTTAAGTAATGCTAGAGCCCACACTTAATCTAAAGTGTATTAGTATAGATGTATTGATAGATAATGAAAGCAAGAAATTAGCACTGATTGACACAGGATCAAGATTTAATTTTATGTCTTTAGAGATGGTTAATAGTTTAAACTTGTCTATGCGTGAAGATAGAATTTCACTACAGTTTTTGGAAACAAATCACAAAAAGATACTAATAGGGTGACGAGGTGGTACATTACGGATTTGGAAGGAGGGAATACTACGATTTTGGATTTTTATGTATAAGATGAGCTTGCTACCGGTAATATATTAGGATTGGATTTTCTGGAAAGAAATAAGATAGTAATTAACTGTAGGGACCAAAGACTAGTATGGAACGATAAAATTTATCGGTTTAAAGAACAAGAGAACATAGTAAAAGACCCCTTTGAGGCCAGATTTTTTGAAAAGATGCTGTTTGTAGAGAGTCAAGAGTTAAGGAGGCTATAGACACGTATAAAAAGAATAATAGGTTTGACGGTATGAAAATAGAGCCTAATAAGATTCAAGTCAATCAAGATTTTAGGATAAAAAACGACTTAGGAAAAAGGAATTTTAAAAGAAGTTGGGAAATATGTCGAGCAAGGAAATACAGAACAAAATTGGATCAAGGACGAGAAAGGAAGAGTCAAGATCAGAGACGAAAAATTGTTAGACTTCGTACGTTTTACTCACCGATTTACAGGTCATTTGGGAATGAAAGTAACATATAACAACCTGAAGGATTATTATAAATGCCTTAAGCTAAAACTAGTAATCAAAAATGTAATACATAGCTGTGAGGAGTGTAAGCGATTTAAGAAATATCATGCTGTGACCCCAAAAAGCAATATTACATCAAGTGAAGCATTCAACAAGATTAGTTTGGATATTTTTAATCCAATCAATTTAGAAACCTTTAGTGAAATGGAGGGAATGGCCAAGGCATATTAAACATCACAAACATTTTTAGAAGATTCGCGGAAATATATTTCTTAAAAGACACTAAAGTTGAACATATTCGTAAATGTACAAAACAATGGATTTTCCAGTTTGGAAAACCGAAAAACATAATAGCGGCTTCGCCCACAATTCATCAGCCAGAAGTTTAGAGTAAACCTGGTAGAAAGAGGGGTAGAATTGCTTAACACACCAATATATCATCCCCAGAGCAACGAGATTTCAGAAAGGGTAAATCCGATGATTGCAGGGACAATATAATTAGAGAAAGGTAGAAAGCTGAGTGAAATCCTTGTTATTATACGTAGGAAACTCAATTTAAATTATAAGCTGACAATTGGTACTTCGCCATTTGAAAAGGCATATGAATATAGCTTTCTGGATCCGTACGAGAATAAAATTATTATTTTTAACAAAAAATTAAAACCGACTTCCAAGGTAAAAACAATAATAACATTAATATGAACTAAAAAGTATTAAATAATTTTTACTATCTAATGGTGCCTTTTTCCGAATTCGGCTAAAACTCAACTATTTCTGTATTCAATCTTCATTATTTTGAAATCGGTACCAGATAGCTGAATCTTCAGTCCTCTGACAGAATATTTGAAACTTTTGGAACTGGCACCGACTTCAAAATTATGAAGATTGAATACAGAAATAGTTGAGTTTTAGCCGAATTCGGAAAAGGGCACCATTAGATAGTAAAAATTATTTAATACTTTTTAGTTCATATTAATGTTATTATTGTTTTTACCTTGGAAGTCGGTTTTAATTTTTTGTTAAAAATAATAATAATTTCACTCTTTTTAGTTACACTAGTAGGTAAACCTTTGCGTATATTTTACGTATCTTATTACAATTTGTCAAGAGTCACAACTCACACTCACAAAATCATATATTATCAGTGAAGTGAACATATTGTGCTAAGTAATTTAACAATTTTAATGCTTCAAGCCCCAAGCGGTCACCGGCGATTGAGATAACAATAGAAAGGCTATTGTGTCTCGTTTTTCCACGATCGAAGGATCTATCAGATAAAAAATTGTATAAACTTGCATAGGATGTAGCGTAGCTACTCATAATATTTAATATTATCATAATTATTGACAGCTCTGTTCTTGTAAAGCGCTTATTCCACTTATCCTAGCTAGGAAGTCCTAGCTAGGATCCTAGCTTTCTAAATGTCATTCCACTTGACTAAATTTTTTCCGATTTAGGATCCTAGCTAGGATCCTAGCTTCTAAATGTTATTCCACTTGACTAAATTTTTTAGGACCCTAGCTAGGACTTCCTAGCTAGGATAAGTGGAATAAGCGCTTAATCAAGAATTCAAATCGATACTTAGTGCGCCATCTATCGATTAATAAGTATAACTGATTAAAAAGACACTTAATGACTTTGTTTTGTGTAAATGCTCTTTTTAAAATAACTTTATTTTAATTCTATTTGTCTATTTAAATTTTATAACGTAATTAGTAAAGTATTCGATCAGTTGTCTGCCGCCACGCGTCACGCGGCGCGGCGGCGCGGCGACGCCGTCGCCTCTGCGGCGCCGACCGCCATGTATTAAACAAACAGGTGTTGTTATACAGTACATAATTATTATTATTAGTATATCCATACCTATGCCTTGTACTATTATTAATTCTGTGCCATGAGACATTGGTGACCTTAATGATGATGATGACGATGATGATGATGATGATGATTATGATGATGAATATGAATTGCATAGTAGCATATGCTTTCTGTTCTTAAAACAACGCCGAAACTCCCGAACGTGTATCTATAAGGAGTCAGGAGTTCTCTCAGCATCTTCGAAACCATGGTATACTTTGACCCAATATTTGACTTTTTGGTAGCATATTCTTAGTACACTTCACATAAAACCAAAATCACCATATGTTTCCATATAAATTTCGAGGAGTTCCCTCGATTACTCATGGATCCCATCATCAGGTCACCACTTTTGTGAACATGGTACCAAATTGGAGTGAAACCTAATACAACAAAACAAAAATTTCGAAAATCGGTTCACAAACGGCGGAGTAATCGTTGAACATACAAAAAAAAAAAAAAAAAAAATATCCACAGCCGAACATATAACCTCCTCGTTTTTTGGAAGTCGGTTAAAAACTATCAACGATCTTAAATTAAGGTCTAAAGACAATGGGCGCACCGGCGCGAAATTTAAGCTAAATGATACGGTGATGTTAAAAATTATAAGGCTGGTAAATTTGACGAACAGTACATTGGTCCATTTGTAATAACGATCATGGCTAAAAAGGACTATGGATGATAGTTAATTATGAGGATAGTCGGATTCACGTGAAGGACCTAAAATGAAGAGAGGCAGAATGTGGTATACTACCACATAACCAATATTAATTTTTCTGAAAATTTTGTCTAAAAGAAAATTTAAAAAAAAAACTTTTATTTAAATTTTTGTAAAAAATTTAACCCATGAAAATTGAAAATAAACAATTTTTTTTAATTCGATTTTAGAGTCGTACTTTGCTAGGGAGTACGACAGGAATCTTATCTTATTAAGACCTGTGAAATTACCACATTCCTTCTAGAAATTTATTAAATTAATATTTCGAAACTAACAGAAAAATTTTAAATAAAAAAATTAAATAAAAAAGAGCCCATGCAAAATAAACATTTTAACAAAACTCATAAAGTTCAAGGGAAAGCAGGCCAGAATACAGGCCTAATAGAGCTGTATTTCAAAGGAGGTCGCATCCCAAATTGTACGTCAACTTGAGCTCAAGAACAAATAGTACGGAGTTGAACAAAACTAATTCACCAGAGAAGAAATATGCATCTTTCGATAAGCAAATTCCAGAAACGGATATAAAGGTGCCAGTGAGAATACAAAAGATTCAGGCGAAACACGAAGAACACACCTTTGATTTATTAGAGGAGTTTGAAGTCCTAGATGAGGCCAATGGGTCGAACAATGAACAAATGGGAATGATTTATCACAGTGTCATTTAAGACGAATCGTATAAAAAATCTCATCCAAGTAAAAGTTATTCTGGGCTAGGAGAAAATCTTCTTGAACTAGCGCATCTAAAGAAGAAGATTGAAGTGTTGACAACTATGTTGCACGCTCTAAAAACAAAGTGATTTTCCATTATTCAGCGGATACGCAGAAGAAATTCTAAGAATAACTAGGATTTCAGCCAAATGCAAGGCTTAAGAAAGAAATGGAAAGAAAGAATAAAGAAATTTTCTTTAGTGGTTTGGGTGAATTTACACACATGGAAGTCTATCGCCAGAGGCTCCAAACTTCAGGAATGAAGAATATACTGGAACATTTAAATAACGTTGAAGATGAAATGATGACAAAAGTAGAGATTAGAAACTCTGAACCCAACGAATTAAAACCAACAAATAGGTTTTCAGAGGCCACATGCCAGATTTCCAATGGTAAATGGTGTTCGATCCATCGATAAAGACCCATAACACAAAAGATTGTTTCCGGAACACGAGTAACAATGAAAGGACATACAAGGAGAAAGTTCATAAAGAAGGAGAAAAGAATTTAATTATACGAGAGTCTTGTGAATAAAGGGTAGACAATGTTTGCCTACATGGGAAAATCGATGGTAAAGATGGCCAGTTTGTTATAGACTCTGTCTACAAGGAGTTATGTAAGTGAAGAAGTCTTGACAATGTTTTAACCTTAAAGTAGAAGAAGCCAGGTCAGTAAGAACAGTTTTCGGAAATGGTGAAGAAGAGATTTCAAACAAACTAGTTAAAACACGAATAGTTTTAAATGGCTACGAATACAACGTAGAATTATATGTTTGAAGAAATATACCAGTCAATTTCCTGCTGGGAAGAAGTTTTTTTTTTCATGATAACGAAGGAGTGCCCAACTTTGCCGAAAGATGGTTAAGTCTCGGCAGAAAAAATAAGATTTACTTAAAAAAAAAAAACAGCTTATCTCCAACGGAAACCATTGACAATGAGTTTAAAGAAAAATTATGCTTACCTATTTTAGTAAAAGACAATGAAGAATTAATTAAACAGCTTACACTTTACGAGAAAAATAATGACAACTTTTAAAGCCATAAAGGTGCCCCCAGTAAGTTTTGTAGTAGATAAAAACTTAAAGACAGAGCAGAGCTATGGATACAATGTTCCGATTGAATAATTCGACGCAGCAAAACGGGAAGTGCAAAGACTATTAGAAGAGGGGATTATTGAACCCAGTACGTCATCTCATTCTAGTCCTTCATTTGTGATAGAAAAGAAATACAAAGATCTGCGATTAGTTATCGATTTCAGAGAAATGAATACAATTATGAGCTAGTAAATGTTGCAGGGAAAACAAACGTGATAGCAGACGCTTTATCAAGATGTTTTGTCACATGTAAACCAGAGGTAGTGAGTTTGAGAGAAAAATATTCGAATTTGATGTCTGTTTGTACAGTTCAGGGTAAGGAGGAACTACGCCAAAAGAGAGACAATCAAGGCAGAATCTTGATAGATCCAATCGAAGCGAACCGTCTACTGAGCTTCATATATTCAAATTGTGGGCACAGAGGAATATGTTGCATCTACAACAATATTAAACGTATTTATTTATAGTCGAGATTTCAAGGTGATAGATGATTAAGTTTAAATGGAGACTTACTACAGCTCTAGGAAATCCAGTATACTAGAGCTAGACCTGCCGCACAATCAGCTACCCCCTACGATAGCCTGCTTACCATGTCACGTTCTACGCAGGTGCTACGGACCCACTGCTATGTTGCAAGTAGGCGTGCCACGTGCCCGGTCGTTCGATCTAGACCGTTTTTAGCCGATACTAAGCTCCACCTACAAGTAGGCGCTAGGGTACTCCCTCGAGAAGATGCACGGCCTCTTAACGTCACTTAGGTAACCTGCTTCGACGTGCATGGAGTGCTCTTAGCGACTTACGCAGGTCCACCTAGGCCGAGTATGTCTCCACTCTCGGCTTAATATCGCAGTGACGGTTCCAGTTTTTTCCAAGTTCGTATTCAATTATAATTCCGGCCGTATGCATTCCAGGTTTGTCTCGACCCCCGGTTTCACATGGTTTCTCCATGGACAGTCTTCCTGGCTATCACTACAAGTTCTTCGTATCACCTACATAAAACCACCAGTGGTGGAAAGTTTCAGATCTACTAGGAACAAGTAGCTCAAGCCGGCCTGGCCAATACAGCCGATTACGACCCACACGCTTACATTGATTAAATTCTTTCAACAATAGCCAAGCTCAAGATAAGTTTTAATTACTGTCTTTCGAGTAATAAAGCACCAGCGGGAATCGAACCCACACCTTTCGTGTATAAACACCATGCTCTGACCACTGAGCTATTAGAGCTTTATAACCTTTGGATAATACATACAAATGTATTATTCATTCTATACCACGTGAAGGTAGTTGTTTTTTATAGAACGAACACAATATTAAACAATACCTATTTATTCCTAACATAATTGATCGACTCAGATGAGTAGTGAAAAGCTGTAAAACATGTGAAAGTACAAGATACAGCATCAAAAGGGACTGAATATAGAAAAAATGAACGCTGAAAATTTATTTGAGTGAATATTAACATACGTTTATGAACCGTTTCCGCTAAGAGAATTTAAATCTGACTCTGTGGAGGAGACAGGATATATACTGTCTATTACAGATATTTACTCACGTTTCACTATGCTGCATTTTGAGATCAAAATTACTGCCAAAACTGTAGTGAAACAACTAAAAAGATGGATAATAAGAAACAGAAATCCAGCTATATAATTTCAGACTACGGGACTCAAAACACTAGTAACATGATGAAAAGGTTTCTAGAAATGATTCATTTAAACACACGCTGTTTCCTAAATACACTCCAAGTGCCAACGGTATATCAGAAAGAATAAACCAGACAATTACATTCCTGTTATCAATCAACAAAGGAAAAGAACTAGAGGAGGTAGTGAATCATATTGAAGAGGTCTTGAATATGAATTACAATCATGGAACCAAACATCCTCCTAGCGCCGTACTAACTGGATATGACTTTTATGACCTACTAAATACATACAGAAAAACTACAATTCAGCATGAGTGTAAAACTGGATCAACTAGAAGGTTCAAAGCAGGGGATATAGTAGTACAACGAAACCCAAATGCGTCAAAGTAAAAAAAAAAAATATCAGGATCAACAAATTATTAAACATGTCGGAAAAAAGGACCATGTATTCAGTTAGAAAACGAAGATGAGTGGGTGTACGCTAAGAATTTATAGTAGGTGGAAGAGGGCTAGGATGTGGTATTACCACATTCCTTCTAGAAATCACGAAATATCAATTCTAGAGATTCATAATAAAAATTTAAATAATAAAGAACTCATGCAAAATAAAAAGATGGGGGTAAAGAAAAACGAGCAGACAGAAAATGAAAATTTTTTAAAAAAACAAACTGTCGTAGCTATCCAGGAAGACAAAACCAGCAGGACTGATGACCAGGAGAGGGAAGACACTAGTGGATCCCCTCTCTCCATCTCCGAATCTCTGGCTGCACTCCTCGAGAGTGTCGAGTCTAGTGAGAGGGAGTGGCCTCAACAAGCGCTTCTATCAGTTCTTACGAGATTTGGTAGGATGCCAAGAGGTGGTTGGAACAAAGCAACGGATGTCTTCTCTAGAGGTGATCACAAAAAGCCCTTACAACCAGTAGTGGGAGGCAGTGCTCGAATCGAGAGTTCAAACTGGACGCTACCAAGAGGAGGAAGACCGTCCTAACTTTGTTTGAAGAGAAAACTCTTCACGAAGCAAAGGTCCACATGGAAGCTCTGAAAATTTTTAAAGAAAAATTTTTCTTATTAAAAAAACAAGGAGTGGAAAAAGTGGAGAGGACAAGGAAGATTTCTTCCTTGAAGGTCGATGCACTCAGACTTGATTCCGTAATCAAGTCGGTAGAAACCTTTGTTGGTGAACACCCACCCTGCAATATGTCGGATATAGCGCGAATATTGCAGGCGACACAGATCTGCTACCAGGAGATCACCAGAAAAGAAGCAAAGCCTTCAGTCTGGAAAGAAAGTATCTTGAAAAAGATAGACACTTTTAAGACGAAGACGGAGATTCTGAGTAAGGTACGGGAGTTTGGTAAACTCACTGAAGATGAGAAAAGTGAGGCCAAGAAAATTATGAGAGAGCTTAACCTAAAGGTTTGCTTGCACCATGATATTTCTGAAGCTATCGCTATCTTCAGTGAAAAAATTGCTGTGTATTCCAAAAAGCTTGAGGTTAGCCAAAAGCGAAGGGAGTACAGACAGCACAATCAAAGCTTTGAGCTCTATAGAAACTCCTTTTATAGAGAACTCGGAGGTGCCCAGAAGAATGAACATAAGGTCCCGAAAGAGGACATAAAATCATTCTGGTCTTCAATGTGGATTAAGGAGGAAAAACCCAAAGGAGACAACTCCTTTGATGAGTACCTCCTTAATTTCATACCTGGTACTGATGAGCAGATCACCTTCCCTGCATATGCTGAGTTCCAGGATATTGTAAAATATCTACCAAACTGGAAGGCAGCCGGGTATGATGGCATCTACAACTTCTTCATCAAGAAGTGTACTGCTTTACACCCTTTCCTTTATGAATGTATAAGGGAAATATGTTTAAATGGGAAGGCTCCCGAGAGTTGGTTCTATAAGGGGTTAACGTACCTAATCCCAAAGGGTACGCCGACACGTGGTAGTGACTTCAGACCTATCACTTGCATGTCGAACCTCTATAAACTCACAACGAAGTGTACGACGAGAGTCCTACAACTGATTGTTGAGAGTAGAGGTCTTCTAGCCGAGAACCAACTTGGAACAGTTCGATTAGTTCAAGGAGCTAAGGAACAGGCTATGTTAAACATAGCGATCAATAAGGAGCATAAAAACCTCCTCAAGACCATGTGGATAGATGTAAAGAAGGCCTACGACTCAGTAGACCATGCTTAGGTAACCACATGTATTGAAAGGTTAAACCACCATCAATGGATAGGAACATGTCTAAATGCTACCATCAAAAAGTGGCACATTGAGATTAGAACAAGGTCAGAAATGATCCTGGAGAAGAAAATACAGAGTGGTATATTACAAGGTGATTCCTTATCCCCTCTCTTGTTCGTCATATGTATGGATCCTTTGAGTAGGAAACTTAACTCACTGTATCCAAAGGTAGGGGTACAAACTGACAGCCAGTCGTTTGTCACGAACCATCTTCTCTTTATTGATGACCTGAAACTCCTGGCAGATAGCGAGGAAAACCTCAAGGCCTTAAGTGAGGGAACTAAAAAGTTCTTTAGGCAGTAAGTCTTGAGGTTAACCGAGAGAAATCTGCCACTAATTGTACGGGAGTAGAAAACGATGCCGTCGTACTAGAAGGGTCACAGGGATATAAGTACCTGGGAATAACGGAAGACTCTTCTAGTGTAATCAAAAGAGAGACTTTCGAAAAGGTAAAGACTGAGATACTGAGTCGTGTCGAGCGACTTGGTATGACGAAGTTGAATGGTGTGAACATGTTTCGTGCCATCAATGAGCATGCGATCTCAGTCATTAATTACCACGTTGGTCTTCTGAAATTCGAGCCAGAAGACTACAGAAGTCTCGATTTTGACATTCGCCAGGTGCTAATAAAGCACCATATCCACTTACAGCCAGCCTGTAAGGAGAGACTATACCTCCCTAGGAGTGAAATGGGAAGAGGCCTTGCGTGTGTTGAGCACAGGAGTGAAAACATGTTGCTTAACATGTATAACTCACTGAATGAGTCTAGAAATAGCTCACTTAGACGTGCAGCAATACTAAAAGTGGAAGAAGACTCCAAGTCGCATCTTTCACAGATAGTAGGGTACCTCAGAACAAAGTACCATCTAGAAGCGTTAGTCACCCCAAAAGTGCTATGCGAAGCTCAAAGTTTATCGCTTTACAACGAAATAAAGAATCTTCACAACTATTTAAAATCGTTTGAATCAAAGGACCATGAGCTAGTAAGCATAAAGGGATCTTCTACATGGCTGGTTAAGGGGAATAACCAGGCTCGATCTGAAGCAACATATTGCTTCCTGCAGGATAGAAATATATTCTGCGGACAGGAAGGACAATGTCCTCACTGTAGATCGCATAGGAAGACTGTAGATCATCTAGCTACCAAGTGTGATCGAATGTTGGGTTTTGATTATATTAGAAGCCACAACGAGGTAGTTAGGTGCCTAAATCTCTTACTATGTAAAAAATATGACTTCAAAAAGACCAATAAAATTAGGTCTCACTCTGTACAGGAGGTAATGTCCAATGACAATGCCGAGATACGAGTAGATACTAGGATATCTACGGATATCAAGGTCAGTCATAATAAGCCTGATATTCTTGTCTTAGACAAAAAGAGAAAGGAAATATTAATTGTCGAGGTTGGAATAACCAACCAAGACATTCTCACAATAGTTGAGAATGAAAAATTAAGAAAGTACGACCTCTTGGCTAATGAGCTTGGTGTAATCCACAAAGCTAAGACAAAAATAATACCCTATGTAATGACATGGGACGGTGTAGTGACGAACTTCCATAAGAAGTACATCCAAGAGCTGGATATCCAACCATCCTTGGAAGCATACATCCAGTCTGTAGTGCTGAAGAAAACCTTGGAGAGTATCTCCTTGGATCGAAGGCGAGGACTTGACCAGGATGATGCTGGAGAGGAGGAGATTGAGAGAGCCGTGGAGAAGCTAGTTGATTCTAGTGCAGAAGGAGTGGGAAGCAATGTACTCATGAGCCTGTATCCCGGGGGAACATGATTGCCCCTGAAGACCTTTTAGGCACACAGCCTAAGGGTGTAGAAAAATTATCTACCGTCTCTACTGAGCCCACAGACTTGGCCGGTAATCTATAAATGCTGTATAGACTAGCTCATTAAATCTTTTATTATTTTCTTACAGAAAAGATAAGCAGAAAACAACAAGAATAATACGGGCATATGTAAAATCCCAATATCAGCCGCCATAAAAAAAGGAAAAACTTTTTTATAAAAGAAAGAAAACTCTAGATCCTATGGTCAAAAAAACAAATGCGAATTGAGATAACCGATACCATATATACATGCGACGAAAAACTTGACATGAAGATTGATGATGCTTCTGTAAGTCGTGGGATAGACTTATGTGGTTTAGGCGAGATCGAGTTTTTTGCGATTCTTGGCCTTATACGAAACTCTGTTATCTGTGATATTTGTCATTCACAAATGCAGGTTACCTCAAAATCCAAATCTGTCGATTAATTCACTTAGAAGGGCAAGCGATCATACCACAAAGAGTTAAGTATTTGTACCGGTTCAATTTTTGAATTGGTTAAACTCTCTCTGCATAAATATTTCAAATTGTTTGAGTGGTGGCGAAACAACCTTTAAATAGACATTTCACACGATGTTTCCGTAAGTAAAAAAAGATTATATCACAGGAGTCGCGGATTGAGGGAGAATATACAGGGTATTTTTATTAACACAAACGAGGTTTTCGGAGGTATTGATCAAATAGTTGTAAGTTTGATTTTTGGAATAGACTAATCCCTTTTTAAAAAAGAAAATATAACAAGGGACGGTACAACTATGCCCAATGGGTTTTTGGCATGTTTAAACGAAGCGCAAGAAAGTGCGCGACCTGTCAGTTTCAGATAGAAGCGCGGATACGTTTCTTACAATTATAAGGACCAATCGTCTGCCCGGGACAACAATACTAAGTGATTGTTGGGCTGCATATAGGACTATAAGCGCATTACTGCATTTACTAATTTGCAAATTAATCATTCGCTCAATTTCGCCTCACCTGATATTCCTTTCACCACAAACAGAGGATGAAAATTGTTGGATGCACGCTATAAAAACGTTATGGAAATAGAATGGTGGATCGGTCAAATACATTGAAGGGTACTTATATAAATTCATGTTAAAAAAAAATATTCTTAATCAAATGAACTAACGTTTAATTAATCCTATTAAAGACGATTTTTCAAATACCTATATATTTTATTTAAGGCAGCAAAATATTATCTTACCATCTTTTTGACAGATAATTGGCACAAACAACCATTGCTTCTTGTTATCATTAGCAATTGGTTATAATAGTTTTGAAGTAAATGATGATAAAGTTATTAAGGACCTACGTTTATTGATGAGTGTAGTGAACTATCGACGGACTTGTTTTATGCGTAGAATATTTTTGCTTTAATTTAAGCCAGGCTACGCTTAAATCTAATTTACCTTGTTCAAGTAACAAAAGCCATAACAGTAAATTATAACCTTTTTTTTTCTGGTCAATACTATGCTTTAAGACCACACTGTGGCAGCACGTAGCTAAAACGATCTTAAATCTATGTTAATCTTTGTATGTCGTGTATACTAACATTCATAATCATCTTATTTTGTCGTCATTTAGATTCTAATATTATGGCGGCTGTGATTTTATATGGCAGGAGATATTGGAATTGAACCTATTTCCCTACCCAAAAAATCAACCTCGCTTAACTTCGAAACTTAAATTTCAACCGTGCTGCATGATGTAGCAAGGGACTTTGTGGAATCCAATCTGGTTAAAAAATAACGGAATCAAAAAAATACCATAAATATATTTAGCTGCTCTCCCAGAGTCTTACAACAAAAATTCAAGCCGAAAGTGAAAGTCTCTTAAGTATCATAAAAAGATTTAGGTGCTTAAAGCGAAATAAGACCCTGTTTGCAGATGTAAATATGACGACTTCCTTAAAAAATGAGAATTTACAAGATGCGAGAAGAATAATGAATGATTAGGGAATCGGCTCGCAAAACCTGACGATCTTATTAAGATCATCCATCACTTGAGTGGCAGATCTGCTATTTACACCGATAAAATCAATAAGTTTGAGACGAGGAAGATTTTCAGACGAGAGAACACAAAATTCGAGCAGCCTCGGGGAAGTTTTTAACAAGGATTATTCGAAGAATGAAGTTGAACTACAATATTCCCCCGAGGATTTCGTACCCACATGGTCAAAAATTCAGGAGAATAGCGATAATCGCAAAGAGAAAAAAAAAGCTTATGCCAAATACCTTCTTAACCATTCAGCCGGCGACCGCCAAGATGAGGCCTTAACAACAGATGCAGAATTCTTAGACTAGTCAAATGGTTGCCGCGTTGAATGTTGCGGGGTTTATAGGAATTTTTAATTCTTTATTAGGAGGATAAGGTCTATTCAAGGCCCTACGTAAAACATGCTAAAAACATCTGTCTAATAATTTGACCCGGGAGATTAATTATTTTAAGAATTTTTTACTTGATTAAAAAAGAATACCACAATCCAGTGAGGACTTTATTATAATCACTTGCATGTCTAATTTGTACAAGGCGACTACTAAGTGTGAATCTTCGATCATGAGGCTCACGGTAAAGCAGAGATAACTAGTCTCTAAAAACCAAATGGGAACAGTAAGGAAAGTCTTAGGTGCAAAGGAGCAAGCGCTGACAAACATCATGATGAATAAAGCTAGTGACTACAAGCTTAACACAGCATGGATTGATGTCAAGAAGGCGTTTGACTCGATAACCCATAAATACTTAATGGAATGCATTTATCGATTGGGAATGCCTCAGTGGATTTTTAAATTCTTAATTAAGACTATATTAAGGTACAGTCTGGAAATAAGGTTTATGAATGAGGTTATTCTCAATAAAAGAATCCAGGTTAAAATTTAATAAGGCGCTAGCCTTCCCCCATTGCCCTTCTATTGTGCATAGACACCCTCAGCAAGCGACTAAATGGCTTATACCGAAAAGGTGAAGGTGAAGTAAAAGAGGTGCACTATACGTGTGACCATCTACTCTTCATCGACGATCATAAGCTTTTTGCAAAACCGGATGAGGTGCTAAAAAGCATGGTTGACGAAATAAAGCTTTCTTCGGAACTGTTGGCCTCGATATGAATATCAAAAAATCTGCGACCGCCTCTACTTATTGTAAAGGTGACGCGAAATTGCGTGGATCCCATAAAGGTTATAAGTACTATGGAATTAGTAAAAGTAGAGTTGGTAAGAATTTGACTTAAACTGTTGATAAATTTGTGCTTCTGGTGAGGCTAGGGTCGAATCTCTGTGTTCAACAGACACTAATGCCAAGAATCTGAAAAGAGCTATGAATGAGTTTGCGTTTTTTTAAATCAATTACTGCGTTGGGATGCAGAAACAGAACCTGCTTAGTCTATGCCATTGACGATTATACTCTTTATTCTTACGAGTCACCACGTACACCAACAACCCGCTTGTAGAGAGAGGTTTTACCTACCGGGGAATATACTTGGAAGAGGACTTTCAGGTGTTGAGCACAGGAGTGAACGCTCGCTCCTCCAACTTGTATCGACACTTGAGTCTAACCAAGATATCTTATTGAGAAGGAAGACCATACTGGAGACAGAAAACAATGAGAACTCTCATCTGTTTAAAATAAAAGCCTTCCTCGAAAGTAGGTACAATCTCAAAGAAGAGGTCGGTCTATTGACTCTCCTGGCGACACATAGATCTTTCTCCTACAGCACGATAAAAAATAAATTTAATTACGCAAAGCTGTATAGGCTAAAAGAAAATCCCCTTGTTTTAACAAAGGAATCCTCAATCTGGCTTAAACGTGGAAACATCTCGCCTCGAGAAGAAGGCGCACTTTGTGCCCTTCAGGACAGAAATATCTTCCTTGAGAAAGGTGTCAAATGCCCTCACTGTAACGACAAGTACAAGTCGGTGGACCACATGACTGATCAATTTGATAGAATATTATCACATGATATTTTAGGAGGCACACAGAGGCTTTATAATTCATCCACCTTCAGCTGTGCTTGAATTACAGATTATTGAAGTCCAAGAAAATTTTAATCACTACCTCCAGGTGTGTGTATTGAATGACTTGGCCGAGATAAGAGTAGATACTCGTAAACCAACGGGTATTAAGGCCAGGTACAACAAGCCTGACATCTGTGTCTTTGAAAAGCTCAAAAAGGAGATCCTTATCGTTGAAGTGGGCATTACGAGTTTTGACCACCTACGTGCTGTTGAGGTCGAGAAGAAACATAAATACGATCTTCTGGCCAATCTTGTGTCGAATTACATGGGTTTAAGACAAGAATAGTCCCGTATGTGATGACATGGGACGAGATGGTGACAACTTATCGCCAAAACTACAGGAAGGAACTATAAATCGACAGACGTATCGAGGCGTATATACAGTCCAGAGTCCCCAAGATTTCACTTGAGAGCTTATCAATGGAGGCTCGAAGATAATCCCTAAACACCGATGCAGCGCTAGTGAATGTAAAACCTAGCAAACCAGGTCCTCAACACCTTTAAATTCCAACTCTTCCTACTAACTGCTACTCAATATCAATATCTTTACACTAAAATATACCGAAATTTAAAATTTATTTTTACTTACAGTTAAAGACAAGGCTGGCTGCTGGGGAGTTATAAAGGCCTATATACTCCTCTTAATTTCTCCTGAGCTGCATCAGATTGCGAAGATTCTCTTAGAGCGTCCGCATATTAGCTCTCTAGAGTCATCTTAAGGACTCTAGACTAAATGTACGCCGCACTGGGCTTCTATAGAATTGGTTGCATTTCGCTGTTGTGGTGATCAGTTGTTAACACTCTTCATGTCACAACAAACCAGCCATTTTTGTACTAGGGTCGTGTAGGTGGAGCCATTAATCAGCTACTAGATCGTATTTGTGTTTCTAATAATTTTAAATACACGAAAATAGTCAAAGCTCGTAATGTACACTCCAAAAATAAGGTACTTTTTCCGAGTTTTCTAGGTCGAAGCTAAAAGGATTGACATTTAAGACTTTAACGCTAGTGGTAAAACGAATGTTTTCTTAATTCTGCGTGATCATTCATGTAACATTTCTGAAGGTAATGATTACGAATTTTCTATGAATTTGAAATCCACCAGTTCAAGCACAGCTAGAGGTAAATACACTGCAAGGCCTCAGTGTGATCTCGCGAGTCATCGATTGTAAAAATTTTACTTTAGTGACTATCCATGCAATCTACCTAATTAACATTGTCGCTACGATGCAAACATTACCCACATACACAAAAAAGATTTTCTATCCTGAAGGGCACAAAGAATGTTTGTTTTCGAGAAGAAACATTTGTAAATTCATACCAAATTAAGTATTACGTATCGAATCGAAAGGATCATATAATCGCTTTTAAAGCTTTGCGGAATAACATTTTTTTATCTCGCGATACACGGAATTGCATATAACAGCAAGTCTAATTGTAATTTTAACAATTTACCCATACAGAGCCACACACAATATTACTGCGGCGAATATCTGAGACATTTGATTATTTTTAGAGCTATATAAACTTTTCGACGTGGGTAAAATCTTAAATTTATAAGAATTATTTACACATACCATAGGTAAATTTGACACAAATTCTGTCACATCACTATTTAAAATCAAAATACAAAATAAGAATTTTATAGCCATAACTATAAATCCGCCATCAATTATTTTTTATCATATATAAGTTCTGATATAGTAATCCATCAACCTTGCATTAAAAAAAAGTTACTAATAACTGCATGAGCCGCCGTGGTGTAGTAGTAGCACAGCGTGTTCATACAACGAAGGTGTCGGGTTCGAGTCCCGCTGGGGCTACTTATTATTTAAAAACAATAATAATAAAAAAAACATAAGCTTGGCTTACGTTGAAAGGATTAAATCAATGTAAGCGTGTGAGTCATTATCGGCTGTATTGGCCAGGCCGGCTTGAGCTACCTGTTCCTAGTAGATCTGAAACTTTCCACCACTGGTGGTTTTATGTAGGTGATACGAAGAACTTGTAGTGATAGCCAGGAAGACCGTCCATAGAGAAACCATGTGAAACCGGGGGTCGAGACAAACCTGGAATGCATACGGCCGGATTACAAAATAGAATACGAACCTGGGAAAAAACTGGAACCGCACTGCGATATTAAGCTGAGAGTGGAGACATACTCGGCCTAGGTGGGCCTGCGTAAGTAGCTAAGATCACTCCATGCACGCCGAAACAGGTTACCGAAGTGACGTTAAGAGGCCGTGCATCTTCTCGAGGGAGTACCCTAGCGCCTACTTGTGGTTGAGCTTAGTATCGGCCAAAAACGGTCTAGATCGAACGACCGGGCACGTGGCACGCCTACTTGCAACATAGCAGTGGGTCCGTAGCACCTGCGTAGAACGTGACATGGTAAGCAGGCTATCGTAGGGGGTAGCTGATTGTGCGGCAGGTCTAGCCCTAGTTCACTGCATTCTTTAGAGCTGTAGTACGTCTCCATTTAAACTATAATATCTATCACCTTGAAACCTCGACTATAAATAAATACTTTAATTTATAACTGCATGTAATCAATTGTATGCCATTATTATAGCTTATATAAAGGTAAAGGCACAAATCATAACAGTAATTCATATAGCAGGCATGTATATACAATACAACTCATTTAAAAAACGGGATACTGAATTAACACAGTTTATTTATGTCGAAAAATCAAATAAATCGGAGGAAATATCTTCAAGATCAACTTTATTGACTGAATCTTCTCTAATACCAATATTATCTTGTTTCGCTTCCTCTTCTTCGTCAAATAACTTACGAGGATTTTTAGGGGCATATGCCGAAACAAGACTATTTTTTACGTCCATGATATTTGTATCGCTGCACAGCCCAAGTAGATCCCGTGTATCACCATGGATCGTGTTAAGCATTTTCCTGGCCTCCCTACTGTTTTTACTTGAAAAACTTATGTTATCAGGTATATCAAAAGAAATATCTTTCATAGCCGCACTAGAATTAGAAACCAAAAACGATGTATTGGAATTTAAAGTATCTACAATACAATTTGATTTCAAACTATCTTTGTTTTCTTTTATACTTTTCATAGATAGAGTTTCAACTGCCGTATAATTTCCGACCTCATCATCACTCTCATTGTTTCGAATAATATTAGAATTATCAACTAATTTCACATCACAAATAGACAACCTGTCTTCTTCTACTTTATTAATCCTCCTAACTTCATTTTCTAAATCATCAATTAAAATTTTTGATAAATCGATTTTTGTCAATAGTCTTTCAACATTTTCATTAATTAAACGATTAAAAGAATCTTTATCGTCCTTAACAGTAAAATTCTCTAACGAATCCATAAACTGGTCTCCTAGAATAACATCCAAAGGATTTAATTTTGATTTTATCATTTCGTTAATATTAATGTTTGTATTAGAATTAGAGGTATGATGTTTGTGGGCAATTCGTTTTCTAATAAATCTCAAGATCTCTGTGGGATTGGCAACCCGACCTTTAAACTTATATGATAATTTGTGATTATTTAGAAATTTTACGCCTGTGGTCTCTACTCTTAGCCTTAGAAGGGGCAATCTCAGATCCTCGCTCATCCAATCTTCATCGCTTAGCACCGGATCCTCAATAATTTTAGTGCAATTAATATCACTATCATCGGATTTTTTGAGCTTCTTTCCGTTTATCTTTCCGTTGGTCCTATTTTGTAATTGTTTCTTTCTTGAATCAAAATCTTTATTCGACTCAACAATCATCTTCTCAAGAAGCTCTTCAACCTCTTCCTCTAATTTGTCTGTTTCAATTTTAACCGATTTCATTACAAAGTTTCTCACAGTAATTAATTTTACTTTATTTATTACTGGCTGTTGCTTTTTTAACGGTTTATGATCATCAATAGTTAGTATGTAGCAATATTTATCGCCTGTTTCAGAATCACATAGGGATGTTCGTACAGTTGATCCTGATTGCAAAACAACGAATCTTCCCATTGTAATATTGCCATCATGTTCGTGCCCGTAGACAACTAAATCGAAGAAATCGTCCAACACGGCTTCTGGAATGTATTCATTATTGCGCTGCACCCTATTTTGATGTAAAATTAAAACATTGTACAGATCTTTTGTATTAGAAGGCCTTTCAAACTTAACCTTTCCTTCTATAAATAGGGAATATAAGATCTTATCCTTTATATGACCAATGGCATATATAGCCACATTTTTAACTATAATAGGAGATATAACCACATTATCAATGGAGAACTTTCCTACGTAACTAATATAACCAGCAGAATGAAGAATATTTAACGCACTTATTTTATTAAGTCCAGAGGGATCATCATGATTACCATGGATAGCCAAGACTGGAATGGATATTTGAATATTTTTACTTTGAAAATTACGACTCGTTATTGCGTCAATTTTGGTTCTATCTTTCCCGGTGCAATACTTACTCAATATTTGTATTGTTCTATCTATACAATACCTACTTGGTCTATTATCGTGAAAGAGATCTCCGCCTTGCAAAATAAAATCTACCTTTTCTAAGTTTGCAATGTGTAAGATTTCCTCGAACGTATTAAACGAATCATTTCCTCGTATATCATCATTTTCTTTATATCCTAAATGGTTATCGGATGTTATGAGAATTTTCATATGCTGAAGAGGGGAAGAAAGTAAAGTAATTTTCAAACGGGCATATAAAATTTTGATTAGAAAATATTTGAGGCATAGAAAGGAAACTCATTTTGTTGCTTTAACATTAACTTAGCAATCTAAGTGTATATATATTTTTATAAAATTAATATTGTCACAAATTAAGCTATAATCTGTCTTGCATTATATTACAAGTCGTATTTTAGTGATTTTACAGTTTCGTATCAAAAAACGAATAAAAAAAAATAATTACATTTTGATTGGTTATGCAAGTGTTTTATTTGTTTACTTTTAAAGAAATGAAACTAATCTCTTGGATTTGTCCTACGTGTAGCTGACAATATAACGAGGGCCTATTAGACAATAATGGTTAAATATACACCTTTTTACCTGCCAACAAAAACCATGCATTACAATGTCTCCTTTTTGCTTTCTGAGCTGCAAACCAATAACACCTATATTCAGACAAATCAGTTTTATGACTGATTGATTGAGTAGGTCATAGTTTTTAAATAACTGGACACATCATATCCATGTTGTTGAACATTTTACGACTTGTGTGTTTGACCCTGACAATTTATGGATGCTTGGATTATTCTATGCCAGCAGCTACAAACGAATTTATAGCAGGAAGAGAAGGAGGAAGGTGCTGATATCTGACAAACATCGGACTATATTTATGTGTTATATCAATGACATTTGGATTTTTAAGACGGCTACTAGACACACCAATTCTTCGAAAAACACATACGTTTCTAGCATCAGTTTCATTGCCAGTAAACCTAACAGTCTTTATAATTTATTGGCCCATTCTACTTCATGATGTTAATCACTTTCGTAGAATGGAGGTTTATTTAAAGGGAGGTATTGTTTCTACCTTTACGGACTTATGTCAGCATTTGATTCCAGAAATAGGCGCCATCTTAGATATCTATGGAATCGACGTACAACCCGATATTTATCAGCGGTATTTCTTGATGTTGTATGGCCTCTTTTACTATATATACTGCATTAAAGTATCCAAAGTAAAGGGCCTGTGGCCGTATCCATTCTTGGAGAGAATTTCGTGCATAGGCAGATTTGGATTCTATTTATCAGTTATAGTCATTTCCTTAGTAGTATATGAAATTATGATGCAATTTATTGGAAGGAGACCCAGTCAAAGGCCCGCTAGAAAGGTTAAAATGAATTAAATCAGTTATCAGTTACAAAAATTTTTTGAATGGATTTTTAAAATGCACAGAGAAGACTTCCATTCTCTCTGTAAACCCCTTAACCTTTCTTTTACCGTGTGAAATGTAGATTAAATTGTTATGGTTGAACATTACACACTTGCAACAGAAGACACCTTCGCCCATTGCCGCATACCTGGCTGATTTATTGAGACCTAATCCGAAAATCTTGGGAAAAAATACGGACCAACGTAAAGAATAGTCGCCACTTACAACACCTATGGATAAACGAATGTGGTTGTGTTTGAGTATTCTATAAACGTACATTGCAAAGATCAATCCTTGGGCTTTGTTAAAGCAGAGGAAAACTCCACATTGATAATCATGTTCTTCAAACAACACAACTTCAAAGATCTTACACAATGTTCCGATTATGTGATTCAAAGGAGCAATTCGTATGCAATTATTGTTTTTATCCGAATAAAATTTAAGGAATATAAATGTATTAGTATTCTTTATGTCACTACTGTCAGCCGTTGAGTTGATCAATCCCGGACAGGGCAAAGACTTAAATGGGTTTCGATTAAAAAGGTTATTAGAAGTTGCATTTACATCAAACGTAGGTATAATCGATGATACCAACCCACCTTCCCCAAAAAAAGACAATTCTCCGAGATTTTTAGAGAGAGATCTAACGGGGCATCTGTCGGCTAAACTATATTCAGCCATCAAGTGTATCTCCTTTGTGCTTTCAAAGTAAAGTTCCGGCGAATTAAAAATCTTTAGATCTTTAGTATATGGACAACTAATGTCCATAGAAGGAAAAATAGCTTCGCTCTCTGCCACGAAGCCCACTTTTCTCCTTATAACTTCAGAACAGCCAAGTAAAGGAAATACATACCAACGACCAATATTTTCATAGACGTAAGTCACGCTATTTTCCAAGACTTTATGAACAGCAAAACTTGTAAAGACGAAAGGTAGGTTAACTGATTTCAAAAAGATTTTAGATTCTTCTACTAACACAGCATAAAACCCAATCACATCTCCGAGTATTCTAAAATTATTAGTTAGCCGATCAGAAACGCAGTTAAAATACTCCTGATTCGTGAGTTGATAGTCGGATAATAGAAGAGCACGATTGATACAGTCTTCTACGTCTATATTCTTATTAAAGCCAACGACCAAGTATAATCTACAAAAGACATATCGTGGGACACAAATACAATACTTTTGTATAGTCTTAAAAATATGATTCATTTTGGTAACACTGCTAGTTATCTTTGTGCTGCCAATCATCTTACTACCATTAAATACGCCGTTATCAGTAACTGCTAAATTATGCCCCTTATCTATTGCAGGTACAATAGGCGATTTAAACGGATTCCCTTTGACATTTACACACTTTATATTATCACATTTTGGCATGTCCTTTAGTTTATTGCCCGCAATGTCAAGATATTCAAGCGGACCTAACGACGGTATAGATTTGAATCTATTATTTCTTAGTTTAACAACTTTAAGATTATGGGTATTAAGTTCTAAACTTGCCAATTTGCAGTTATTTAAATTAACAAAAACAAGGTCTTCTGTACAAATTAGATTAATGTTTCTATTATTACAGCATATCAACTTCTTTATTCCGCGACAGAACAAATTACGAATCTTTGTATTTGTTACATTTACAATTTGTGCGGTAGCAGATATAACTTTGAGAGGGTTGCCTTCAAGATTAAGAACTTGTAATTTATCTTTAGAATAGAAAAAACTAATGGTATTGTGTGACAGGTTAAGATTGTTTGATGATATTATAACATCAGTTATATTATTATGAGATAGATTGCAATATTGGAGTGGTTTCTTACAGACGATATCTTCTAGATAGTTGCAGGACAAGTCAAGATATTTTAAAGATGGTAACTCATCAAGACAGACATTTTGAACAAAACTGTTTACAATAACAAGTTTTTTTATGCCTCTTATTGCCACTGACCATCCAGATTTGTTGTACGTAAATATGAGGATATTGCAATGTGGATGCATTTTAAATGTCGTATCTTTCCAAAGATCATCACATTTTTTATTTGTAATGGTAGGGGTTCGTTCCACGCCCTCTTCATAGTAGATACACTTATTAAATACACGGTCATCTTTAGTTAATCTAAATAGTTTCCTTTCCTTCGTCAAATAAACTTCACCAAAGATATTTAGTTTTTGTAAAATATCTTTCATAGTAGAAAAAATGCTTCCCATACAATTGATTCTTGTTACAATATTGTCGGGTTGTCCTTTTTTACGAGTAAATTGTACGATCTGGAATCTTATAGTGTTTAGATCGGTTTTAACGACTTTACGGTAGTACTTTTTTGCAATTTTCATCCCAAGAAATGTATTGTAGCTTCTTGTAGTTGCCCTATTTATGCTTATTCTCATAAGGGTTGTAATTTTATGTTTACATAGATTGCTGAAGAGAGCTCTTTAGTAGTGTACGAGGGTTTAAATTTAGGCGACGTTAAACATAATCCTGGGAAAAATAAGAAATCCTTGGCTATTTTTGAGCGTGATTCTAGTGCTTATATTTACTGGATGAAAGTTATAAAATTACTTACACCATATATAATGATCTTTTACGTGTCGAGCACCATACTACTATTTTAATTCATGATTGTGTAATATTATAATATGAACTCCATTTAAAGTATTTATTTACAGTCGAGGTTCAAGGTGATTGATATTTAAGTTAAATAGAGACGTAATACAGCTCTAGGAAATACAGTATATCAGAGCCAGATGTTCAAAACAACCCGCCTTCCCAATGACAGCCTGCTTACCATGTCACGTTCTACGCAGGTGCTACGAACCCACCGCTATATTGCAAGTAGGCGTGCCACGTGCCCAGTCGTTCGATCTAGACCGTTTTTAGCTGATACTAAGCTCCACCTACAAGTAGGCGCTAGGGTACTCTCTCGAGAGGATGCACGGCCTCTAAAGTCACTTAGGGGTAATCTGTTTGAACATCTTCTACATATATACTAGCACTACCATCAGCATCTTTAGCAGAATTACACTGACTTGTTCCATATAATTGTTTAGATTAGCACTAATGTGTCCAGTTATACACTTATCGATAGTTTTTAATTTCCTTACATTTATGGTTCGACAGTAGCATACGAACTATCTCCTTTCTTATTCAAATACAGGTATTAGTAGACTGATATTCTTCTTGTGTCTATTTTTATGAAGTTGTAAGAGTTCGAGATGGGCCGATTCCCGCTTTAAATTTGCATATAACCTTCGATAATACGATCGAAGGCCATTGTTTTTTTCTAAAGAGATGACTTATTAACTTGCTTAACACATTTTATGCAGTTATATCTAAATCTTATAGACAAATTTCTGTATTCTTCTTAAACATTCAACGACTTCTATTATATTCCCATAATTCTTTTCGCATTTCTATCAGCATTAAAGAATAGATATGAAAATTCCAAGTTCATGTTTATACAAATTGATATTTGTTGTGTCGATAAGTGACCTGATTTACACTCCTCAAAACTTATATACATAGTTTATAAATCAAATTCACATCTATGATTGTATAATGTGCATTCACCACTTTTTTTTGTATCTAAATGTAATATATGACCTAAATTAACAAAGAACGTGGCCTGACATCCATTAGCTTGGTTATTCGGGGACATCTTCGGTAGCAATTTTTTTTTTAATTTCAAGGATATCTTCAATGTGCTTTTAATATTTATCATCATACGTAAACGTATGTCGCTCTAATCTTATATCTATAATGTATGCGATCTGATCTAAGGCTAGTCTTATTTTAACTTAAAAATAAAACACACTATATTAAAAAAAGTGTTTACAAAGGCATAGGTTGGCAAATAGTCTTCGAGGTTAAATGTTTTCGAATTATCATTTATTATTAAGCCTTTTAAATTAATAAAAGCTATAAAAAAATAGAAATATACCTTTAACAGGTGCGTGGGTGCCTGATAAATCTAATATCTATTGGATGGCGTGCCCAATTTCTGTAGAAAGTAAATAAAATATAAAACACCGTAGATAAAGAAAACACACACACGTGATTGTGAAGTAAGAGAATGTACATAGACTTAGAATGTATTCTGGCCTTTAAGGTGTAAGAATCTTATCATAGAGATGCCCCATTCAAATCCTGCCGATTTGTCTAAAAACTTTTGGAAATAACTATGATATTATGCAAGGTTGAACATACTTTATAGATATTTATACAACAATTTGAATACAATATGACTAAACTTGTGTAAGAGATCAGCACATGGTGGATATAGAATGTTTCCTCCTATATGTCTTGGCGAATCCTTTAAAGCCCAGTTCTTAGTTGCTTGCTTCTTGAATTACTATGTCCGCTAGTTTGTCAACACCTAGGATCAACGGAGGAGTGTGTGCGTGTGAAATTTCTAACCAGGACACTTTCATCAGGGCAGTGAATGATACTAAATGGGAAAACCTGAATATGGGTGAGCATCCTTAAGACCTTCCCTTCAGATTCCGTAAACATGTCGAGACTCCTGAGTATTATAGTTCAACCATTAAGTTAGTAGCTTAAAATGGGGATATGCTAGAGGTGCAATAGACTGTGAAAGTCGGTGGCCCCTTCCCCGGGTTATGACCCCACGCCCGTTAAGATCGGCCACAATCGTGCTACAGGCTTCTGTGTGCTTGATTTCATCCAAACATAAGGCTGTCAAAAACAATAATTTGTGAGATTGACTGTTCCTGCGACTACAAATTATCAAAAGGAAAAGAGCTATAAACAATTTTAAGCGAAGTTGACACTATTGTTGTATCGAATCCGCAAATTTCCAGTACCTATTGCAACCCTATCAAAGACGTAATTCAAAAATTTAATCAAAAAAATAAATTGTTTGAGGAGAATATGGCTTTGTGCTCTTTCCTGCTTTATTTCAGGCGATATTGTGGAATTAAATTTCTTATTAATGATAAATTAAAGAATATCCTTAAGATATAAAACCTTCAAATTAGGTTAATCAATACAAGTAAGCCAGTCTTACCTAAACCAAAAATTTAGAGAAATCGCGGTTTCAGAATATTACATATAACACCCTTACTATCTAAGTTTCTTTTTATTTAATAATCTTAAGTTCCTTTACAACTAATAAAATGGTCAAAACCAATGACGAATGTCCCATATGTGGACTCAAAGCAATTAATAGTTGTATTAAATTCAAGTATAATACTTTTAAATGGGAAGTAATGGCACATCATTGCGCACTAATCATACAATGTGAATGTAAGGTTTCAAGAAACTGATAATTTTTGCTAGTCAAGATTTCAATTAAATGCTCAAAACATTTCATCCGAAGGAAACGTATTACACACAATTGTTTCGATTGAATTTGCTTTATATTTAGGGATTATTTTAGTCAATGTATCAACAATGTCAGCATGTTTTGTTATGAGTGTTTCGATAAAATATTTAATTATTAACTTATTTTTCATGCTGACATCAATGGAAAAATACTTTTCTTCAACTATACTAATTAAAAATTTAACGAAATCAGTATTGCGTTTTTTCTGATTTTTTCAGCGGTATTAGAACTTTAGAGTTCTTTGATATGTTTTTTCATATTTTTACTATCATTAAAAATTTCAATTCCGCATTTGACATCTTTTCTATCCTCGAGCACTTTGTTGACATCATCTAAAAACGATATAAAGACTGTAAGACCAGCAACAAACAGCTTTAATTTATCATCGTCCAAAGAAAATGCTTCCTTTACAGACAAACCAAACTTATCTGTTAACTTTGAAGAAATATGACATGACGTCTTAACAGATCCATTAATTGAGACGACCAGTATGAGAAAACCCATTACTATAACAAGAACTGCACAGGCCAACACTACAATAACCAATACTTTGCTTGACGTGGGGTTAAATAAAAGAACTAATATCAATTAAAAGGGAAAATTGATCATTGCAAGCATCAAAACTATATGCTTTTCAGATATGAAACATTTTAACTCCCCACATTATGTCTTCATTGAATATTCCCATTAGGCCAAATACGGTAGTAGATATAAAAATATCAAAAGCCTGCTGTTGTTGAATAAATAGACTCTTGGCAGCTAACTCGAAAAACCGTGGGTCGAAACAACAATAGGGGGTTTTTATGATGTGAATCTGGGAGGTCTGAATGAAACGTGGATACTAGTGTAAAGGGTCGACATATACTAAAACATAAGGGATAAATCCCACATGCCCTTTCGACTGTAGAGACTCTCAGTCCCGGTTGCTTGCCGCTGAATTTTACATGTCTTATAGTTCAATTATAATACACCTCTAGTCAACGGAGGTGTGTGTGGGTTCAATTTCTAATCAGGACACATTCACTAGGAAGGTCAATGATATTAAAGGGAATATCTGTATATGGGCGAGCATTCTAAGGAACACCCTTTCAGATATCGTACACATGCCGAAACTCCTGTGTTAGAGGAGTTCAATTATAAAGTTGATAGTGTAGGGGTATAACAATGCGGATATGATAGGAATGCAATAATCTGTGAATGTTGGCGACCCCGATTCCATGGCTCAACTTTACCCAATTAAGATCGGCCAAAATGAGTCCTTGAGACTGAGATAGAGGATTAGGTTGCGAATAGTGGGGAGAATCCGCTGTAACCAAGGCCCAATGGGGATAGTACCGCTTGTCGCACAAAAGGCCACGTGCGGAAGGGGAGTTAGTGGGTAAGAATCTCACAATATCCGGTTAAGAAACGGCAACAGTCGTCCTACCTGATTCTTTATGCAAGATTTCTCACCACCTCCGTCTACCAACAAAAAAAAAAGAGGGGGGGTATTTTATATTTGCAAAACAATTGAAATAATTATGTGAGCATGTTTTGCGCCGAGTGTTTAATTAGCGCGCGTGTATGTATGTTGAAAATATCTGTACTTGTCTGAATGGTCCAAACCCCTTTCTTTAAGAGAGTTGAATCCTTACATCTCCGTTAGATTAACTTAAGTTATACGAAGACCTTCAGCGATATCCCGAAGGATGACCAAAGAATCGATGTAGGCCCGAGAGTCGAGACAACCTCGAACGCTTACGCTTGTGATTACGACTGAAGTAAAACAAAAAAGGCTTTAAACTTTCATGTTAAGATCGTCCTGATGATGTTGACATACCCGGATTAGGTGGTCCAGCGTAAGTCGCTAAAAGCATGTCTAAATAGGTTGCCAAAGTGACGTTATATAAATTGACACCTTCTTGATGGAGTACTTAGACGCCTAGTGACTGTAGAGCTCAGAATAGGCTACAAATGGTCCACACCAAACGATTGGGCACGTTGAACGTAAATTGCAATATAACAGTAGGACCGCAGCGCCTGTATAGACCTTGACATGATAATCCGGCTAAACTGCAATATGCATCTGAGAAGTTGGTTTTTGAAGCCAAAGTCTATTGGATACGCGGGGTGCTTGGCGCATTGTGTGTGAAAGTCCTACAGTACCCGATGCGCAGGGATCTCAACCTACACGCAGGGTCTTTATGGGGATTTTTAACCCGTTGCAGCAACCATTGAAAAGAAATTTCGGTCTTGTAATGTTCATTTTCTACAGCTGCGTGCAATTTTAACAAATGTTACATACGTTTCTCACACCATACCGTCTGTTTTTAAGCGTAAAATGTCAATAATGAACATGGCTAACGAACGTAAAACATTTTACCCACTAAAAAATTGCATACTTTGCAAAAATAGTTTAATAAATTAGTTTAATTAAGGCTGGTCTAGATAGATGTTAAATAATTATGGATCTAAACCAGTGGCCAAAGGGTCGTCTAAACTTGTGCATTCGACTCAAGCATATCGTAGAGAATGCAAACTATATACGACTCAAATTTAAGTTTAAGCAATTCAAACAATACATGATTATAATAAAACCTTTCTTTAAAAGCATCCATAGTCTTATTAAACAATTCTAAATTCTCGGTTTTGTTTTCGTTCAATAGTTTTTGAAAAACCGCCTTACTTTGGCACAAAGTTAATGCCACAAAGTCTTTGTCTGTAAATTTCACCAAGTTAAAACATTTAAAATAATAAGAGATAATAAAGTAAGAACTTAGATGTTTACTATGCGGACACCTTGCACGTAACTTCTCATACAAGATATCAAGATGTTGTTTGCACTCAAAAAAGTTGCTTAATTTTTCAACTTTGGTCTCATTGCTTGTTTTGAATAATTCAAATATCCGTTGCAGATCTTCAAATGTAACATTAAGACCCATCGATACATCTGAAAGGGCCATACAAAATATTTTATTAATGTTCTGCATTGAAAATATCGTTAAAAGATCAAAACTTAAAAACTTGTTATAATCTGCATATTTTGTTATAAATCGCTCGTTAAAAATACTACAATCGATTTTTTCACAGTACGACTTGATGATTCTTAGAAATTTCTGTTCATTACTACCCTCTTGAAGATCAATTGAAGAGGGATTCATAGTGTATCTCGAGTTGGCCTTGCCAAAACAACATAAATATCCATAAACTTCGGCGCTGTCGGCATCCCCCAACTCAGAAGCAAAATTAATGGATTGACTAAAATTAAAATTATTTTTTGCATTCAATAACATTTCAATTACGAATCCGAAATCATTTTCGCTAAGTTGATGCAAGGACATTATATCACCAGATAGATTTTTTACAAGATCATAATCCCTATCAAGTTCTATAGAGGGGGAGCTATCTTCTGGTTTCCAGTTTATATTGTCAGGCATTGTTACAAAACTTAATCGTATTGAATAATCAGAAACTTCAAAATTTATAAGCAAATCAAGCTTGCAAAACGATTGTAAGTATTCTAACATCTCCTGTATGCACAAAAAAGAACTTATATACGAGATCTTGAAATTCAATACTCCATTTAAAGGGAAGGTAAACGGTAATGAGGAAGCCTCTTCAGGATTATCAATTATTTTTTGCTTATTTGTAATTCTGAAACTAAATGTATAAATACTTTCATCAAGCAATGTATCCTGTGCTGAAGCGATGAATTCAACATCCTTAACTGCTGTGTCATCGCATGTATTATCTTGCTTTTTAAACTTTCTCTTAATCTTTGACGAATTACTATCCGTGAAAATTCGGTTGCCTTCGTCTTTGCTCTTTTCTGTGATTTTATCAACGACAGTATTAACCAAGTTAACTCTTATGTAGCCGGTATTTGTGGATTTAGACATCTGCTTATCCTTTAGTACTGCGTTCTTTTGAGATTCATTTGTATTAGCTCGGTCAACGACATCATCGCCTTTATATTTTTTTGAAATATCAAATAGTAAGACCGGAATAACATTGTTTTTACCGCAAAGACGACTTATGATCATGCTTGATAAACTCTTGGCGGATATATCTATATCATGCAGAGAGTCTTCTGTATTAATTTCAAGAAAACTTAACAACTCAATAGCTTCTGATATATTCCAATACTCCCTTTCATTTTTCTTCAATAGCTTTGGAGCCCTAGAAAGAAAATTACTGATTCTCATTTTAATACAACTTCTTAGTCGTTGTGACGATAATGGCACTGCATAAAGCGCTTCAATTCCTTTACGACGGGGTTTTATAGATCATATTTTTATCAATTATATAAGATATTGGTGTACTTGTATCAGTTTCAATGGTGTCTGAATATAATATATGACAAAAGTGGATAAAGAATACGATAGCTACATCCTCTCGCTTAGTTATCAAATGACATTTTCGGTAACATATTTCCACAATGTTGAGAATTTCTTGACTGTGCCTATAATGTTCATCAGCATCAGAACTTATAAGCCTTTTTAATCTTCTAGTTAAGGTCAAAAGCAATATTCTCTCTTGTTGGTCGCCTGTAACTTCTTGTATAATATCTAATGAACTGACACTTTCAAAAAACTTGTTTACAAACGCATAGGTTTTGAATAATCCATCAGGTTATCTGTACCCGAATTATCCTCTTATTTTGATCCTTGCAAGCTTTTAAAAGATATGAAAAGCGTAAATACTTGTAGTAGTTTCATGGGTATTCGTGAAATTTTTGATTTATACAATTGTATGATGACGTGACCTACTGTTTGAATATTTGTAATAACAAAGAACTAAAGATCGATACAGAAACACCATTATAATTGTATTTTAAGAGTCGTATGATCACTTAGAAAGTATACTAACACTAGAAGCGATCGAAATGGATATAAAACTTAGCACATCTGATCGTGACTTTTTGTCTAGAAATTATACAAATCTACTTTTATACACAATGCAATTTTAATCAAAAATTATAATAGTTATAAGCCTTTCAATCTACGTACTTGTTTAAAGATCGGAAGACCGGAACATCAAACCAAAAAAAATGGTTTTTGTATATACAAAATAACTATATTGTGGTATTTTTTATAGAGTATGTATGTGCAACATTTTTCACAAACGAAATTTTAGTTATATCAAACCCCCTCAAGACGCTTGACGTTTTAAATTAAATATAAATATGCGCGATACAAGAGACCGTTCAAAGAACGATTAACGCAAAGAATACAATAATCAAAAACTATTATGATTTGTCAATTTAGTGTTTGATCACTACACTGTATAAAGGCGCTTTAATTTATTTTAAAAAGTCCGACTTCTCTTTAAAGACGCTCTGTATAGTATTCATTAAAGCCTTTTACTGACTTAACTTCTTTATGTGCTTATATGTTTTTTATCCCCTTTTTAGATGTAAAAATCCCTTCTATATTATAATAACAATGAGATACATAACTTTGCAGAAAAGTAACCCGATTTTACCTGCTCTGTTCGAATATATTCTTTGTTGTTGTCTGTGATTTTTGGATAGACAAAAATGTATTTATAAGCTCGATTAAAGAGTTTAGGGCATAGATAAGAAGATTTACTGTCGGGACTCGCCTCTCATTCGTAATCTAAACCTTCCAAAAGCAATGTAATAATAAAATACGGAATTATAATGAAGGCGTGTGTGAGCATCTAGACTTTTACAATTAGCATGTGTTGGGGGACAAACTGATGGGGTCGGACGAATATAACAACACATACCGCTAGACTAACCAGCGATGTACAAAAACAAATATTCAAAAAGCATTAGTTGGGTAAACAAAAAGCTTTATATGGTGATCTTATAAAAGCACATGTTTATTAATGCATTTAATCCGATATTTTCTAACATTTATGGATGTTAAGAAATGAATATTTATTCCGTTATTATTAATAGTGTCCGCAACACTTTATTATAACTGTTTTGTGTTAAACAGGAATTATTAAAAAACAAATCTTCTTTTCATTGTAATAGGTAGTGCTACATAGGTTAAACCGGTCGTCCAATTGTAAATTTACTGCTCTACGCAACAACATACCTCAAAGTATTTAAGCCTTAGGAAGTGGTAAGGATATCCCAATAGAGGCAGGGCGACCAAGGTAGGTTAAGGTGTCGTCATCATCTTGATAGAATACCCTAGTGCATACTTGTAGGGGGAACTTGAAATTGGCCATAAGGCCTGAACTGAGTGTGTGGGTAATAGGGGTTTGACAAAGAGTAGATAGTTGTACGCCGGGTCTATCTAAAATTTATTGCCAATCCTAAACCATTATTAGTAACCATAAAAACTTTTTTATTTCAATTCGTATGCCAAACATTAAATACGTCTTAATTATCATTCTTAACTAATTGTAACAACCCTCATAAGAATGTATTCGTAGTCTCTTTCTTCTAATTTCCTGTCATCTTATACATCTCTCAATCAATCCCATTAAAATTCTTTATCAAAGTTCTTTCAGGGATCTGCCCCCCTCACCCCCTTTAACATACTAAAATATTTATCTTTAACCCTTTATGAACAAATACACCGGATACATTTTCAAACTCTTCTTGTTTTTAGGTGTTGAGTCTTACACAATAATAACTAAAGAATTACACAATAACAAAAAGATACTAGCTTTAAGTCTTCTTACTGGCGTATTCCCAATAGTTGTTATGATTTATTTTTATATTCGATGCGAGCAGTACAGAACTACCTTCTTAAGGAAGACCTACAAGCCCTCAACAAAGCTACTTTGGTGTTTATTTGGGGTAGAGACAGTTTTGGTCCTTGCATTCTTTTCTATTGTTCAATCTTTGTATTGGCTTATGGGCATTGAGCTTCTAATACTATTCATTATCGACTTCTTATTATTCTATCAACACTCTTCTAGGAAGACCGTGCAACTGGAGAAGAACGAAGAGTTCTTCAAGATTTGTTTCTTACAAGACGACTATAGAGAAGAGGGCGTGTTGTGCTTAAGAAAAGGGGAACTGGTGCAAATTGTAGATAAAAAAGGAGATAAAATTGAAGTCAGGAGATCAGATGGAACAAAGTTTCTAATACCTTTGCAGATTGTAGATGACAAACTAGACTTATACTTATAAAAAGGTTAATAGTATTAAATTAATTATATTTATGGTGTGTTGGTTTTTGAATTGCCTTTACCGGGTACTTATAAAAGGACACTATTTGTCCTATGATTATATCCCGATGTCACAATATAAGTCTTATAAATATTAATAACAAGATATATTTAAATAAATGTTAAATTCAAGTATAAAAATTATTACTTCTATAGCCCCATGGCTTCACTCAGCTACACCTACGGAATGGTAATGTCCGGAAAGACAGCCAGGCTCATTGAAGAGATTGCAAAAGAAAAGCAGAAAAACTATTTGATTATGAAACCCGACATTGACTTTGCACACAGACAGAATAAGATCAAGTCTAGAAATGGCACAGAAGTGAAAGCTAACATAATTATCTCTAATGGAATGGACCTTTACAATGATATTTGTTATGACAATATTTATAAAGTCTACATTGATGAGTCCCAATTTCTTACAACTAGGCAGGTTGACCAACTAAAACAATTGGCGATAATGAGAAATATTGATGTCAATTGTTACGGAATCCGAACAGACTTTAAGTCGCATCTATTCGAGGGATCTAAGAGATTGTTTGAGGTTTGTGATTCTATCCACGAGATCGAATGTAAGTGTAACTATTGTCCCAATAAAGCTACACATAATGTTAAAATAGTTGATGGAATGAGCTTTAATGATGGGCAAATTGTAGACATTAGGGATTTAGGGGATGAGATATACTTCCCGTGTTGCTCTAAGTGTTATCATCAGCTTATCAAGACCAAGATCCTAAATTAAATATGCTTTGGCGTTCAATTCTTTTTTATAGTTTTATGGATAGCACTTTTAGATGTATTTGATATAATCATTATTCCGCATACACAATATACGGTGGCCTAAAGACTACTTAAAACGAAGTTAAGTCCAGGTGTGAGAAAAAAAAACCTTAACAACACCAAGCGCTAACAGTAACATGATATGCACAAGCCTTTAAGTAAGCATTGCGCCTAAAAAGAACCTCACTAAAGTATACAATATTTCATATCGCTGTAAAACATCATTTACGAGACTATTACGAACATTCATTTTGTCAATTACACCCCCCCCCCCCCCCCCTCTTAAGCATTACTTCAGTGCCCATTACATACCTCTACCTTGACCTATGCTAATATAAACCATTAGCAATCCCCAAACAAACAAACAAACAAACAAACAACTGCCAATAAATAAACATAATACATTTACAAATAGTGTTCAACTTTCACATCCCACTTAGTTTTTACTTAAACTATTTTATCATAATTTAATTTTAATTAATCTAAAAGGACGCCCTCGAACTTCTCAACAAACCATTGCATTGCCTCTTCACTTGTAATCTTATGAGTAGACCCTACTCTAGATCTAAGTCTCTTTCTCTTGGATACTCTATCACCGGGTCTCTTAAGATCAGCATAGAACATAAGGCCAAAGATACCAATATCGGGATCGTATTTGATACCGAGATCAATGTGTTCCTCGACACCCAACCCAAAACAACCAGAATCACTAAAAGCCGACTTAGGAAGTTCAAACTCCTTTACTCTTAGGGCACTCTTAAGTATCTCCATAGCCTTCTCCCCAGCCACGTTTACATGGCAACTGATTTTTTCATTCCTTCGAATACCAAAATTTCTAATGGTCAATCTTGACTTAGAGAACAAAGGCTTCTGGTCTGTTAGTTGTTCTAAAACCTTGGCTGCCTTATTAAGTTTGGCTGAATTACCTCCACCTACATTAATGACAATAGAGAGTTTCTTAAGCTTAATCTCCCTCATGGGATTTGTAGATTTTGCAGACATTGGGGGTTTAAAAAATTTTAAATATAAAAAACCGATAAACTTAAAAAATTATAAACAGTCAGCCACAACTAGATGGTGTACTGGTAGGAAAGACGGAGTATTTTACTACTAAAGTTGGTATGGTCAAAGCTACTACATTGTAATTCTTAAGGATACGTGTCCCTAGTGCCTGGTATCGGCCATAGGGGTCAGCAACCCCATCGTTCTAAACAAGAGTCGGTCGTGTAACCTTGAGCTTCCCAGTATTTACCTTTTATATAATGCAACCTTGTCTAGTATCGGTCTTCCCCTACTGCAATATTCAATTCTCAAGCCATTCGGTTTGATGCCTTTTTTCGTACCTCTTTATCTACTCTTGTTCTAAACTAACGCCACAGTTTATTGTAAATCATCCAAAAAAGTGTTTTTTAGTTAATCAACAGGTGGTTTAAAAAGACATCACAATTGAAATTCCTTTATGATGATTTACAAAAACGAGTAGTTCCGTTAAATTAGTTCAATAAGACATCAAAGATTGATTTTATGATTCTTTTTATCAACTTTAACGCAGATTTCCATCACATTTCTACATCATCTACCAATTTAAATGAGAATCATTCGTAAGTTTGATCTTAATTTGTACAGTTTAAGTCATTTTAACAACTAACAGACCTTAAGTATTACACAGTCTTCCCTATATTATTTCCATTTAAGCTACTACCCAATCTAAATTAAAATCAATACATTCAACTAAGCCTTAAATTAGTTTGTCTATTTAAATCTCATTTTAAATCATCCCCATGACGGACTCAGTCTCTCTTAACGAAAGCAGTTATTTCTCAGGGCCTTTGTATGTTATGTTTAGTGCCTTTAATATAGCTGCGACTATCCAAAAGATATCCAATGTGATACCAAAAGAGGCAGAAGTCTTAGTTTTTGACATTGAAAAGGCTCTTATAAGCAAGAAGAACAAGGCCTTTAGAGCAGCAAGAGACAATCTATCGACGTGGTACTCAGAAAGTAGAAGGGATCGTAGGCTAACCTTCCTCAGTGCATACTATAGGTACCTTAGCGTAGCCAGAGTGTTTATGAATGAGTGTAATATGCACCCTAAGAGTCTATGGAAGAAAAAGGAACAGTTTAGATTTGACTATTACTTAAAGCCCGACAAACAATTGAGACAGGTTCTATCAAAAGGTAAACGCCTCGGCTATAAAATGGTAATACACAGTTCTGAATCCCTTAAGATAACCAAAAATGTATTGCGATTGCTTATGGTAGAAGATGTTTTTGATTTGATTTTTTATACGGATGACGGGGAGAATGAAAGTAAACCCCCATCAGAGGATTGTTATATCCAAAAGCCACTGAAGGAAGCTAACGAATTACTCATAAAACTACTTAATCTTGATAATCCAAAGCAAATAATTTTAATTGACGGGTCTGTTTATGTAATTGATAGTGGAAGAGTCTCTAAGATGCGCGGTATAAAAGTCGAACCAAAGGATGATCTTAGTGATATCCTAGAAGGGTTGTATACAAGCAACAAGATGTATTCGGGGCTTTCGACGGACTTTAGGTCGTGTAGGTTTCCTTATAGCCAGAATGATGTTCGAAAGGGAATGCCGCCCGCTAGTTAAGGGGGCGGGAGTGGGAAGTGTGGATAGTTGATTGGATGTCCGTAGGCTGAGTGGGTCTAAGCGACCCCCATGAAATCTATTTTTATAATCTTTAATTCCACATTCACTAAGTTTAAACAACTTGTCACCAAACCCATCATTAAACTCAATTCTTTATTTATTCTTTATGAGCGAATGTTTTATTTTCAATCTTCTCTACAACCTTTAAAGCCTTTTCCTCCCCTTTGCAAAGGTAGGTCGGCCTTTTAATCTCCTTCTGTGACAATTTATAAAACAAAGACCCATTCTTTAGATAGACAGACCCATCTTCATACACAATTAGTTTTGTGTTAGTTAAACCGTTTCTAGTGCAAATGGTTGGTTTTTTGATTTGTTCGTCTTCGTATGCTTCTTTTTTAAAATCCAAGTTGAAAGGCTTTTTTAAATAGAAAATCATTTTATTAGGTTTACACAACTGGGCCTTGTCCTGCAAGCATGGTGACTTAATCACCCATTGCCGGACAAGATGTCCCAAGCCACCCCTTATACATCAAACACCAAATACACACCAACAGGCACATTCCCACTCTCTAAATTCCCCAAGTTCTTCTCAACAGCTTCTTTCACCCCCTCAACAGTCCCAAGCTGCTTGCTACCCCTTGCGAGGGCCCTAAAGACCCGCCTTACGTTCTTTTTAGAAATAAAATTCTCATTAAAATACGAAAGTGTCTGGCGATAAAAGTTTTGAAACTCTCCGTCTGGCTTAAACGATTGTAAAATGAAAGCTTCTTCTATTTCTTGTGACTCGTTTGGGTGGTTTGTATTACAAAGTAGGACGGACGAGTACCATTTATTAACACCGTTTAAGTATCCAACGATGTAATTCAATTTGTTTTGGCTTAAGTACCTTTTGTTGTAGAGGGACGCAGTAAGGCAGACTAGGGGAAGAAGAAGTTCTTTGGTACTCCAAAGTTTCTCAACAGAGACAATTTGTACTAATACAGACAGGTCTTTAGGACTAAAGCGTACAACTAAAGAAAGTAAGTAGAAGATGGCACCGTATAAATCTACAAGATCTTCTTTAAGGACAAGATCGGACAGTTCTAAAATAAAAGAATCGTCAAGGTCCTTCAAATAAACCAAGCCAAGAACATTTAAAAGGTTGTTAAAGGCCACAATAGAAGTAATGTTTAACAAGTTGGTCTTAATATACTCCGAGAGTGAAAGGTAGGCCGAGACTGGAAGGAGGGAAGAATCAAACTTAAGAATAGAGAGGAGGAGACCTGAAGAAAACTCATCTTCTGTGTTAGTCACGATAAAATCAACTGTAGCTTGAACTACCCCGCTTAACTCACAACTAGTGGGTGGTGGCAGGATATTCCCAAGCCCGATGGCCTTTAGGAAAGTGTGGTGGACCCCAAATTGTTGATTGACAAACCCCTTAAGGTATTCCATTGCAAAGTACCGAGCAGGGTGCGAGGGGGTGACGTACCCCGTGTCAATGTAATTGAATTCCTTCCAATGCAAAAGGTACCTAAATGAAATGACGGAAAGAAAAACATCGGATTGCGCATAAAAGGCTATTTCTTTACATTTATGCAAAATCCCTTCGTCTTTGAATTTGCATGAAAGGTAGAAAAAGATTACATTTTCTAAATCCGAAGTGCAAGTGACAAGTTTAGAGGCCCACACCTCCCCAAACATATTCTTAAAATGTTCTATGATTTCTGAAATCATTCCTCTATGGGTATCTTGTCCCTTAAAGACATTACGGGTGTATTCCAAACTATTTTCTACAATTTCCTCCTTTTCTTTGTTTGTTAATTCGCTGCCTATGCGAATTGCATTAATAAAAATTTCTTTAAATTTGGCCATCGCATGAAAGTTCTTTCTACGCGTTATATTAAGAAGGATTTGGTACTTTACAAAATCAAACTGATCTATATTATTCAAAACACATCCTAAGACCTGGGTCATGTCTATACATTCCGGGTACTTCGTAATATACAAATTAAAGATCTCTGAAAGCGTGTTTTGCAACTCTTTCTTCCTAAAAAGCGCAACAAAAGAAGAAAAGAACTTTAACGAGTTTTCTTCAAAAAACGGGTGGATGTCCTGGTACACTAAGGAATAAAACATTTCTAATAGGTGTGGGTCTTGGGAGGTTTGGCTATGGGATAAGTAATGGGCAGTAAAGAGGTCAGAAGTCTTTTCTATACAACTTATAATCTCCCTGTAGAGAGCGTCACTCCTTTTTAAAAGTCTAAACTTTAAGAAAAGGCAGTTTAAGACTCTAAAAGATTCTTTAGGCACTAAAAAATCCACAAAGTCTGGCCAAATGAGATTATTTAAAGACAAAACACTAAGAGAATCGCAATAAAGATCCAAATTCTGGGGAGTAGAAGACTCTACTAGTCCGAAGAACAGCGTTTTATTGTTACGAATCCATTCTAAGCGTCGGGGATTTCCAATCCAATCCTTGATTTTCATTTTCATGTACGTGAAGGCTATCACATTGTTCCTTTGCAAAAGCATTAAAAATTCATTTGAACCTTCTTGTGAGTCAAGAAGCCTCTCAAAAGTGTCTATTGTCGAGTCTAAAGGAGCCGGTAAAATATCATAAAGAAGATTTTCCATAGGGGGTGGGGATAAAAAATTTTATTATCAAGAAGGACAAGGGGTGTGGCCCATGTCAATCGTCCTTTGTTATTTAATCTCCACTATCCAACATTTCTCTTCCATCTAACATTTCTCCTTCTTCCCTTTTGCCTTTCACAACCCCTAAAATGTCAACACCGGCCTTACGGAATCCTTTTGTGATCCAGTGCAAATCATGCAACCACGTTGTAGGAGACTCTTTCTCCCTTTTGGACTACAAAAACAACTCTCTAATCCTCAGTTCAGTTGCCAGTATTGTAACCATAGACCCTACTAAGCACACAGATTCAGATACAGTTTATAGCTTTCTTAGGTGTAAGTGTAGCAGCTTTGTAGGTAGGAGGTATTATACCACTGGTGAGGACATGAACGGATATTCCGGAATGTACTTTATGACGAAAGAAAACATTTATACTTATGCTTTAGGTGGTAATAGTGCAGGAAAGTGTGTCACACTTTTTGATTTTGTTGAAGATGTAGAAAAGCTACAAAAATTGTGTCTTTATCTTTACAAAAAGTTAAATAAATAATTTAAACTTTTTGAAAATGTCCAAAAATGGCTTAGTATGTTTGGGGGGGGGGGTCTGGAAGTAAGATATGAAAGGGGGGACTCAAGAGTAAGGTATACACAAGGGGGGACTAGAAATAATTGTAAAGGCCCTTAAATAAAGATTTAATTGAAAGTGTATTGGATATTTACCATATTAGTTATATGGATTTATAAAATCATGAATACTTAAAATGCTCTTATGCTACCAGTTGAGTTAGTCTATGCCAGTGTACCCAAAGACCCCTTCTATACATTTTAAAGCTTTCACCCCCCCCCCCCCTTAGCACCCCCTTCTAATTTTCCTTTTACAAACCCCACAATGTACCAGCCAGACATAAACACCTACTTAGAAGCTATTAGACAAGAATTTGAGTCTCTAAAGAAAGACAATAAGGCTTTAAAGCAAGAAAATCTAAAATTAATGGAATTAAACAACCATTACATGCAAAAACTACAACAAGTAGACTATCCCAAGAAGCACACAATTAAAGCTCCCATTCTTAAATTAGGAAGCGACTGGTCTGTCGAAGGAGACCAGATCTTTGAAATAACTTTGGCCTTTAAACTAACGCTAGACGAGACAATTTCTTCTGTTGCCACCTCCTGCGATGGGAAGTTCGTCGCTTTTATTTGTGGAGGCGAAGCTTATGTTGTTGTGGATCAAATAGTTTATAAGGAGGAAGATAATCGATTGATAGTCTATGATAAAAATAAAAGGCTTAAGAAGGAAGTAAATAAGGATTTCAATCCCTTTAACTATCCTAAATTATCCAAGTCTGTCTATTGTTCTAAAGACTCTCCTATTCTATTTGTTTGTGGCAATGGTTGTATAAGAATTTGGGACCTTCTTAACAAAAGCTACGCACGTTCAATCAGCCTGCCCGATGTCAAAGGCCTGTTGTCCGTGGGTGACACTGTCTATGCCATTTCTATCGACCGGACCTTGAGAGTTTATGAAAAGGAAAAGTTGCTTTTTGTTATTGCAACCTCTGAGGAACTCGAAGGACCTCTCCTCCAGTCCCACAACAGGGACTTTGTCTATTGTAGGGGGAGGTCCTGTCTTATTACCTTTGACTTAGTTAAGAGAACGTACACTACTCTCCCCTTTGCCAATGAGGCTGTTACAGATATGGCTATCCTCACGGACTTAGGCTTTATTTGTAGTTCATCCAAAGGGATCCTGAGCTTCTACAAGGCTGGTGGGTCTCCACGATTGTTGTCTTCTACGGACAATGACGAGTCCAATTACTGCCTGACTTCCTTTAAGAATGTTTTAGTGGTGGGGCACAAGACGGGAATGACATTTTATGATATTAAAAACAAAAGGAAGATGAAAGTAAACTTAGACGGGATGATCTTTGGGATCGGTAGTTGCAATGGACAGGTAGTGGTTGTGGAGGATAGGAACACCTTAAAGGTTTGGAGGATGTAGAGGGGATTGGCTATTAAAATTTTGAATATTAAAATTTCCATGAAGCTTAGACTTTAAGACTATAGGGGCATTAAGTCCGGTCTTTATTAACAAATACACTTTAAACTAACACACCTTTTTATTTTCTACTTGTTGAATAAACTCTTTTATGTCTTCCACCCAACAGTCCCTTTCAGTGGTGCATGACGCATAAAGAATAACACTCTCTTCCTTTGAGGAGACCCTAAAGGAGAACTCAGTGGAGGGTTCGACAGTGCAGCCTCTTAAGAGGAACAGTTTGTGGACCCTGTTGGACTTGTCGTAGCACACAAGGGCCTGGCCTACGAGTCGGAAATTGAAGGGCTCAGAGAGGGGGGCCATTAAAAGGTAGGTCGATCTCTTTTCTGTTTCTTTAACTATCCCCGACAATATAAAGGATTGGAGTTCTTCTGTCCTTTCCTTGCCTGCCATATTCAATAGAGTAACAATTACATTATCTCTTACTTTCTTCTCCGAGGGAACAAGGGACTTTTCTAGTTTCCTATCCTTTAAGAAGCTTTGTATTTGGGAGAGTGTCTTTCTTACAATCCAAGAAGTATTAGACTCTATCTTAAAATAGTAAATAGTATCTTCTTCATGAGACTTAAAGTACCAAACTGTATTGAGCAACACAAATTGTATTCCACCAGTAAGTTCTACTCCAGGGCCATACAAGGTAGATTCAAAGGAGGGAGCCTTGTTGAAAGCCTTCTTGAGGGGGGCCTCGCCAATTGAAGCCTTTGGGACGAAGGGGGGCTGTTTGGGGGTGTAAAGGACATTGATAGGGGAGAGGGTAATGGGGGTAGGTCTAGAAGAGAAGGGACTTGGATTGGGGTTAATGCTTAAAATAGAAAGATCGTCTCTTACAGTTGTAGACCCCTTACGGAAGGGATTGTTTTTCTTCTCCTTTGAAGGAAGCTTCAATGAGAAATTATCAATTATTTCCCTGACTCTTGTAGGCGGGGGAGACAGAGAGCCACAAGATTTAACGGAGGGGGTATTTGAAGTGGACAAATTAGGATAGGACTGTTTAGGCGTCTCTTCCTTTTGTTGGCTCTTATTAAACCCATTTTGCTTAAAAGGACTGGTCGAAAGGCGTTTATCAATACTAATACAACCTGAAGAGGGCTGCTTCTTATGGGACATTAAGGAGGGAGAAAAGGAAGGGAAAGAAGGTGTGACAATACTAGCCTTTACTTTGGACGGTTCTACCTCTTCCTGTATAATTCTAACCTTACTACACCTTACTTCTTGCTCTTTAAGGCTCTCTTTGTATCTTTCGGCCTGTCTCTCATGAACACTTTTCCTTCCCTCGCTAATTCTACTCTCAATCTCATCGTTAATAGTTTTTATTCTACTGCTTACTGACTGGGGCGACAGGTAAACGTTTTCCTCGCTTTCTCTTTGGAACATAAGGGATGCCTAAAAAAATAAACAATAATGATTTGTTGGTTGGTTGGTTGGGGAAGGGGTTGAATAGGGCCTGATGTGGAAGTGAAAGTAAGAAAGGGGATTTGCCTGTACTTTAATTAAGAATTGAATCATTATCAGTTAAGGCAATAAGGTTTAATAAATAGATTCAATTGTCCAAACCTTTTATTGATTGTACATTATGATATTCCCTTAGCCAACACTTTTCCTAACTCCTTTATAATATCCATTACATCTAATCCCCTTAATTCTAGTCTTTCAATAAACCCCTTTAATCAGTCCCTTCCAATAAACCCCTTTAATCATACCTTCCAATAAACCCCTTTAATCAGTCCCTTCCAATAAACCCCTTTAATCAGTCCCTTCCAATAAACCCCTTTAATCATACCTTCCAATAAACCCCTTCAATCAGTCCCTTACAATAAACCCCTTCAATCAGTCCCTTACAATATACACCTTCAGTCAGTCCCTTACAATATACACCTTCAATCAGTCCCTTCCAATAGCCCCCTTTAATCATACCTTCCAATAAACCCACTCAACCCCCCCCCCCCCCCCCCTTTACTCCTTTACCCCCCCTCTAAACCAAAACACCACCCTCCATAAGATTACCCCAATGTATTACGAAAAAATAAGAGACAAAAATTCTTTAGATCTTATTAATTATGAAATTATAGATTGTAGTTCACACGCTTCTTCTTACCTGCCATCTAATATAAAAAAGAACGACCCTCTAGACCCTAATTCACGATGGTCTACAGTCACCAACGATCACCGCCAATTTATTATCCTCTCCTGTCCCGAGAGTGTCGTGGCAACAATAACATTCGGTAAGTTCTCAAAGATACACGTGTGCAATGTAAAAGAAATGAAGATTAGTGTGAGTCATGATAATATAGAATATACGGAAGTATTTTACGGGGGCTTAAGAAATGGCTTAAGAAACGGAGCCTGAAACGTTTAATTTAGTAACAAACCAACCTTTAATCACCCGCTACGTTAAGATAGAGCCACTGGCAGCCTGGGGAATGAACTTTAATTATTCAATTTGGTACGTTGAGCTACGGGGGATTTTAGATGTAAAAGAACTGGTGGCTTTGAATAAAGTAAGACAACGAGAGGAGCTCTTAAGGGGGTGTCTAAGGACCCTAAAGAAGTACGGGTTTAAGGATGAGTACAACAGTCTAAGCCTTAAGGTAGAACCCCAAACCCCGATTCTTTCTAAAATCAAATCTTTCTTAGACAACGAAAGGTTTGAAGATTGTGAGGCCTTCCTCTTAAGCCTTGATGACTCCCTTTTTGATGGGTTTGTTGCACGTTCCGGCTACGTGGCCGAATGGAAAGAAGTTGAGAAAAGGGACTTGTGGCCTTGTGAAAGGGGAGGCCATCAAATGGTAACAGTCAGGGACAGAGTCTATTTGTACGGGGGATGGAATGGAATAGAAGAACTGGGAGACTTTTGGTCTTATGATGGAAGGGAATGGACTTGTATAATACCCGATTATTTGTCTTCCGATGACCTTTCGCCTGTTGGGCCGGGCAAGCGCAGTTGCCACAAACTTACGACGGAGGGAACTAAAATATACTTAATAGGGAAGTATGTAAGTACTATAACCAGGGAGAATAAACCCATAGACAATGATATATGGGTTTATGATAAGGGGTGGAGGATAATACCTACCCTAGGACAGGATATTCCTTCTAATACTTACGACCACTACGTAACCTACGGCAACGGGGCTTTATATTGCTTTGGGGGAAAACAAACTAATGATGAAGAATTATACGGGGGAATGTACAAGATAAGTTTAGATAAGGGCAAAGGAAGGTGGTTCACAATAAGGGATGATACTAAGAATGAGTATGGGACTCCTAATCTAAGGGGGAGGCTGGGCCATAGTATGGTTTATATTCCAAATGGAAGGTATAGTAATAGTGTGGCTATTGTGGGAGGCCAGCGAGGAAAGGAAAACTTTAAAGAACTTCAATTTTATGATTTAGAAACAGACACGGTTTATGAAACAATTCCCTTCCCTTTAAAGACCGAGGGTCGGATAATTCAAAGGGCCGTTTTGTATAATGACGAATTGGTTGTTTTATTTACTTTTGGGAAGGAGAAAGACTCTAAATTAGATGCATTCGCTATCTACACTTACTCTTTGGTAGACTTTAAATGGAGGGAAGTGCGTGTAAAGGGGAATTGTCCCATTCCCCGGTCAGCCCACCAATTTGTGCCTTTTAAAGGCGACTTTCTCTTATTCGGTGGGAATGTAATAGACAAGACGGACAAGAGACAAAATGATCTATGGAGACTAAGCTTAAGGAGACTGGGAAAAGAGGATGTCAAGGAAACAATACAATTCACAATAAGAAAGCATAAGTTTCTTTCCCTTTTAAACAAAAATAAACTCAGGGAGGCTGTTGAATATCTCCGTATGTTTGTAAAGCCTTTGGTGACTTCTGAAGATAAAGAGGCAAAGTTTGAGAAATTTTGCTATGAGTTTTACGATAGAAAAGATGAAAATGATGCCTTTGAGGAGATTGGGGGATTTTTGGGCGATTAAGAATGTGATTTTTGTCAGAATAGTTAAATAAATAAATTTTACAAAAAGACGTTCAAGTGTTTTAAATCTTATTTATGCGCATAGAATTCATGTTTATGCGCATAAACAGTCCACCACACCCCCACAGCCAAGTACATTCAACAGCCCTACAACTTAAAATTTCATTGCCTCCCCCCCTAATGGATCTTTTCACACTCTCAATCAAATTAGAAAAAGAACCCAAAGCCTACACAGAAGAATTTAAGAAACAAGTTCAGGCCTATTCGAACATGTGCAGACTCCCCAAGCAGCCCCCAAAAGCCCTCCGACAAACTTTGGATCTTTTAATAAAGTTTTCCTTCGTAGAAAAACAGGCTGTAGCCGAAGCCATTGTAGACAGTGTAAAGCACCTCAAGTCTTACAAACTTAAGAAGGTGGTTCTCAGTGCCCTTTTAAGTCTCACCTACAAGAGACTTATCACGCCTTCTACTTGTATTAGATCTATTTTAGAAAATAGTTCCGACCCGTCTTACTATATTAACAAAGTCAAGACATTTATAAATGAAGACTGTTCCTCTCTTATTAAAGAGTTCTACGAGGTAGGGGACGACAAACAAAAGGCCTTTGCCTATTACTTCCTTTTATTTCTCTTTTCTAAATACCAAATCGATGTCCAAAAGGAAATCTGTGACGGGCTTTTCAAAGACGGGAAAATCAAAAAATTGAGTTTTTCGTATTTTTTAGAAAACTTGCAGGAAAGCGCGTTAGACGAGACTTGCAAGCCGTACGGTAGGCGTCTCTGGGAAGAGATCGTCAATTTGAAGGAAGAAAGGGGGATTAAGATTATGAAGATGAAGGTTTATGTCCTGTTCAAGAACTGGTTCTCTCTTAAGCCTTCTATTGTACCTTTGGCTTTGTCTATGATAGATCCATCCAAAGAGGATGTTAAAGACTTAATGGCTATTGTAGTTGACTCTGTTTGTGAGAAGGAGATGGAGAGTGTCTTAAAGACTATTGGAGTTCACTTTTGTAGTCCCTTTAAGGAGGAAGACATGATTTGTTATGGACTTAACTTATTTAGGGGGATTTGCCTGAAGTTCGGTGGTGTTGGTGTTGGTGTTGGTGATGAATGCGAGGATGGTTGTGACGGTAGTATGAGTAGTTCGGATGGTGAATGTGCGTATGGTGAGTGTGCGGATGGTGAGTGTTACGGTAATATGAGTAGTTCGGATAATACTTCAACCAACACCAACAATCCCTTCCTACAACACTTAAAGGACCAAATGCTAAACTATGCTGAATGTTTTAAAGACTCCAAAGTCAAAAGCATTTCGTACTCTTTTAGAGCTCTCGCTAACGCTTTAAAACACAAGAAAAACACGGGAAGAGAAATCGACTTTATTTTAAGGAAGCTTACGAAAGACGAAAGACTCGAGTTACACAGAAAGAATAAAAATGAAAACAAGACGAATAGAGAGCTTTACAAGGCCGAGAAGAAAGAAATGTCTAAAAAAAAGAGCAAGAGAAAGTTTAAACTTAGTAAAAAGAGGCTGAAGATTAATGCTAGTCGGAGGGTGTGAGTTTTGGTTTACACTGTTTATGAGCATATACACAGCTTTAATGCAACAAATATTAAACTTTATGCAGCAAATATTAAACTTTTATGCAGCTTTTATGCCCTACTTTTATGCATCCCCCTTAAATACTTAAAATTTTTAATTTGCCATCCCATGAAAATACAAATTGAATCTGTTTTAGATAAACTAGACAAAGGTAAATTAGAATTGGATGGCCTTAGCGTCTACCTTGAGAGGTACAACAGGGAACCCAAGCCAACTCTATTATTAGACCCAAAAGTCTACAAGCTCAATGAAATACAAACTATTTGTTTGACCACAATATTACAAGGGAAGGATCTCCTTTGTAGGAGTGTGTGTATTAAAGAGAAGGGCGACCAGCCTGGCCACCTCCCTAACACCCACCTTCCCAACACTCACAATGAACGAATCATCACGTGGCTTCTGGCAACAGCCTCTAAAGTCCTTGAAAAGAAGCGGGTCTTGGTGGTTGTCCCCTTTAGGGATATCGGGGAGGCCATTAAGAAACAATTAGGGGAGCTTCTAAGGGCCACCACCTGTCGTATCTCAACCATTTTTAATAATTTTGAGGAGGTTGAAGAGCCTTTTGATGTCTTAATAGGCACACCCAACTACGTCTACCAATTCCTAACTAAAAAGAAGTTTACTAGTTTCGATCTTTTAGTCGTAGACGAATGCAACAAGTTCAATGACCCGACTTTCTTTAGAATTATCACCGACATCAAACAACAAATTGGGCCTTCCCTACAAGTCGCCGTCTTCTCTCCCTTGTTTAGTCGGGACAACTTTAGCCTTTGTATGCGGGAAGATCGTGTTGTAGTAGAAGTAGAAAGCTTGGGGAATATCAAACTAGAACCAGTCCTAAAGGGAAGGGAGACACCGGTTGGTCTCTTAAAGAAAGGGAAGTACGTCTTTAAAGGGTCTTGGAGGGACGAAGTAGAAATAGACAAAATTCTTATAGTCGTTAGGGAGTACGACACAGTAGAAGAGAGTCTGACACAGGCCAGAATCCCCTTTAGGACAACAAAGCCACCAAAGGGAAAACAAGAAGACTTTGTCTACAGGGACGCCATAATTGAAAAGTTTAAGGCCGGTGCCTTCCCCGTACTAGTTGTAGATAGGTTTTGTAAGTCCCTTTCCCTTAATGGCCTTTCCCTTGTAATATCCTTTGACTATTCGGATAACATAAGAGACCTTCTTTTGAGATCCACCTACCTTAAGAAGGGAGGGAAGCTCGTTACTTTTATTTCCGAAGACTCTTATGGGCGCTTTCTAGAGATGTTTATCGGGACTTTAGAAATCAACAAAGTTGAAATCCCCGACTGGCTCTTTAGACTTAAAGGAAGGAGGAAGCCAAAAGGGAGGGACGTACAACGGGACAGAAGGGGTGACTCGAGGGAGGGCCCCAGGGGAGACATCGTGGAAAACCTAGAAAAGATGACACTAGAGGGGGACAAAGACCTGTCGGATGATGAAGAACTTAATGTCTGGGGATAATAAAAATTTATTTAAAAGTTTTCATGTGCCTCAAAATCTATTTCATCAAAAGGTTTGATTTCTCTAAAGGGCCTTTTTGAAATTAAATCTTTGACTGTGTCACGTACAACAATAGAATAATGGTTTAGAAGGAGGGAGAGGGAGAAGTAGCCTGACAAGTGCTTCTCTTCCCCTTTAAGAAGGTATAGAATAGCCAGTACAAATTCTTTTTTATAAAGAAGGCTTCTATTTAGCAAGAACTTTAAGATCTTTTTATCTTTCTCTTCTATTACAAATTTAAACACAAGGCCCATTAGCTCTTCAGAGGGGGGATACGAAAGAATGCGATAAAGGAAGTCTTTGGTCTTGGGGGACTTAGAAAAGTAAAGGATTTTAAAGATAAAGGGGGAGAGTTCAGGGGAGATGGCCAGTTTAAGGGTAGAGAGTGTTTGTTCGGATAGTTCAAATCCAACTAAAGGGGTGGTGATTTCAAGGGTACTCGAAAGACCCCCTAAAAGGTGCTTCAAAAGGATGTTTCTTTGTTCTTCGGGTAGGTTTAAATCGAGAACTTTTAAAAGCTTGACGTACAAGGCCAATTGATCTTGTTTGTTTGTAAAACTCATTTCCCCTAGAAGCTTAAGAGGGGGAATTCCTGGCTTTAAAGGTGGGGTTTTTAAAATAAAACTCTTCTAAGTTTTCTATTATAATTTCTTCTTGGAGGGGAAACAATTGTTTGGTTTTGTCTGCAACAAACTCTTCTAGTTCCTTTTTATCTCCTAATTTGTTAAGGAAGGGGTAAATGAGTTCTAAGAAGTAGATATTGTTCTTAAGAAGCTCAAAGACAAGCTTGATGACCTTTTGTTTTATAAAAATGTTCTTAAGGTTTATCTCAAAGGTCTTGACAATCCTTTGTTTTATGTAAAAGTCCTCACAGGGGCCTTTGCTTATTAAGAGGCTTTTAATGTTCTTAAGGACGTTGTAAATGTCGTCGTTCCTTCGGTTTTCCGCATAAAAGAGGAGATTTTTATAATTCTCCACCGACGGGTTTCTCTCTACTTGCAGGGAAAGAACGTTAATTTTGTCCTTTGTAGTCCCCGTGGTAAGAAGCTTCTTTTCCAGCCGAGACATTGGAGTTTTCATTTTATCCGCGGAAGGTAGCTTGTTTCCTTTGGAATCTTTATGTTTTTTAACGGGGTCCTTTGTATTGTTTTTTGTTTTAGTTGGTTTTTCTAAAGGCTTCACATTCTTTTTTGCTGGCCTGTAATCATTCTTTTTGGGCTTAACACAGTCATTTGTAATGGTTTTACTACCATCATTTGTAGTGTTTTTAATACCATCTTTCTTCTTATGCCCATTTTTTATGAGTTTATCTTTCGGTGCGTCTGTCTTTGATTCTTTTTTACTGTCTTGTACTGCATCATCCTTTTTTAAATCTGTCTTATTCTCCGTACTCATTTCAAATACCGATTGCTTCTTCTCAGCTAGCTTTGCGTCTAACCCACTTATAATTTTTTTCATGTGGGGCTTCAAAATTCTTCCCTTTATGCTTCCACGCGCTCAAAATGTTTTTAAGCTTTTTTGCATAAAACCACACTTTAACATCAACAAGGCCGACTTAAAACGCAAATACTTCGAGTTGAGCAAAGAGTGCCATCCTGATGTAACGAAGGACGCCAACAAAATTAAGGAAATAAACCAGGCCTATATGATCCTCAATAATGATTTGGAACGGGCTAAACTCCCATCTTCGGATACAATAGTAGACCAGGGAATGGACTTCCTTATAGAAGTTTTGGAGTTAGAAGAACAAATAGAGGCGATTGGTAGTTGTAAACAAGCCAAGCCAATGAAACAAAAGATAGCAAATCTAATTAGTGAATGTAAAAGGAATTATAAAGACATAAACTGGTTAAGTAAATGGGTTTATTATGAAAGATTGCTTAAGCAAGTAAAAGAAAAGGAATTGGAGATTGAATTAAAAAAGTTGTGAGTGTCTTCTGTGGATTGTCAAACAATATTTAAAAAACCATTTGTACCGTCTGTGTGCGTTGGGCCTTATAAATAAAATTTTATCATTGTTCGTATATTTTCAACTTCATTAAGCACAATTTCGTTAAAATAAGACGATCTGAACAACCCAAAGTGGATTTTTCTTCCATTCTCGACAGTCCCAAAGCAAACTCCGCCTTTTGTTTGTCCGTCCCGCCTAGTGTGGTTTCCCCTAATTGGTGGATAAGTTGAAGCACCGAATAGCCGCTGTTGACAAAAGAATCTACAAAGTCATTGTAGTTGTCTAATACAATAGATTTAAAACCATTTAGTGGAACCAAACCTACTAAATCCTCTAAACTAACACTAGATTGAATAGGAGATATCCCTTGTATTACATTAATGGCCCTTCTTAAGTCACCTTTACAGTATCTAAATAGTTTTTCATACTCTTTATGGTTCAACTTAATGTCTTCTAGTCTTCCAATCCGCTCTAAAAGGCCGTTTTGTAGCATTGAAAATCTAATTTTAACCAATCGGGACATCAAAGGCGCGATTACTTTAGACAAATAGTTCGTAATAAATATAAAACGGGTGTTTTTACTATCCTCAATGATCCTTCTAAGACAGTGCTGGGCATCATCGGTAAGATTTTCACACTCATCTAGGATCACCGTCTTATTCTCTTCGAGTGTACGCGAATAACTCTTGATTGTGTCTCTTATAACGCTAATTCCCCTCTCGTCCGATGCGTTGAGTTCCAGTTTATTCTTAGAAATTAAGTCTCGTCCGATGCGTTGAGTTCCAGTTTATTCTTAGAAATTAAATGCGCAAAGGTTGTTTTACCCGTGCCAGGAGGTCCATAAAGTAAAAGGTTCGGGTGTTTGTTCATTAGAGAACTTTCTAATAACTTCTTTAAGTGTGGATGGCCTTCAAAGTCTGCCTCTGTTTTTGGTCGATACTTTTCTGTCCACAACATAAGGGGATTTAATTTTTAACGGAAGAAAATAAACCAAATGACACTTTTTAAAGTCTTTTGAAAGGCGGGCGAATACGCGTCACAGGCCCAAAAGTAGAATCGTGTAAGACTTATTAATAAAGAATATGAAAGGAGGAGCACGTATAAGTTTATAATGATGGTTTCATAGAAATTACAATTAGATAGGCCTATTTCTACACTATACCTATAATAGATCCTTAAAGGGAAACGCGAATATTTTTCTAGTCTTTTCATGGCCTCCTTTTTGACATCCTTTTTAAAATTAGAATTGATAAATTAAAATGCTTAGTGTGTGTTAAGAGTTTGGTATTTGATCAGCCCCAATGGATCAACGAAGTGATCGTTTGACGGGTAAACCTAGTAATGGAAATACACTTTACTTGATTAGAAGAGACCAGAGGATATTTGATAATTATGCAATTGAAGCGGGCTATGAACTGAGCTACCAATACAAGAAGGAGTTCTTATTGGGAATTGATTTAAATTCCTTAAAAATAAATCAATTTCAAATGAAGCTTGCTTGCGAGGGCCTTGAGGAGATGGCAAAGAGTGCAAAAGAATTTAATTTACCGTTATTTTCTATTAAAACCGAAGATTTAGAATTATTTTTAAAAGAACATAAAGTAAAGAACGTCATTTTAGATTATTGTCCCTTGAGGGAGTCTATCGCATACGCTAAGACTGTGTCTACACTTTGTAAAGGCCTGGGAGTTTATTGTGTCAAGATTGATGCCCACAACATAGTGCCTCACAATCTACTAAGTGTCTATAAAAGGACGGGAAAGTCTGTTAAAACGGGCTTGTTTAAATATTTTTTTGAATATCTAAAAGAGTTTAAACCACTCGATAAACACAAATACAACAAAACAAAGTCCGATTTTACAGTGCCACCGTACGAGAAACATCAGTATTTTATCGGGGGATACACAGCTGGGATGAATGTAGCCAATGACTTCTTTAAGAATAAATTCAAATACTTTGCTGACCAAAGGAACAATCCGGACAAAAATGTCTTAAGTGGCCTATCGCCTTATCTTCATTTGGGTCAAATTGCCTCACAAAAAGTCGTTTTAATGGCTTACGATCTTTTTTATAATCGCGATGATAAAAATCTTGAATCCTTTGTCAACGAAGTCTTTGTCTGGAAAGAAACTGCAGAACACTTTTGTTATCACGAAGTAAATTATGATAACATAAATGGTGCCCTCCCCTGGGCCAAAGAAACCTTATTAACACATAAAAATGATAAAAGAGATTTAATCTATCAGAAAAACAAATTAGAAAAAGGAAAGACAAAGTCTAACTTATGGAATGCTGCCCAGCAAGAACTAGTCGAATTCAATAAGATGCACGGGTACGTACGGATGTTCTGGGCTAAGCAGCTGCTAAAATGGACACCAACACCTGAAGAAGCGCTAAAAATAGCCATAGACTTAAATGACGGGTACTCGCTAGACGGAAACGATCCTAATGGCTACCTCGGGATTATGTGGTCTATTTGTGGGTCAATGGACCAGGGATGGAAGGAACGGGAGGTGATCGGTAAGATTAGAGCCATGAACGAAATTAAAACAAAAGAATACGTTGGGAGATGGACTGAAACTAAAGAGAAGGAAGCGTATCTTAAGGGAAGGAAAGTAAACCGGAAAACTCTAAAAGGCAAATAAAATCCGTTTTATTATTAAAACTACTTACGATTATTCAATTCAGCTATTCAACAGGGTAAACTACTTCAAATCAACTAATTAAGTCTTATAGCAATCTAATTTATTCACGCTTTCGCTTTCCCAATTCTTTTAACATTTCCACAACAAAATACTGAAAATTAAAATTCTCATTTAGTTTACCCAGCGACTTATTTACAAACTTTGAATAGCCAAATTTGCTTGCTTCAATGAAAATTCTACGCAATTTGTTTTCAACGACTTCCGGAATTTCATCCAGTGGTTTTAAAAATTTTATAAATTTTCTTATCACGTCTTTGAATTTGTGAAATATTTTTGTTGCTTTATAGATTAAAAAATCGTTTTCAATCTTGTTGATTGTTTCGTCAATTGTGTCAGTAAAATCACAATCGGTTGTATCAATCGTATTGTCATTTCCTTTTTTTAGGTGCCACAATTTTGTGGACTTATTAAGAAAATATTCCGATGTCGTGTAAATACACCGAACATAGTAGCGCTTATCAAATGTAACAGATTGTACATCGCCCATGACTGGGATAGACGTTGTAAATATCTTTTGATTAATTAAATCTAAAATTGTTAGCTTCCCATCCGCTTCTAAATACAAACATTCTTCCTTGCGGATGTCCATAAAGCAAACGCCACACGTTCCGATAAACGGCATCACGAGCATTCCCGTCGACAAATCGTAAATTTTGAGGACATCCGAATAAATCAAAAGATATTTTCTAGAACAGCACGCCATTTTAAGTCTGCCATGAATCGTAAAATAAACCGATTTCCCTCGATTGACGACTACAATATTTTTATGTGGACTAAATTCTACCTTATAATCGCCAAACTCTCTCACGAATGGCTTTTGTTCGATTGGTGTCACCGTTTGCTTTTGATAATGAAAAATATAAAATTTGTCCGTCCCAAAAACTGTGCCGTTATCAATTAGAGTTGGCGAAATTCTACGCCTTTTAAGTTTTGTGTCAGTTTTTTCTTCTACTGCAGTAGTTTGGGGCTGTTCCGTAGGGGGTTTGAGATCAGTCATAAACTTGTCGTCACCGTTTGTGCTACTTTTCCCTTCAGAAGTCGCCTCTCCCCCTCCGACCTTCTCTGGTTGGGCCGATACGACGTCTTTTCTTGTGTTTTTGTCTCCCGTTTTAATCGTCTTAATCTTTTTTTCTAAGATCTCGTTTTGCATGGTCGTGTGCAGCTTTACATTTTCTTCAGTCAAGAACAACTCACAGTCTTCTGCTGGGCTGTCTCGTTGTGAGACGCACCCAAGCTCACCATCACCAAATTCAATTTTGTTGATCAAACCATCATACGAACAAAAATACAAAACAGTCCCATTTTCATTCCATTTCATGTCCAAAATCGGCATCTCTGAAATGTTTTTTAGCAATAAAAACGGGAAAGGCTTTAGCGTATTCCACATTGATATACTCAAATCCTGACTAGCCAAAACGACTATTTGATAAGGCCTGGTATGGAAGAACACATTCGGATTAAAGGCAACAACTTCGACAGGAGCAACATGGCCGATTAGACTGTACATTGGCGCTAGATTTCTATCGTAAATCTCAACTGAATTGGCTTTGTTGTTAAACAAAAGGCCACAGGCCAGAAAGTTCCCATCGCGTGACCAGTCCATCCGTGAAAAAAAATTCTCTAAGACGACTCCTTCAGAAGGAGCGACCCTTTTTATAATGGTCATTTCATTAAACAAGACCAATCCATCAGCCCCCTGCGTTACCGACAACTTATTGCTTTTAGAAAACGAGAGGCCCGTAATCTTTTCATTGTGCGCTTTTATTTTCTTTAGGACTTTAGAACCATCAAGTTGATAAAACACAACAAAGCCATCATACCCAACGGATACCATGAACTTATCCGTAAATGCCACCCCACTTACATCCCCTGTGTGTGCCTTATGGGAATATTTAGTCTCCCCTGCCCTGTCGTAAACAACAAGAGTCCCATCGTCGTACGACACTGCTAAATTTTTACCGTCCGGTGTAAAACGCACACAAAGAGCAGAACAAGCATGCTTTTTAAAGGACCTTACTACACTGCCTGAAGAATTGAATAGGGTTATTTCGCCTGCTATTGAAGAAGAGACAAGATCTTCACCAAAAAGATCAATCGAAAAGATACTTTTGAGTTTTTTAGTTTTCTCGTTTGTTTTGATCTTCAAAATTTTCATGGGGAATTTTTGTGGAGGAAAAAATCGCAAGTGGTGGCGAATTGAAAGGGCTCTAATTAAGGAGTTTGACGGGCCAAGTTAGTCTTTATACTTAAAAGCTGCCGTTAAAATTAAATTATAATAATTTATTTATTCTTCATTGTGTAGGTTTTCTGTAAAGCTTCCCGTCGGATCCGAATAGTCAAATACCTCCTTGCCTCGCCTCCTCTTCCTTTCTACGACCCCCTCCTTTGGTATGTAGTTCTTTGTAAAGTTGTAGGGGGACTCGACGTACAGGGGATTGTAGCCGAATTCATTTGTATAATTGCTGTCGGCCCTATCGTAATAGTACGTTTGATACTCAATATTAGGCGCATAGTACTCCTCGGGACTGTACCTAGGCTGTCCTAAGATGCCATCAACATATAGCGGGTGGTACTGAAAGATCATTTCATTTTCTTTTTCCATCAAGTCTTCAATAGGGACGTATTTCCAATAGTGTAGCTTAGACTTTTCGTCCTTCTTTAGTTTCACAAACTCTGGATTCTTGCTTAAGAGTTGTCTGATGTTTCCTTTCCAAGTCATTGAGTTGCTTTCTTTAAACATAGTCGGGTGTTTGTTGACAATGTAAACAAATATTTGCGAGAATGTTGCTTTCTGGTCCTTAGAAGATAGGATAGCCTTCCTTATTATTGAGGCGTAGGTGAAATCTTTACAGACTTTGATGTTTTTAGGCATGTTTATGCAGGGTAGATCACCACTTAAATATAAAAGGCAGTTTGTTTGTTAAGATCAACAAACCGTTAAACCTTAAATTATCTTCATTTAACGATAAAGCTTATGAGAGTTCTTAACTTAAGTTGTCATTGTCTAGGGGGTACGGGAATATGATTATCGAATAAGAAGGGATAATGGTTATGGGAATTACTTTAGATAATTTTCAAGACAATGTTTAGAGAACCTTAATAATACTGACACTAACTATATAAACAACTAAAAGTTAACATTTTAATGCCTTAAGAAATTAATCCTTATTCTTCTTAGATCCAATGTCCTGGGGTAAAAGGTTAGACTTTACACCTCCATTCTTGATCATCCAGTTGTGACCAATGTGGTCCAATTCACTGTCTTTGCTAATAGCAAAATTAACATGTTTAGGTAAAATCTTCTTCTTTCCATCAGCGTTTGCAATGTTTCTAGCTCCGTCCATAATCTCACTAATAATGTAAATAAGAACTGCAGACACAGCCTTGCAAGCATCCTTAGAGACTCTGAGCTTAGTCGTCTTCTTAAGCATCTTTTTAATGTGAGAAGCCTTGATTACATTTCCTTGTACTGATTCTTTTGCTTGAGATTGTGGGTCTTTCTTTCCTCCTTTTCCTGTAGCCATTGGGGGTCTCTGAAATTTTTGTTTTTAAGCGTTTTTTGTTTTTGGAGGGAAAAGGGGAGGGAAAGTTTCCCTCTAACATATACAGAAAATAAAAAAGAATTGAAAAGTGAATAAAAAGACACAGAAAGTCATTTAAAGACACCTTTATAAAAATCGAATAATGCGTCTTAACCTTAAAATAAACCTTAACCGATCCGATACATTTTTATTAAACATTTTATTAATTTGCTTATTCTCAGAAGAATAATAGATGGACAAGAAATTGTGGACTTCTCTCCTTTTTAAAATACGAACTTCAAGATCCATCGAGCTCGTCTTCTTGTCATAGTCATTAATAAAACTAACAAATTCTTCAACAGGTTGGTTGACATATATTTTTTTATTTATTTTAGTAGAGGTTAGTTCAAAGGCCACAAGGAAGGCCGTGCACATAACAGCGTCCTTGGCTTTTGGTTCTATCAAAGGAATGCTTTTAGAGTCCATTTTGAATGGTCTAGGAAAGGGATAAGCAAACGTGACATCCTCGATATTTTCCATTTTAGTTGCGAGAATACGAATCTTAGACTCAATAAAACCTTCCCAGGCACCAAATTGTTCTTCTTCTGCGCTTAAAACAAGGACTTGAAGGAAAAATTTGTAGTCCCTAAAGAAGTCGGACAGTGTGAACAGTTCTCTAAGTAATTCGGAGACACTCCCATCTTTACTTAATATTTCAAATCCCCTTTGAAACTCTTTTTGCATGAGATTTTGCGTGCTATTTGTGATGTTGTGCGTAGAACAAATAGAAGGGTAGGCTGGTGTAATGACAGGCATCTTGTGGTACTTGTCCGATGGATAAACCTTTGGATCCCAAACCTTCATATTATAGGACAAATCAACAATTGGTTTTAGTAAGACTGGCGCAGGCCACTTCCAGGTAGAATAAGTCTCAAAGAACTTCTGGACAATAACATAAGAGGATACATTTGGGTACAGCTGGCACACACGAGCCACTGAAATAGAAAAGGCTACACCCCCATAGTACCCATATGAGTTCCCATAGGTACACCTCCTCTTGGCCCAGTACTTAATGCATCGTAAGGCTGAATGAAACGTGTGTACGTTAGGTACAAGATTAAAAATTTCATCAGTCACTCTCGGGCCATTCAAAGACAAGACACACTTTTCTTCCATGTTCTTTAATATGCTGTTGTTAAGAACATTAACATTGTCTTTTACAATGGGAACATTTAGACGCGCAAAGGTTAAATCAATGGGAATGCCTTGAAAGCTAAGTTTAATCAAAGGAACATAAGCCTCTTCTATTTTAGTGAGTGCTTTGATTTCTTTTTCTTTTTCTAAGACGCTAAAGAAACTAGTAAAGAAATCTTTTCTTGTAACATGTTTAGGGACAACACAAAGGACATCAATGTCGGCGCCCTTACTGTGAACACCCAGCCTGTAACTACCGAAAGTAAAAATCTTTCCACCAAAAGCGTTTTTTCCTTCAACCACAATTTTCTTCTTCTCCGCCATTGCAAAAATGAACTCTTTTAGAAGGTGGTTTAACCTACCCAAGACTCTTTCTCGAGTCTGTCCCGTTGTTTCATCCTCGAAAAACCCACAATCACGGAGATACAAGTCCATTTCCTTCTCCTTTTTGTACTCTTCTTCGGTACTTTCCCTAGTCGTGGCCGGTCCGGTGACTCCGTATTTTAAGTTTTTGTCTAAACTGTCCATTTTTAGGGCTTTTGCAAAATATTTTAAAATGAAAAAGAAAGATTGAGACGAATATATTCAACGGCCTATAAGGCCTCATATATTAAAATAATTTAATTAAGCTTCTGTCTGCCTGGACCTCCCCACAACTTAATAGTATGTTCGTATTGGTTGAGGAACATGTCATTAGAGATTTTGACAAGTTCATCAAACTCCTTCTTGTCCTCGGATGCAACATCGCATAGGGCGAGAATGCACGACTTCTTTACGTTTACGACACCACCCAAACTCTTTTTAGAGTCGACAATAGCGTAGGGAATGTTAAACTTCTTGCAGAGAGACGGGATAAAAAGAACAACCTCAAGGGGCTCAACATCATTAGCCACGACTACAAACTTAGCCTTCTTACCTTCAATAAGTCTGGTAATGTGCCTAATGCCTTGTTTTGTTATGATAGGCTTAGGGCCTTCCTTTGGATTGTCTTTACTAAGCCTTGCAAATCTTTCTTTTCTGTTCTCTGGCTTGTATTTAGAAAACAAAGCGTAGACACGCTCTGACACGTCCTCAGGAAGGACAGTTCTAAATTGGTTGATGGCTGGGGGAATCTTTATAGACCCGCTTAGTTTCTGAATCTTCTTCTTAATAAGTAGATCCTGTTCTTCTAGTTGCTCTTTAGTGGGTTTGGCTACTAAAGTTTTTTTAACTTTTGGTTTTCCGAGTACCATTGGGGGATAAAAAAAATATAAAATTTATGCAAATTTTTATGGGTAGCATAAAAGGCTCTTGGTGCCGCTTTGAATAGACGCTGTAATCAGTGTACTACACACATTAATATAAGTTTTGGATATTTCTGACGATCAATTGAATTTTAAAACATTGAGTTACTTAGACTATAAAAAGGAAATGTGAGGGCTTTTCTATGAAGTTCAACTTAATCTTGACTGCCTTTATCTCATTCTCCCGCAACTTTCATTCAGATCCCTCATTGTACTACCAATTCCCTGAGCATGTAGAACATTGGCACTATCCCCAAAGAGGACACGTACACCATACAAAGGAAATACCAACTAAAGGTCATTCGGATATTCATATTCACATTTCCAAAGAATAAATTATTAGAGTTTTTGTGTTATTAAAAGTAAATATATATTGTAAGCTTTGAGGTAAACGTAATCCAATTTTAGGTGCGATAAATTAAGTAAGTTAGTCTGTTCATTTATAAATTTTACAAATTTGAAGACATAATAGCTATGCAAAATATTCACTATAATCTTCGTATAACAAGAAACTTTTATTCACTCACGCGTAACAAACACTAACAACCCAGCTAACGTAAGGATTAGAGGCTTTAGTCCTGGTATGGTATTAATCCAAATAGTTAACATGCCAAAGAATGGAATGTAGCCAAATACACAAGATTTGATATCACTAGGCTCAAGGAAGTACTGATTGGGTCTATACAGACCTACATCATCCAGCCTATTATTATCTCCTTTAGTCAGAGTCTTCTTTCCAAATTGTTTAATAGCCCGGTGGACAATCGGTATTGTATTTTTATACAACTGGAAGACTGTCATGTCTCCCCTTTCGAAGCCAGGTGACATACTTTCACTAAGTACAACTACAATCGGGCTGTCATTGTTCAAAAGAAGACTCACAAACTTCCAAATCATATAAGGCCCAATTATTGAATATGAAGCATTGATTGCCTGGTTTAAAATTTGTCTTAGGGACATCCTGCGTAGTGCTGCGATATCCTTTGATGAAATAAATAAATCCATTGGGGTAAAAAAACAAAGGAGATTAGAAATTGTTGGATCAAGTAAAGAGAGGGCTTACTTAAATTGGAAGTAGCCGTTTGAAATAAACAAAACGAGAATAAGTTAGGCCTATGAATAAACTGTTGTAACGTTGACATTTATAACTCAAAACATTTTTAATTTCTTCTCATCATCTTTTTTACAAGCATCTACTTGTCAATCCTTAGAGGTGCGTGGCTCTCTTTTTTCTACCATCCCTGTCTAAGCCGCAGCCATACCAATAAAAATCGTAATAATTCGTACACGTAGTAAATATCGTATTGAGTTCATTGATAATCAAAAAGATATATGTTTGGACACTATTGTGCCTTATTATGTGTGCGATTATAAGAATTCCGCTTATTGAAAACATTGAATAAATTCCTAAGGATATATACTTCCTTCCGGTGATTTCTCTATTGCCTGTATAGGTAATAGAACCTTCTACAACGAGAAACACTGTCTTTACGAGGTTGTAAAGAGGATAATTGCTGTATCTTGAAGTGGTCAATGTATAAAAGAACATCATCAAATTTAAAACAAGGACATAATACTTAGACATTGCAAAGATATTGCGAGCTATAAATGCATTAGAAACATTTACATCGCACCCTAGCCGTATATTGTACTCGTGGAAGATTTCTGCAAAGAACTCGTCCTTGTGCTTCCAAAAAACAAGAATACAGACAATGTCGACTATTAAATAGGTCAATGCAAATATCCTTGTTCCCTTGAAGGTGATGTACTCGACTAGAAAAAGGTAATGGAACACCTTTAAGGGGATCAATTGTGCAATTCCTTCTAGTTGCATAAGAAAAAAGAATTTGGCACTGCTATAAAACTCCAAATACGTCATAAGCAAAAAACACATTAAGGTAAATCTTGCCAAGTTGTGGTGTTCATCGCCACATCCAACTTCTTTTATTCTTTGATATGTAATATTCATCGAGATAAGAACTCCAATATAGTTTGCTATTAAGTTGTAGACAAAAAGTTGCTCTAGCCGTGTCATTAATTAATATTTGTTTACAAATTAAAATAAAAATAATTTGGTGATTTATAGATTCTAAACAAAGCAGCTGAATCCATCAGTAGAAGGAGGCTTTTTTTACAAATGTCATTAAAAAAATAAATCGAACTTACGATCGTTACAACAATTCCTTGTGTTTATATGAGACAAAATCCATTCATCATCATGATTATTATCGTCTAACAAACAGATCCGACTTTCTTTGAAAAGTAAACAATGGGACTGTTTTAACGTTTTTGAAAAGAAAAGCATTTTCTGTTATAAGTTACAATTAATTGTCTTAAAATTGTAGCTAGAAAGAAGTTTATGCTGACAATTATAAGTCCTGTGCTAAGTTGGAAGGGAAATCACAAAGAGAATGAGTGGTTGATAATCAGGAACCCATCAAGCTTTTATGATGATTTTCAGAAACATTTACTTGACAATGTTCTGCTAAAGGCGTAAATCTAATTATAACAAACAGAGACTTCTAGTAGAATAGGATCAATAATGACTGTAGTAAATGTGAGCACAAGTATTTATAGGATTGGCAAAACAATGTGGCGTATCGGTCGCAAAAAATATTTTTACTTTTTGAGAAGTAGTTACAGGACTTATGAAATTATTATGAAGCAAGATTAAATCTTATTGTCGAAAGCATAATACATTTATACTACTAAAAAACTTTTGTGAAAGGCTTGGCTGAATGTACACCACATTACAAAAGTATCACAAATTATGAAAATAAATAATCTACACATTATAACATAGCGAGTGTCATCTAAAACAATTTGTATGTTCATTTAAAGGAGAACATGATACAAAATTATAAGGTAAAAATGTGAATTCGCAATTTATAACTTCTGTCTTTTTTAAAGATAAAAGAACGGAAATTTTACATTTTAATTATTAATATTAGCACAATTTACTATTTTAGAAGTTCACAAAATTTATAACTTATGTTTCCCTTGGAAAAAAGTACTATCTTACTTAGCAATGTAGATTTACAATGCCAATTTCCTTTTTCGCGTTAGTTAGTGATTACTTGTGTAAATAATTTACCTCTTTCAAATATGGTGTAATTACGTGTTACAGTAGAGTATAAACATAGGCGGACTTGTGCTAATAGTCACGTCTTTTGACGCTTAAAGTGCATACGTTTATGTTTTTTTATAAATATTAATAGAGCAAATAAGACCAGTAGTCGGGATGAAGGCGGGTGGTTTAATTATGATAGACCTGAACGTGTAAATTTTTTGAAATACATTAAGACCTATTTATAATTACGTTTGTTTCATATTACTATGACGTTACACAATTATTGACATCAAATAATGTTTATTTGATACGATCAAAAATTAAAAAGCACTTCTGCTCTTTATTTTCCTTTCCGTCCAGCGAACTCGATCTAAAATGTCTCCGTAACAGAAATAATCGATAACGCAAAAAACAAAACAAATTAAAGTGTTTGCAGCAATCGCTGTCTCAAAGAAGTTCGTGTTTCTAAATTAATATTTCTACTTACAGTTCTTGGTCACATAAAAACAAGATAATTGTTGCGATACTAACAATGGAAATCACCCCATAAAAGACCATAGTAAACAGACGATGGTCTTTGTTATTTTTCCTTACCACATTCCTTACAAGATACTCCAAGATTAATAATAGCGTTTTAAAGATAATATAAAATGAATAATAATTTACGGTAAAAAAGGTGATATCTAGGAATACCACCAAACAGTGCTGAACTAAATTGTAGAAAATACTCAAAATCAACACGTTTCTAATCTAAATTATTAAACTTTCACTTACTATGAATGCATTTCTTATATTAACATCGCTTCCGATAAGCTTACTATACTCACGAAAAATAGAGCTAAAAGCCGAATCTTTACACCAGATAAAATATGTCAACAATACTAAATCCAATCCGAGGTATACTAGCCTATAAATATACAGCCTCGCCTTTGGAAAGACAGTAAATAGGGCAATATACTTGTATATCGTAAGCAATATAAATTGAATGCCCCCCTCCATTTGCTTACCGATACAAAATGCAGACATAGCAATAAACTCTAGCATTCCTAAAATAAGAACGTAAAGTGCTATCTTTTCAGGGCCCCTGTAGTTTTGAATGCCATCACCATAAATATCATAAGCTATTTGTATCATCCTGACGACAACTCCTAGCTGTATAAAAAAGACTACGTAGAAGCAGATGAAAAACTTACTTGAACCTTCCATGGCTGCTGATTTTAGCGGATTATATAGTGTAATTTAAATTGTCACTTAATTAGAAATCTTATAAGTCAATTAAAATTGACGCCCATAGTTGAATAATGACATATTTACTAAAAATGTTACAATAACACTTTTGTTAATGTTGGAACTACACATATTTATAAGTGTTATAATACAATTTATGTGCTTCAAGCTGATCAAAAGTTAATGATGTATCCGATAACCATATTAGTTCATACACAAATCAACCTCTTATCGAATATTAAATTCAACGCTACCTGTTACTTGATATATCATAAGTGTACGTGATAATGGTAATTAAAATTAAACATAATTGAAATACTTAATGCTAATTGTCAAAATAAACCATTAGGTCATAGGTGTTATGGCAAAACGTTATTGGAAGTCAAACATAATAGTTGTTAATCTATAAGGCATAAGTTGAGTGATGTATGCAGGCTACTGTCAACAATCGAATTTTTCGTTTCTTTTCATATTAAAATATGACAGTTGAACATTCTTTGGATTAGAATTTGACAAATACCAACTTTTTGCATCATTTTTGACGCACCATATTCCAATATACTAAGTCTACAATGGTTAACTGAAATTAATAAAACTAATCTATCTCACATACGCAACTGCAGTTGATGCAAAAAAGTTTTTTATTTACTGACATCTTTAATATAAAGTCGATTCCAGCACTAAATATGTTTTAATGAGGATTTCAGCAAGATGCGATCTATCATTTATTATCAAAGTTCATCTGTATAAATGAATCTAATAACTTAAACCTCTCAAAGATTTAACATTCGATTATACTTTTAAAAACTCGCCTGCATCATTACAGAATCCACACATCACTAGTCTCACCTTCAACAGATTTTGTCACTATGAATGAAGATATGACAAAACCATGTCATCAATTATACAATATCCCACACGACAATACAATTGCCAAAAGCTAATTAATAAAAATACTTTGAGGCTGAATAGTATCATCTTTTATATTTAGAACTGTACGATATCTTATGAAGATACACATAGCGCTACCCTTTTACGGCGTTTTAATTCCAGATCTAACATTCATGTAAGTTCTGCGCAATAATTAGTTGTACAAAACAATGTTTTCAAAAAATTGTTCCTCACATGTCTGGGCCCCAGGTTGGCGGGTGATACATTCTAGTGTCAAATATAATAACCTTAATGCTTTTTCAACAACTAATAAACACACCCCTGTGGAATCTATTTAATCTAATATAAAACAATCCTAGAGGGAGATTAAATCATAGCATGTTTGCAGCACAATAATGTTGTTATTTTTCAAAGTAGATCAACTGAACAATTACTATCGTAATATAACGCGGTAAGTAGATAAATCGGGGCACATGTATGACACGCCGGTCAATTTTGATTGAGCTGTGATAATTGTCTTAAAGTACAAATCTTTCGGTGGTGGCAGCTTACATTCTACATGCTCCACGAACATCCAAACCTAAGCGGTCACAATATACAAAACTTTGAACGAAACAAAAAATTTATCACAATCTTTATGCTTTCTTATTCTTATCTAATCCACAGCCATACCACAAAAAATCCAAAATATTCATAATCGTCGAAAACAAGATATTAACTTCATTTATAAGAAAAAATGTGTATGTTCGAAAACCATATTTTTTTATGATTGTCGACATTACAAAAAGCCCAAATAAAGAAAAATACGAGTACATTAAAACCGATAACAATTTAAGCTTTCGATTCTCTACATTCTTGTTATATGTTAGTATGCAATCTGCTGCGATAAATCCGGTTTTATAGAAGTTGAATCTGTAATATCTGTCGTATGTTGAGAAGGTCAACGAGGATAAAACCATAAGCACGTGAAAAACTAATGCTATATGTTTAGAAATATAGAATACATTTCTGTATATAAACGAGTTTCGTTTGTCAATGTCACATCCTATTTTCATGTTATAATCATGGTATACTATGCTAAATACTTCATCCTTATAATACATAAAAATAGTTAGAAACACTATATCCAACAATATATATGTTAAGGCCAATCCACATGCGTTAGGTATGCATATATATTCGATTAACAGTAGGTAGTGGCTGAGTTTTAAAGGAAACATCTGAACTAAACCTTCCATTCGTAGCAATAAGCAAAATTTGGATATGCAATATAATTCTAGATAGTTAAACGACAGGAAGCAAATGGATGTTAATCGTGATAATCTTATTAGGGTACGACCATAATCACACATTACTATCTCTTTCTTAACGAGAACAATTGAAATGATAAATCCTATAAAATTGCAGACAAAGTAAATGCCGTAAATTTTGTTCATAACATGTTCTTGGAACTTTGTTTTATACTTTTATTTGATAAATCATAAATGATATATTACTGAATAATTCAAATAATATAAATCAAGCATCGTCTCAAGGTTCCCTAACCCATTTTATTCTTAAAATTTAAAACAATCATGTTTATTTGTATCAAACATTAACATTATAAACTATATAAGTATGATAATACTGTGGTTAAAAGGTAAATTAGATGTCTTTATATCCTCTTGTGTAGTATAAGAACTATATTACAATTAATTGATCTACATAAGCCCATAAAAGTCCTTTGAAATAAACATAGCGCATTGCTAATTAAATAAAGATAAAAAACGTTAATCTAATAAAGAAGTTTTCTTCTAGGTATAAATGTAACTCAATAATGTGAGCAAAACAAATTCAAATCAATTTGAACATAGTTCTATGTAATTAATATATCAAATTTTGGAAATCACCAACAAATATTGACTGTAATAAGAGATTCCTGCCTTTAAATTTAGTTTGTAATTTGTGTTAACTAATATTTAATAGTAGTTTGGTTTTTAGTCTAGTATAATTGACAAATAACACTAATTGAGCAAACATATCACTTAAATTATCAGTTTATAGGTAGTTACGGACAATTTTATTTCGGTTGTATAATTAATATTTAAGGTAATAAACTTGCGTTTATTATTTCAAATGTTTTATATTTTTACCAATACTTAATTGTATCCAAATATAAAACTGTGGACTATTTACTACCGTGCAATCTTGTATTATAACATTTAAACCAAAACACCCTTTTAGTCTTTAAAAGATCTAAATATAACAGTGAAGTGGCAAGTTCAATTTATTAAACCAAAACATTATTCTAGCACCTATACATTTTAAATATAATGATTTACAATGTACTGTGTAGCTAGTTGCAGTATGTGCATATACTATTTGAAATACATCTAATAATAGAAAAGGTTGATTGACAATAATTTCAATCTACAAGTATGAAAACCACAACTACCTTTGAGACCACAGATGGATTAATTATGCTTGTGGAAATTCTTACACATCAGAATATCGTATAAGTCTAGTTTAAGCTGTTTTATATAGAGTTAAATATAAAAAGACATAAAAGATAGATGTGCTTAGGGGATATTTTACCATTAAACAAATTTATTGACACTAGTGTACTTTATATGATCAATATGACCCGAAGCAAACCATTTAAAATAAATTTAATTCAATACAAGGTGCCTAGTAGACCGGAAACTCTCCAATCCGCTATCATAGAACAGGTGATCTAGTACATCCAAGATAAAACAAATGATCGTATCACAAGCAATCTCTAGCTCATAAAATCTAAATTTACTAAATTATGTTTCACTTACACCTTTATACTTCTCAAAACAAGTCTTATTTGATAGCAACTAAATAATGACAACGAAAACATGACTAATAAAGACACAAAACCCGTTTTTATAATTGATCTCGCCCGCATTTCCCTTATTACTAGATCACAAAATAAAATGACAGTTTTTACATTAATATAGTACGGGTAATATTGATTTGTAAAGAACGTATTAATAATTGCCGTAAGCATAAAATGTAGAACTAAATTATATCTTATTGCTATATTTAGCAAACTTCTTATCTAAATTATAATTTGACTTACTATAAAAGCATTTCGGACTTTAACGTCGACACCAATGGCCCGATTATACTCTCTAAAGACTGTTGCAAATGCCGAATCTTTGATTTTAAGAAAATAAATAAATACGGTCATATCTAAAGAGAAATACAACAATATATAGGGAATTATGTGAGTCATCGGGAAAATTCTAATCAAGCAAAAATATCTGAAAACGTTGAGAGGTATTAATTGAATGGCTGCTGCTAATTGTAGCGCAATACAGAATCGAGCCATCAAGATGAATTCTAAGCCTTGCAATACGAGGATATAAAGGGCGAGCTTCTGGACGTTTGTATATTTAAAGGACAATGTCATGTTTTTATTGAATCCCTCTTTAATGATCGTAATAAGAATGACTAGTTCAACAAAGAAAATAATGAAATATAGAAGGAATAATTTATCGGTTTCTTTCATATGGGTTTGTGTGTTTTTTTAATTAAAAAATATAATTTGGTAAATTTTTCACTACTCTGAGGTAAATTACATTTCATTTTTCCCATAAAATACCAAAATTTTTAATTGAAGGTTACTATACAATATCAAAAATTCCATAAATGACTTGTAAGCAGATTTTCAATCTCATAAACTTAGTCATTATTTGTTGTTCGATAGACATTCATCATATATATTGCACATAAAGCTTTTGATGTGTGTTATAGATACATTTATCAAATTGATTAAATTAGTCTGTTTTAAGATTAACATACTTTTTAACAGAATAGACTTTCAATTAGTGTGAAGATAATATAACGACAATTGAGCTTAATTATACTGAAGAATTTATTTATAGTCGAGGTTTCAAGGTGATAGGTAAGTAAGTTTAAATGGAGACGTATTACAGCTCTAGGAAATGCAGTATACTAGAGCTAGACCTGCCGCACAATCAGCTACCACCTACGATCGCCTGCTTACCATGTCACGGTCTACGCAGGTGCTACGGACCCACTGCTATGTTGCAAGTAGGCGTGCCACGTGCCCGGTCGTTCGATCTAGACCGTTTTTAGCCGATACTAAGCTCCACCTACAAGTAGGCGCTAGGGTGCCCCTCGAGAAGATGCACAGCCTCTTAACGTAACTTCAATAACCTATTTCGGCGTGCATGGAGTGCTCTTAGCGACTTACGCAGGCCCACCTAAACCGAGTATGTTTCCACTTTCGGATTAATGTTGCAGTGACGGTTCCATGTGTTTTCATGTTTATATTTACTTATATTTCCGACCGTATGCATTCCAGGTTTGTCTCGACTCCGGTTTCACATGGTTTCTCCAAGTACAGTCTTCCTGGCTATCGCTCCAAGTTCTTCGTATCACCTACTTAAAACCACCAGTGTTGGAAAGTTTCAGATCTACTAGGAACAAGTCGCTTAAGCCAGCCTGGCCAATAAAGCCGATTACGACCCACACGCTACATTGATTATGTCCTTTCAACGTAAGCCAAGCTCAAGTAAGTTTTAATTACTGTCTTTCAAGCAATAAAGCTCCAGCGGGAAACAAACCCACGCCTTTAATGTAAAAACACCATGCTCTGACAACTGAGCTATCAAATCTTAACAACTTGTAGATGATACATATGAATGTATCATCCATTGTATACCACGTGAAGATAAATGTTTTTTCCATAGAACGGTCTTCATTAAACCATCTTTTCTCACTGGAAGCGTTTTTTATGACATGCCTTTGTTCGTACATCAATTTTTAAAGCCTTACTTAATATAAGACTTACTTAACATATAGAAATTTTAACTCTTTAAATATAATCACCATCAGCGTCTGCAGTAGATGCTATACAAAAATGTTTATTTAAAATTTTACATCGGATTTGTTATTTCTACTCTTACCATAGGACATCTTATCTAAGCCACATCCATACCACCTATAATCTTCTACATTAGCAAAAAAGCAAATAATCGTGTTAATCTCGGCGATAAATGATAAAAACCCATTTTGACTAAATTAAATTTGACTTACAGTTGATTTGTTTGTATTATATATGCACACAGCAAGACACCACAAACCGTAAATAGGAAGTAAATAGCTAATGAGATGTACTTTCGCCAATAAGCTTCTCTAACGGTCTTAAGATCTAAAATAATATCAAAGCACATCAACATTGTTTTGAGCAATATATAGCCAAAGTACCAATCATACATACTAAAGGTAATGCCCATTAAAACACATAGAGAATGTAAGAACCATAGGTTGTATTTCGACATCTTCATGAATTGTCTTGTCTAAATTAAAATTTCACTTACTATAAAAGAATTTCTTACCTTAACATCCGATCCAATTGTTAAATTGTATCTATGCAAAGCAACTTCTAGTGTGGTGTTAAGGTTGGTCAAGCAATATAAGAGAAAGAATATATCGAGAAAAATATAATAAATTCGTGACATATAGAACTCCCGCGCAAAGAGACTTGCAAAAAAACACAGGTACCTAGATACTTTAAGAGGACCAATGTGAATCAAGCCTTCTATCTCATAATTTAGGTGGTACTTTGCCATTGCGTAGAATTCAAAAACCCAAAGCAAAAATGAGTAACACGAAGTAAATTTTATATCATTATAAGACGGTGTATCTTTGAACAATATGAGACCATCAACAGTGATTTTCATTAAAATGAGTAGCTGAACGAAGTGTATTGCTATAAAAACTAGAAAGTTAACTTGGGATCTCTTCATAAGGTTGTTGTTTTGGGTTAGGTAATTTAAATTTTTCTTTGTTTATCAAATTTCTATATTTAGAAACCTGAAATGATATAAATGAAAAGTTTGACAGAAACAAAGCTTGAAATAAAGATTTGGGGAGCGATTTTATAAAAATTTATAGACAATAGATGTTAAAATTTAGTTTCATTATTTATATTAGAAAATTATCTTCACTTTGCGCTATCAGATCATATCTTTGTTGTGGTAATTTAGGTCATAAGAAATTTACACATCTAGTTTAAATCAGAAATGAATGTGAGTCTACAATTAAATGGGCGTTGAAAAATAAGAGGAGTAACTTTTGCATAGATACGCTATGTTTTTGGACTTTGAGGAAAAAATATTGTACTTTAGCCAATTTCATTTACTTGTGAAAATATTTTTTGATCGTTTATATTGTAATTACCGACGAAAACATGCTTGAAGAAACCATAAAAAATTCAAGTTTCCTTTTTGACTGATTGTTTACTTTATCAAAATTAACAATCATATTTGTTTTTACTATATTGTTAAAGAAATTAGTAAACGATAATCACTTTGTAAGAAGTACGGAAAGAGACTGCGGTGTGCAATTCAAGACAGAACTTAAATCAGGACAATTATCTTAATCATAATTACCCGGTTTGTCGCATTAAGTTTGTAATTAGTTGACAATTAATTTAAAATTAGACAAAGTAATTATAATGTAAGCTAGGCATTTTACAACAACTTCCGAAGTCATCTTATACAACTATACAGATAATATAGAGAGAAGTAGCGCATATGTTATGTACTTAAAGACTTATTTTTTATACAACTGCTAGTGTTGATGTAACCAATTTACTTGCCAAGAATTTGCACAATGCATGTATATCTACAAAAATCATGAAATATATTATTAGAAACCAATCGAGTAACTTACTTTCCAACTTTTTTTTTATTAGCTTGAGGAGGGTGCAGGTTTTTTATACTTTTCGGGGTCTCTAGTTAACATGATGAAAGGCTAAATTTATCTGGCTTTTCTTGATTTTGATTAGATATAGGATTTGCTCTGTTGCACAAGTAGATGCTATTGAAGGGTAATATTTGAATGATCATAATTATCTCTCTAACTTTCTGCATGATATCAAATAAACTTTTTTTGTTAACAGTTCATTTTATTGTGATGTTATTGATTACTAATCTCATCTCTATTGAGGCTATACCTTACTAAAGAAATGTTTCGACAAGTGAGACTAAATGACATCTATATTTAATAGATTTTACAATAGAATTATGATTTTTATCATTGTTGATTACCACCTTACACGTTTTTAATATACATCTAATGATAAAATTATTTTGTATATGAGTTAGAATAGATGCCTTCTTCCTCGCAGTAAATTATTTTTTTCTGCCTACATTAAGATGAGTGCATCTAAAAATTAAACATTCTAGTGAGATTTTTAGAGTATGTATCATGAATCATCGTACCTAGTTGGAGCACATAATTAGCAATATTACTCCAAATGTATCTTCTGAAGCCCATGCTTTTTAGAATTTATTAACGGCGATAAATAAGCGTCATTTCTAAATCGATTAAAATAAATACATGCAAATTCCACAACATCCGAAATTCGAATCTTTTCGCGATCTCTTAGGCTCTTTGAATTTCTGAATTTGCATGGCCTTTATCACACAAAATAATATCTTTAAAAATAATCTTACTGAAAAATTAAAAGATAAACAACATTTTTTCCTAACATCGCCAAATACACTAATCTAATGCTTTCCTGGTATATATCATTCATTCTCCTGTCATCTAATACAGTCTTGCCCATCAATTTTGAAAAATTCCAATCATTGTTTTGTGACAGAAACTTTCTTCTGTTGCAAGAAATGCTGGTAAGCTCGATTTTATAGATAATAATGTATTCTAAGACTACAATCATAATTTTACTACATTACGAATATCTGTAAACTCGGGGGTTATTCTTTTTCATACCCCCTTCCTTCCCGAGGCCTAATATTACGTCGCCTAGTCGATAGACTCGTGTAAATATTCTCGCTTTTACATTTTTTAATCTTTTCTTGTTTATTGTTAGCTTTGCTTTTAACGTAGTACCTTTGGATGGTTAATTGCAACAGCTTGAATCATGATTTTCATATACAATACTATTATAAGAAAAGTATAATGGTAAAAAGAGACACAAGTTCCATAGAATTAGCTAGAATTTAATCGTCATAGGCTATTGTATTTCTTCATTTCAGCCATATTTCATAACTTTTGCTTTTAAATAAGGCAACATTTTAGTTTTTTAGGTAAATACCTTTCACCACAAAAAAAATTGTAATAATATAATCACCAATTTATTCTACTTTTTACACAAACTATTGAATATAATCGACAAACAGGATAGCCAAAAAGCAGTATTTGCGTTGTCTTTTTTTTTATTATATCATCAGCTAAAATCAAGATCACCATAAGTTAAGGGATTTGAAAGGTTTAAGAGATTACGCACATCGTGTTGTTAAAGGCGTACGTCAACCTTGCTTTAATAAGTTTTCTGTTTGTGAAATTATAGTTAAAAAAATCTATAATCTCATCAGCCAACTATAATACATTCCAATCTTTTGATAAAATCTGAAAGGTTTTGTGTACTGTTGTATTTATGTTTACTATGACAAACCCAAAAATAATAAAACTCGGGATAATCTTTTTAAAATCTTCGATTTAAAGTCTAACATTTGTAATATCAGACTGTATGCCCAGTTATTCTGTATATACAGCACAAAGACATTATGTCTTCTCATAAAATATCAGTAAAAAGTTTACACATCCGATGATTATCTTTGATTATCAAAAAAATATATCAATTTTAAACTATAAATTCAGAAAATTTTTACAAACATGGAAATTGGGTTCTTAAATTTCTTAACACTAGTCTCGTCATTATATTTCGAAAAGGAAATTCTTACTTTTAATGTCAATTATGAATCGCCAAATGCATTACTGGATCAGCTAAGAAATTCACCAGAGAGTTGGAATGTTGAGTTGAACACCATTGAACACTTGCAAATTATCAAAGAAAGATGTTCCATTTGCAGTAAGGGTTAAAAATGATTCTAGTTTGAATATTAGCATTTATTTGCCCGACATTAAATCCCTGTGTTTCAAAAGTATAGTCTTTTATATTACAGCCTTTCCTTTAAACTGCACTTCAGCAATCTGTAAGACTGAGATTTATCAAATAGAGGCGCTCGCAGATAATGCCATAATTTTCCATGAAATCAATCCGCGACTTGTCAGGTTTATTTTGACTATGGCCTATCTTTACCAGGAAATTATTAAGATTGATGATGATAACTTCATAAATTCGAATTATCAGGATATTATTAAAGGATTTATACGAGAAAGTCGAAGTCTATTTGATACGTTTAACTTCGATTACCCTATATTAAATCGTCGCCTTAAAAAAGGACTTGTTGACTATATCAGGACATTTGTATGGTATTATGTGGATGTTGAGTTCTTATGGGCAAAGGAAACGGAATTCAAGGTATTTGTTGAGGATTTAATTTATGAAGACGAACTAATAATTCGAAATTTTCCATATGATCAATTTAAGTTACATTTAAAGGAATTCTCGAATATTTAGAAGAGGAGATCGATTATATCTATCCATTTTTATCCAGATTTCCTGATATTTACAGCATGGACAAAAGCGATCTAGAAAATCCAATGATCTCGTGTTGTTTATTACAATAAACCGCCTTTATAGATATTATTATTCTTGTCTAAACACTAATCAAATTTTTACTCAACTTATGCATTATAATATACAAGTTTGAGAGTATGAAGATATTAGCTGATTGAGCCACAAATTTTATATTGACAAAATCACTAATTACACGCAAACATGCCCTTAGAGGTGCCTTCATATGGCAATTTCAGGCATATTTTGCCCATTATCTACATAAACTGTCGGCATCCCCAAAATCTGAGAGCTATTCTACCACTTAGTAATTATAAAATCATTATAATTATAAAGAGAAAAGTTTTAATCAACGGGCTTGCGGCGTTTGGATTAGATAAATAATCCGAGTAAAGTCTTTTAGTCTAGAGGTTTTGTCTTAAGACAAACTGAAATACTTGTTTACGAATATGTTAACAATTAACTAATATGGCAAGAAACATATTTTAAAAATTTATAAAAGAAGATGGTGTAACCGTCTTATATATCAAAAAGCTGTTTATTTGTTTTGTTCTTCACCGTATGCGTTGTTAATAATATCACTGTTTTCATACATAACGTTTCTTATGGGTGCGATCATTTTATTAATATAGAAGCTAGCTAATTCCTTAAGTTCCTTTTGGTTAAACTCCGCATTAGCAAAGGTTTTAATGAAGGATTCTTTAGTATGCGACACCCCTCCAATTTGTACAGTTTCGCATTTTATCTCACACCAGGGGAAAATAATAAATTTAAATAGAGCAAGAAAACCACAACCTAGATCGTTAAATTTGATTTCACATGTGCTAATTTTTTTATAGATATCTTCTTCGGAGTCAAGTAAATCAATCTTACTGCCTTTATCCGAGCTACTCATTTTATCTGAATTAAGTCCTGGAATCATCGGATTCATTAAGTGAATTCTTTTTTTGTACTTAAGGAGCGGAAGAAACTCTTTTGCGAACATAAAAATCTTCCTCTGGTCTACTCCACCAAACTGTGCATCTACTTTTAAATATTCCTCATCTAATGCCTGCATCACAGGATAAATCAACGAACTAAGCTTTGCATTCCCTACCTGCTTTACTACTTCTGAACCAGCACGTCTTGCATCGTTTACACTGACTTGTTGAGCTATTTTCAATATATCTAAAAAATAAGTTGATTTTTTCTGAAAGGAGCTTCCTTCTACAAAATTGACCCTAGAGACATCTACATCAATACTTTCAAGCATCGAAATAATAATCTTCTTATAGTAAATAGATCTATGTCTAATCTTCTCGATAGGTGCCTTCAAATTATCTAAAAAGGCGTGGATGTCCGCTAAAAGAATCGTAACAGAACAGCCGCTTTCTAAAAAGTCCCTAATCTTGAAGATAGGCAAGAAATAAGCAATATGTGGTTTTCCTGTGGTAGCTGTTCCCCAGTAAATTTGCAAGTCTCTCTTAGCGATAATTTTACTTAAAATTTCTTCTCCGCTAACTTCTTGCAAATTTTTTGTTATTGCTTGTAGTTTCATGAAGGACAATGGTAAAGAAAATTTGATTTCGTATTAAAAGATTTTTGTTTGAGTTTCTTTTTTGTCTAATAACAAATACATAAGATGTATCTTAATGCTAGAAGGATACGAAATCGGCGATTTAATTATGTCAAGTGACAATTGAGCTTCTTAAACGGCAAAAACTGTTTTGATGAAATACAAAGCATCTTATAAGGAAGTAAAGAGATGTTTACAAACGAAAACAGCTTCTTACAATTAACTTTACCAGATTTACTGTGTTAATTAGATATACAGATTGAAAATATACATAAGGTTTTTTTCGAATAACGTATTTAAGACACACTTACACTAGAAAATAAAAGCAAACGAAAAAAAAAATCAACTTTTTAAATCCTTTTGTTTGTTTTGATCTCCGCATATAGATTAATTAAACAATAAAATCAATTTACACTCAAAAATTTATTTACATCGACTGAATGCAACATCACTCAAAAAATCCATCATTAAGAACACATCACGTGTAGTAAAAAACGTTATTATACTTGTTGTCATCCAGAAGGATTATCTCAACACTCAAAAGTCTTGCTTGCCATAATTAACTTCACCAATAACACTTTTTTCAACAGAATTAGGATAGCAAATAGCTTCATTATAAATCGCAGCAGAGTCCAAGTACTTCGTTTTGTTTAAATCAGGGTAAGTTTCTTTCAAATGCAAATTTTCGGCATTCTTCTTATTAGCATTCTCAATCATCCTGAGATTTTCGATACTTTCTGCTAAAGTTGGTCTAATACATAAGGCTCTCTTAAAACACTCAATAGCTTTATCCGTTTGCTTACATCTATAAAGAATTATACCTAGAGTATTATGCGCCATAAACATATCTTGATCTAAACTAATAGATTTATTAATTACGGTAATGGCTCTATTGTAACTGTTATCGGCTAAGTATGATCGGGCTATAAGGTATAATATATACGGATCTTGGAATTTCTAATTATTTATTATGGATTCACTAAACGGGCCACAATTCGGAATTTCTATTTGTGGAAAACATTAATTATTTTCATATAATGAAATCATAAGCATCTATAGATCCATCTACTACTGCAATCTGACCATAAAATATCCCCCCTTGATAAACTTCTCTCACCTCTAATTCAAACTTCATTCAAAATGGGTGTTGAAGATTTCAAAAAGTCGTTACATGTCAGAAGACCACAATATTATTTATTTAAATATTCCTTTTCTAGCTTCAATTATTCGCACTCTCTTTGCTTAAGTATCTAAGAAGCTCTTCAAAGTAAATTTTCTGAACACTGTCAATAGAATTATCCCTTTCTTCAAGATGCTCATTAATTCTTTCTATCAAGTCGCTCGAATCGTAATCTTCAATCTTTACAATTTTAAATTCTGTGTTGAAGTCCATGATGGCTTAAAAAATATTTAGCAAAATAAAGCTTTTACCCATGGCAAAAAAGTTGTATGAGCAGCTCTTAAACTATGTTAAAGATAACAAAGTGTCGGTGGACAATTGTATACACATCCATTTCGACGCTGTTGATGTTTATTCGGAAAGGCTACAAGGTTTTACGCAACACGAAAAAAATATCTATTTACGTTTGTTAATGCTGAATATACTGCTTAAAGAACCTTCTGCTGAAGTTTTAGAATGGCTGATTAACTTAAAGAGCAACAACAAAGATATTCTATTGGTGTATGTAAATATATTAAAAAGGATTGTGCTAAAAGGCCCCCTTTCCTCCGACCAGGAAGTCAAAATTATCAACAAGTGCAAAAATCACTGGGCTTACAGTTTTATGAGGGGCACTCTATCAAAAATATTGGCTTTGCTCTCCCACAACGATTGTTTTATCGAGACACTCAATTTAGATTTTATTTTACGGTACAACATTTGCAATAAAGAAATGTTCTTGTGTCAGTCAAAGGCTTTTACTTCGGATTTCGATTTAAGTAACACACTAGCAGGCTCGGTTAGCTTTGATAAACCTGAAAACTACAATGCACCACTTATTTCAAAGTTTTTAGCGGCAATTAATTTCACAAATTACAAGTACTTAAAGAAAACGTTTTTACTGCTTGATGTTAAGATGTTTCTATACCTGCCAATAATGTACACTGAACTGGGTCTCACAAACTTGGCCTTTATTCTCAAGGATTACGTAAGTGGCAATAGTAAGAAATACGTTTTAAAGGAATATCTAAGTAATATTGTCAAATCCGAATGCCCTTTAATTGCAAGATCGTGCGGTACTGAAAACATGTACACCTTTTCAAATGTAATTAGGCAAGCCTTTTTGGATAGTGTTATTTCCATAGAAGATCTATTTACATTTTTCAAATTTAATGTATTTACAGAGGATGAAGATCTTATAGATATGATAGCCTTCAAACTTTCAAGATTACTACTAATAGATGGCTGCAATATGAAGAAACAATTTAAAAGTTTAGCAATGGACTGTTTAACTTCAATTTTTCCATACAGGAGAATTCTAGGAATTAAAGTGTTAGAAGCACTAAAGATAGAACTAACGAATGTAAATCTTAAGAAAAATTTATATTTTGATAAAAGTAATATTGTTCGAAAGGTTTCACAATCTTATGCAGATTCATTGGCTTTGAATCAGGGCGAGATTGAAATGTTAATGAACTCTAATGAGCTCAGTATGATTGAACCGTTAATTTATTATCTAGAGAAACACAAAACTGATGTATTTGAATTGTGTAAACTGGCTAGATTTCATATAAATCAATTCTTAAGTGGGAACTTTGGCTGGAATATTTATAATCATCTTCGTATATTAATCGAATTTGATGTTGATGAATGTAAATCTATGGTCGAAAAGGTCAAGGCAATCGTGTGTGATCCTTTACGCAACATAAATCGCTCTAATACAATACTTAAAGCCATTTCTCACTATTATTTTATTAAAAAAGATTCAAAGGCGTTGATTAATTTGTTGGTAAGTGTAGATGACTTAGGTGTTCTACTGGTCATTGAAAAACATTTAAATGAACTTGAAGTAAGCTTTTAGGCAACCGAAATAGAAAAAATCATAGATCAACTGTCTTATAATAATAGGTGGATACGCAGGAGTGGGGGATACAGTATTCTTTTCAAAGTATTGAGTTTGGATAAAAAGAAAATGACTTGTAACATACTTATGAACAATTTACAAACTCATATAGATTGTAAATCTTATAGCTGTAATTTCTTTGAATCTACCCAACTGTTTATGTGCCAAAATATTATATATCATAGCTACTCGATACTTTTGTCGATTATAGACTGTCTTTCTATCGAAAGATTTGGTATAAATCTATGCTTTGAGGGACTCCGTAGCTCAAATTGGATTATAAAAAACAATAGTTTGCAACTATTTAAATATATTTATAAGCAGAATGACATTATTGAAATGAATTCTAATATGAGAAAGGCTGTTAAAGAACAGGCTAAAAGAGAGCTGGCCAATTTTAATGCCACTGGTAAAGCTACTAGCCAGTTTAATGATTTATTGTTTTGTGTAATGCTTATCTTCAATGGATACACGTGTTTAGACGAGGAAGAACTATCTCTGTCCAGAAAAATTAGAGCTTGTAACATCCTTTTACCTATGAATGACTTTGAAAATAATCTTGAATCTAAGAGTGGCAATTTTGTTTATTCTCTAGTTAGAACCAATCAAAAGTTAAATGTAAAAGACGCAATTGGGAACATTTACGATGGTCTTAGCACTGAAATAATCGAGAAGATCGTTTTCTGTTTGGTCTCAGAGGATTACGATGTCCAAGCTGACACCAAAAATTTTTATTTAAAAGACTTGCATTTTACAAACGAGAAACTTGTTTACGAAGGCATAAGAGTGATTAGTGCAAGAGGTGAGCTAGATAGGTTTACAAAATCTATGAGCCTTTTAAATCCCTCTTTTTATGACATAAACTATCTTTCATTTTTAGCTGGTGATTTGTAAAGAAATTAAATGCTTTTACTTTTTTATTTTTCTAAGCCCATGACAACAAAAGTTCCTGATCTACCTGTAAAAGAAATAATTCAGTATTTATACGAATTAGATATCAATATAAAGCAAGCAGACCTACTGAAACCAACCTATCAGTTTGTTACATCTCTGTATGAAAGCATTCTAAACATTTACACCTCCCAACAACCATTTGGTAACATAATGAGCGACATAAACCAAATGGATCAAGAAGACACACTGTCCTTAATTACTCTTTACAAAAGAATGTATAATTTTATGACTAAAATTGGTGTTGATGACTTTAGTCTTAAAGATTTTAATCCTGAAACCAAGAGATTGATAGGAATATTGAGTAATGTAATCAACTATAGTATGTATCGGGACAGTAAAAAACATGTTTATGAAAAAATGTATAAGTTAAGCGAAGAGAATGAGGTGATTAAAAGGGAAATTGAGGGTAAAATAAAAAATAAGGAGAAGGAGCTTCGAAGATGTACTGAAGAGTATGAAACACAAAATAATGAAAGAAACAATCTTTTAGAAGAAATAAATCAACTTGAGGGGAGTTTTAAAGAAGTCGTAAAGATACAAAAAGTCTTGTTAGCAGAAAATGATAAATTAAAAGCTGAGAGGGATTCTAGTAACGATAAACTAAATTCTCTGCAGCTACTGATGATGAATATTAAACAGGACATAGCTTGTCTAAATTCCCAAGTGGTCGAAGATCCTTCAAAACTTATTTCTCTTCTAAAAGAAATGAAAGAACTTGTAAATAAAGAAATCGAATCGCTTAAAGAATTAGAAACATTGAGATCGAAATATATAGAGATTATCGAGACATTAAGATGCAATGGAGATGAACTACAGCAGATTTTACTATTGACAAGAAACATTAAGGAGTGTGAAAAAACAATTGAAGCATACAAGAAAGACATTGAAGACAGAGGCAGTGAAATAAGCAACACAGAATCTTCTATTAATGTGTGCAAAATAAGACTTAATCACTTGGAAAGACAAATCTCACATATTGAATCTAAATTATCCAATTTACAAGAGTTGGACAGAAGGTGCGCTGATGAAATTTCATCAAGAATGGTTAGTTTAAAGGATGAATATGAGCAATTGTCAAAGCAAAGGTCCGCAATGCAAAGTAAAATTGATATTAACTACACCCAGGTTAAGACTCTTGAACAAGAGATAGTAAACACTAGAAATAATCATGAAAATGAGGTTAACGATCTATTGAATATTCTATGCAGTCTAAAGGATAAGCAATTGCAAAGTTTCAACCATTTGAAAAAATACTTTGAAGAATAAAATTATTTAATGTGTTCGTGTAGTAAAGTTTCGGGCTTAATTGGTTTGCGTATCAGTTTTTTTTTTGTTTACGGGCAATTCAACTACTACACAATTCCAATATATCATATAATGGCAGGATTAATAGTCTCTAATGCAGATTATACCATGTGAAAATCATCCAAGGTATCCTATGAATGGCATTTTAACTTTTGGAATAAATATTTCATATGTGTATACCTTAGACTTAGTAGTTACAAACTCAACATGTTAACTTATTCACAAAATAATTCGTATCTGTCTTTTATTATGTAATTTTGGTCTGTAATTCCTTCTGGCAACATAAGAAAGGAAGTTCTTGCTTTTAATCGCCAACTTGCATATTCTTTATATGTCCGTTTTCTAATTTTGTTAGTTGATAAAGAGACTGAGCCAATAGTTAAGAAGAAAATAAGTCTTATATAGCTCACTTCTAAGTCCTCAAGATGACAATAGATAGCTTATCATGGAAGCTCGAAGAAAATTGCCTTACTCTCAACCGGCTCATGAGAATGTAAGAGCTATCAAATCTGGTCCCCAAGACCCCACAATTCCAAGTCTTCTCCGACTGTGAGTCAGAATGGATGTTTGACTGATACACTATACCCGAATAAGTTAATTTTTTATAGCCCAATTTAATTATGATTTGAATCAAATATATTCTAGAAATTAGTTTTTACATACATTTTCTACGAAAATGCCGTTAATTTATCGATAAATCATCTAAAAAAAAAACATATTCTGCTTGATTTGAATTACCTTTTGGCTATATATAGGAAACAAATTACACGAGGTTATATTATCCATATTACATCCTAAAATTAGGGTCATATTTAATAGAATATGAGTTACAGAAATTTGTCTAGCTGAAATAATAATTGATATAGAAACTTTTCCCCGCAACTTGTATTAACAGAATACATAAATTAGAAGCAACCATTAGGATGTTAATTTTGTGTTTTGAGGAAAAAACATGTATATATAAATTGTATGCAATTATGCAAATACAGGACAAAAACTTTGACAATTTTTAATAAATTCTTATGCTGTAACATTTGCGGATTTAACTAAAACGCATGACGACTTATTTGTTGTTGTAAAAAAGGTTTCGCCGCATTTTATTTAGAAGTATAACGGTTTTCCCCCCCTCCTCACAAGGTTGATTAATTGCTAAAAAAGTATTCGTGGTGTACTTCAACTGATAAATTACATAGAATGCGTTATAACCCCTTAACTGAATATTGTAATTACTTAACTTGCTATTTTTATACTACAATAAGATGAGGGCCAATATTATGTCTCCTTAATAAAAAGGAAGTTTGTCAAAATATATCACGATATTCTTTTATATTACTAGATGACAACATACTCCTTTAGATTATATTAGTTTTTAGCATAATTGATAGATTTATATTTACTACAATTACTCTAAGTTACAAAGAAAGTAAAAAGTTTTATGATATTGTATAGTCGATTGTAAATACCTAAAAAAGTAATCTTATAACATTAAACCTCGTCAGAACAGCAAACATATCATAAGGCGCAAACCAGATAGTTATGATAGAGTTTCTTAGCTAAAGAATGAAGTATGAAGAAAAAATGGTATTTTATGTGCAGAATTACTAGTTTCTTTTACATGGAGTTTTTTGACAAGCACAGTGAATGAGTCTAATTAATCATTTATCATGGCCCCGAAAATCAAAAAGGAGAAATATCTTAATAAAATAAAAAAATAGAATGAAAAATGCTAGATAACTTCAGCTAAAAGTATGTTATACTTATTCGCGCTTTGTCCTCGTAATTAAAAGCATCGGGTTAAGTATTAAGACATACTTTAAGAATTAAAAACAAATCCTAATTTATCATGTATCGGAAATAAATTATTTTTATGATATTACTTTAATCGTGATAAATTTATAGTTTTTCTATAAAAATTGTAATTATGTGAAGCCCATGTTTTACGCGATTTTATTAGTCATATTTGATTCTGATCAACAATTTAATGTTGGTACACGAGGAGAAAATACAGAAACTAACAGCTTAGACAATTTAAGCATTGAATTGGAAAAGGTTGACACTATGAATGATCCAAAAACTTCTATTAAGGAATCTATTGACTTTTTCAAGGCCGAGTTTTCGTTATGTAGCCAGACTTTTGATATAAAACGAATTAGAGATCAAACTTCATTAAGTCTAAATGAAATACCTCCAGAATACAATCGATTATTTGGTCAAATTTCAAGGGCATGGATGCCCATTAAAGAACAAAACTTACGTATTACACAGTTTTTGGGTGTTTTAATATTAAAAATAATCAAGTACATTCCAACGAAACTTAATATGTCTTCAGACGTTATAAACCATTTAGTGAACATACATCGTGCTAGAAAACTAATTTATGCGAGAAACAGATATTTACAAGATACGATTAACGAGCATATGCTGATAAAGTATAATCTGCACAATTTTGATCTCGTTATACGAAATATAGAAATACATTTGCAGGCACGATTAGACAAGTTGATAAAAGAGTGCTTAAGTAACAAGAAACATAAAATGTTTAATGACGACTATGTTACAAAAATACAAGCTGCTGTTGTCGAGAATAGTTTAGATAATGTTGCAATCTCGATAGAAATCATAAAAAATATGCAATCAACAAAAAAAGATTCGTTCCACATAAATGAAATCTTTCTAATATTTTTACATTTGTTCACGCAAGTCAAGGATTCTAGAATCAAAAGCTTGGAGGTATCACCTATCACTAGTGATAATGAACTTACCAAAAAGCTTCTAACTCTATACCTTTACATAGTATACATTAATAAAAATCAACATTTGATGCAAGCAAAATTGAAATGGTGTTGTAGGCAAAGAAAAAGTCCACTAGATGCAATGGTCTGTGCGCTGGTCAGAGAATCATTTGAGCTATCAAAAACCGAATTTAAGGGTTTTAAGGATGTACGAAAGTATATTAGAAAGAACTTTCCCAATGATATTGGAAATCTCTTTAATTTAATAATTATATTTTTGACCGGTATTGATAAACAGTTTATAACTAATTTAAATGAGGTGATTAAAAAGAAAGAAGAGGTCACAAACTTCATTGATCTGGACTTAATATATAAAGAAGAGGTTTTAGAATACTTTTTATTTTATTAAATTATTAATTAAAATGGTGTTTTTTTTATGTTATGTCACACTATGTTAGTGTAGTTGTAACATTTTGCTCACATTTGGAAAATGACAGGATAAAGCCATTTATAACAACATACTATAATTACATGGACAAAAATTATGTGAGCTATAAAAAATACATACAAGCGTCGGATTAATAGTTGTATCAAATTTAGTAATAACTTAAATCTTTTATTTTCAGTAGATCTTATACTTTCAGCACAAATGGTTTTTATTAAATGTATTGACGAATTCGCGGCGAGTTCCGGGATTACTGCTACTTAAAACAAACTAAAGGCAACTTGTAAACTTTTACATTTGACAATAAACAAAAGTAAAATGAAGACACATAAATCTTCGCTAAGATATGGGCTCGTAAATAACGACATATTCGTCCTAGTAGATCCGCCAAGTCGCTAAGAGCACTCTCTGTCCGCAAACAGAGTGCTAAAGTGAAGATAAAAGCCATGCATATCTTCGAGGGATTACCTTGCACCTCATTGTTGTTAAAACTTAGTGTCGTATAAAAATGATTTGACTAAACGACCGACTACATGTGTTTTTGCTTAGAATATACCATGGGGTCATATTCTCTTGCATAGACTTGAGATTGTAAGTCGTCTATCATGGGGATCATCTGATTAGTAGTAGGTCAGCTCTGTTATACATATAGTTCAAGACAGATGCTATGCGTTATAATCTATATTTTGGTTTATGTTAGCTATAACATAAATCCAGAAAAGCTCTCCAAAGGGAAAAATAAAAAAATAGACTAATTTATCTGATTCTATAAAGCTGCACATAGAATTTGTTTACCGGATTAGATTTCAGTGGAAATGGAAATATTTATGTGCGCTGTTATTAGACATACTAAAGCATTTATACTAGCCGAAGTGATATGTGGATAGAAGTTGCTGTTATGTACATCTATTATATATTTAATATGTAAGAGAGAGAGAAGCAGGCTATTTCTAGCTTAAACAACTCAATAAATAATTTGAGATATAAAATTTAAATAAGCTGTTTTTCTATTCTGCTTTATCAAAACAGCAGTTAGACCACCATCTAAAACTTTGCTTACAAACGAAAACATCTACGAGCAATGATTTCTCGTGAATGGGCGTGAGTGTATTCACAAACGTTCTCTGTCGGATTAATGCATGTTTTATATATATGAAAGTCTTTATTACTTGATTTTTATTGTCGAGATTAGTTTGTTTTGACGTTATACATTCTTATAATCGTTCAAACGGCTGTGCGTTGTTTTGGCATGGGCCAAAACGGCGCCATTACGTCATAGTTTCGGCCCAGGATAATGCAAAATTTATAACATTGAATATACAAGTGAAAGATTAAAAACAAGGCCAAAAAATTTATTATCAAACAAAATATCTACGTTTGACTCGATATAAACGCACTTAGTAATTCTTTCGAACAATTACTCTAATAAATTTAATATAACATTATTATTTAATTTTCCAACTCTATATCTATTATCTTTTTAAATTCGTTTGGAGACTGTTTATATCAAAACAATATTCCGTTCTAAGAAGTGTCAGGCTTTATATTGGTATCTCTGATAAATTATATAAATGAAAAACGCAAATTCACCTTTTGAGCCTATACCTTCCATTTCTTCTCTAAATTTTTTAATTATAAGATATCACAGGTGAAAAACTTTTCTTTACCTAATTTTTAATACCATTCCATGCTTTTTTTTTTCTAAAATAATTGCTTTTATTGCTTCATCCAACACATTCCCTGGGCCGAAACTATGACGTAATGGCGCCATTTCGGCCCATGGGCCGAAACAACGCTTAAAGATGAAAGTCTTTACTACTTGATTTGTATTGTCGAGATTAGTTTGTTCTGACGTTATACATTCTTATAATCGTTCAAACATATATAAATTAAAGGAAAACTCTTCAAAATATTATTTAGAGTATATATGCTCTTGACAAATAAAAAAATCATTTTTATGCTTCACTTTTTTTTATATATGATTATTTCATTAAGTATACCATTTGTTCACTTGTTAAAAAAATTTTACTAATAATATTCTAATTTAGTAAAAAAAAAAACACGTTTGAAAGAAAAGGGGGATAAACTTTTTTTTTACATCATATAGTATATTCTTTAGACGAGAAAATTTAATGAAATACTTACTATTTGACAACAATACAGAGATTGGTTTGGTTGAACATAAAAAAGCCAACTATGAATATTAAACTAAAAAAAAAAACAATATTTGTGTATAGTATTGATTACACAAAAATCAAACTTTTATTTTGTGATGGTTTTGATGTTTGATTTGACTATAAAATATTAAATTTGAATTTACCCATGTTATTTCGTACTCTAATTGCTTTATTAGGATTCACTCGACCATCCAATGTTATTAATCCAAACCATGAGACTGGATCTGGCAGAATACATGACCCAAAACTTTTTTGGCAAAAGATGATAACAAGATCGAAGCGGAAACGAATTTTTAAAAGTCCATTGACTTCATAACAACCACTTTAGGGAGTAATAATATGGACTACGATGTAAATAGAATTAGAAATCAGACTATATCAAATCTAGAAGATTTTCCAATTAAAGATAAACAAATTTTGGGGCTGCTTTGCAAAGCATGGGTGCCTAATCAGAAACAGAACTATCTTATCACTCAGTTTTTTAGCGATACTATATATAATATAATCAAGTACCTACCAATAAGCAATGGAATAAATTTGATATCATTGGCCATTTTAACACTATATATTGTGCTTTAGAAAAAATTTATGGCAACAATATCTATTTACAAGATATAATCAATGAGCATATGTTTATGGAATATAATTTACACTCATTTGAACTTGCTATAGAGAATGAAGAAAATAATTTGCAGACACGGATAGACACGTTGGCAGAGGAATGTATAAGTAAGAAGAAACATAAAATATTCACTGGCGACTATATTGCAAAGATACAGGCAGCTGCTAATGAAAATATTATGGATGATGTTGGAATCTCATTGGAGATAATAAAAAAAATTCTATATAATGATACCGATATGATTTATATGGATGAAATCTTTGTTCTATTTCTACATTTGTTTAGACAAGTCAAGGATTCTGACACTAAAAGCAATAACGAGCCATCTAAAACTAAGGATAATATACTTACACAAAAACTCTTCAATCTATATATTCACATACTATACATTACTCGAAACCAACAAATGATGCAGGAAAAACTAAAAATGTGTTTTAAGAGAAAAAACAGTCCGCTAGATTCACTGGTCTGTAAATTAGTCAGAGAATCCCTTGGGCTATCAGAAATTGAGATGAGGAGTTATAAGAAAGTAGGAAAGTATATTCGAAAGAACTTTCCCAAAGACATTGAAAATCTCTTTAACTTTATTATTATATTTTTGACTGGTATTGATAGACAATTTATATCTAATTTAGATAAATTGATTAAAAAGAAAGAAGAGTGTCGGGATTATATTGACCTGGATTTAATCTATAAAATAGAAATGCTAGGTCACTTTATGGTCAATTAAAAATTTTAAGAGTTCATTTTATGTGTAAGAAAGATGTATTGGTTGGCATATTATGAGAGGTCAAAATTAATCTAATATCATGTCTCTAAATGATTGATATCTGTTCGATTAACCATAAAATGGCTTTTCTTCTGTATATTAGTCATACACGTTGAATGAATTGTATTCGTAAAGACTTTCGGTCTCAATCGGCCTTATTTGCCGGATGGTCCAATTGCTAATTTTCAAAGGATATAAGACTTTCAACCACTGTATGAGCAAGTGATACCATGAACAAAACTTGCAATGAAATCCTAAAAAGACTGTCACTGAAAAAATAAACACGTAAAACTAGGAATCGAGACAACTTGGAAAATTGCTTAAAAAAAATAATAACAAACTGAGCATAACTGAAACCTGTACTGTTGGGTGCAAAGTCTAATCATCAACGATTGACATGTTTGACGTGTCTTCCTTCTATGAATTGTACAAAACAATAAGATGATGTTTTAGTTCCATCCTTACTTTGTACCCAACATGCAGAACTTTAATAATCCGAGAAGATAAATTGATACGATCTAGTGGGCCTATATAAGTCGCTAAAGGCTGGCAAACAATTGAAAACAGGTAAATAAAAGGCGTTAATAGTTCGTGCATTTTTTGAAAAACTATTCAGTCGATTTTGTCAAAGAGCCTTGTGTTGACTAATAACTCCACAAGCACACGATATTTAATCTTTCATGCTACTTGTAATTATGCAACGGCGTGGTGACCCCCGCGTAATCCAATGGCCATTTAATTACGAAAGCGGATAAGTTATTGCAAAAGCAGATGAAACCTTGAATATTGTTTTAATAGTTCAGTTTAAAGACACTTTGCCATTTTGTCGTTCATAATCACTAGTTTGACTGTGAAACGATGGATTTTTCTTTTCAAATGATTGTAAAATAATATAGCTCAAACAATAAATAGCAAATCATTTTTGTCAATACATTTAAGTTGTTGCCATGCCTCGTTGAGTCAAGACGCTTTTTGTCCTTTAAAATTCTTTGGTTTTTTTGAAATCACACTTTAATGATTATGATTTTCTCCTTTTGTGTTTTAGTGATTGTAAAGCGGTATACATGTTAGTATAATTTCTTATTTTTATGTGAAACAGAACAGAGCCATAGTTAATTACAATTTACATTGTATTGTTGCTATGTTGCATCATAATTTTCCGCGATGCACTACTCGTGACCAACTTAAAAACTACACAGAAAGAAAAATATTCGAAAAATCCATAACATGAATGACCTATTATAATTATATAAAATAAAGTTCCCCTTTAGATGCGCGCATGTTCTGTATAGATATATACTTGCTAGACTTGTTGAACTATTGGGTATGTTCAATGAGTTTAAAAACTTTTTAAAATTTAAATTTAGTAAACATACATAATTGTGAAAAATAATGCATAAGATATCACATATAAATACATAAGCATCCCAATTGTATGGTGTATGTGTTAAATCCTAATATACACATTAGGACCCAATAACAAGCATTATATTCATTTACTATCCAGTTTTTATATCAGAGCTTTTATTCGATCAACGTAAAGTATCTTGATCTGATTTGTGGTAATCATACAAAAACAAACGTGAAATCTTATGACCAAATTACATGATGCTCATATAAACTTCTTGTGTTGCACAAATCCGAGCATTGTGTTATATGAAGATATAAGAGATCATCATAAAATTAATTGATAAAACATAACTATATGGTGTTATAAATTTCAACCAATAATGTTTTAAATCATTTTGGTAAAGTATGATCTGAAGATAAGTGTGTAAATTGGCTATAAAAAAATTAATTTGAAAAGACCCATGTTATACTTTGCTTTCATTGCTTTTTTCACAATTACTTTACAGTCCAAAGGTGTTAATCCATGTTATAATCCAAATTCATCCGGAATACATGGCTTGATGGTTAATTCGGAAAAAGAAAATAGCACATTTAGCTTACCGACGTATGTAATAAAGTCAATCGACTTTTTGGAAAGTGAATTAGGGTTAAGTAGCAATGATACAGATATAGAAGAAATTAAAAATAATACTTTATCAATTTTGAGAGAGGTTCCTTTGGAATTTAATGAAATTTTTGGACTAATTTGCAAAGCTTGGGCGCCTATCAAGGGAGGAAACTATCGTATCACACAACATTTTAGCAATACAATCTTTAACATGATTAATTACTTGCCAATCAAAGGTCTTATTCACTCGAACGTTATAAAACATTTTAACATTTTACATTGTGACGCAGAACTTATTTATGATGACAACAGATATTTACAGGATATAATTAATGAAAAAATACTTCTAAATTATGATTTGCCACCACTTAATCTATCTTTTTGTGATTACGAAATACATTTGCGGACTTGTTTAAAAAGTTTGGCAGAAGAGTGCATGAGTAGCATATGGATTAAGATGTTTAATGATGACTACCTTTCAAAAATACAATCCGCCATTTTAAAAAACGATTTAGATGATTGTGCAATCTCTATGGAAATTATAAAAATTTTAAGGTCTATTAAGATCAACGCAAATTACAAAAATGAAATCTTTCATATATTCTTACATCTGTTTTCGCAACTACAGAATTTTAGCACTAAGGAAAAGAGCGAATCGTCTACTCATAATGATAATAAGATCACACAAAAACTACTTAATCTATACATTCACTTAGTTTACATTCATAAAAACCAAAAAATGATGGAGGAGAAAAAGAGCTTGTGTTATGTTTTTAGAGAAAAAGACAGTCCGCTCGAATTTTTGATTCTTAAATTAGTGAGAGAAACCTTTGGTCTATCAGAAACAGAATTGATGAGTTTTAAAAATTTTAGAAAGTATATTAAAAAGAACTTCCCCGAGGACATTGAAGATCTCGGTAACCTAATAGCTATATTCTTGACCGGTATTGATAAACAATTTACTAATAATTTAGAAAAGGCGATTAAACGGAAAGACGATGTCACAAATTACATTGATTTAGACTTGGCATTTAAGATTAAGAATTTGGAGTACTTTAAATTAAATTAATTGATTAGCATATTAACAGCCTTATAGTTTTTGTAATATCTTGTATGATTTGAATTAATAGCGGAACAAATATAAACATAACATTTGAAAATTTGTGTCCCTCTAATACTATTTAACTCATAGATTGTGACGCTTGACTTTTTACAGTTAATATCTAAGATTATCTCCAGCTTTCGAATCTAACTTAAATTTAATAGAATTGGTATTACAACTTTTCCAAGAATTTTTCATGTTAATTCTATTATATTAATCAACATATGGAGATACATAAGAAATATGTAATAATTTCTGACATAAAAGGGCTGATAGATTGTACAGTATGCATACAATGTTATTATCTATTTTATTGAAAACACTCATAAAACAATATCAAAATATCGGTCTGTTCCTTTAAAAAAATAGCTCATTCGTGCATACAGTAGAGCAATATAAATTGAATCTATTCAGTCAACGTTCCATTTGACCTACCGTCCCGTTGATACTTGCTACAAAAATAGATGGTAGTAAAACTATCAACGTATAGATTGGTAGTCCAAGTCATAGGGTTATATATAAGTTTAAATGGAGACTTACTACAGCTCTAACAAAAAAAGGATACGCGGGCTAGACCTGGTACACAATCAGCTACTCCTTAGGATAGCCTGCATACCATGTCACGGTCTATGCAGGTGCTAAGGACTTACTTCTTTTCTGCAGGTAGCCGTGACACGAGCCGGTCATTCAATATAGACCGTTTTTGGCTGATACTAAGTTCCACCTACAAGTAGGCGCTAGGATACCCCCTCGAGAAGATGCACGGCATCTGAAAGTCACTTAATAAACCTTTTTCGGCGTGCATGGAGTACTCTTTAGCATACTCATAGATAAATATAATGATGCTGGCATAATTAGATATTATGTGCGCATATAAATTTAGAATCCCAGTTAATGCTTATACTATTAAGTACAAATAAGAATCTCCTGAATTCCCAAGGTACGCTAAGTATAAATTAATATTAGCACTATGATTTGAAATATACGGTCGACAGCAAAAAAGAAACGTTGTCTATACATAAACTATCACATTTCGCTATCTTGTAATAATGGTTTCTGTAATATCTACATTAACTTGTAATAATTTAGAAATTTAAGACGTGATCCTATAAACATAAACAGACTTAAATAAACCTTTGCCACCATAGTATGATTCAGAAATTATCTTTGGCAATGTTTACTGATAAGTAGAAGTCAATTTTGTTTTTAGAATTTCTTTGCATATCGACAGCATTTTAATATAAATTGTGCTGTCCTGCACATATTATTGTTTTAAACTATTAAAAAATAGACATATTGAATTTAAATGTTACGGCCCTTTTCTCAAACCTTTCGTTGTCACATAATACAACTTCAACGAATCCTTGTGTCTACGTTAGACACCCTTTCACAAAATGAAAACATACAAAAACGCAAATAAAATAATTTTCAAATATGACGATGAGTGTTCAAAAACCATAGAGAAGATTCTAAAATGCCTTAAAGAAATCATTCGTGCCTTTGAGAATCGTTCTAATACTGTATTTCCTGTAAATTAAATAAAGAAACTAGTACAATCATGCAGTTCACTAAGCGAGCAAATAGAAAATAAGAACATTCCCAAACAATACCTTGACTATGTTAACACTAAAAAGGAATCTATTGGGTATTTTAAAGATCTTGAAGGTCGATTTAGTCAAGAGGAAGCCATACTCAAACAAAAGAAAGATGTTATTGAAAGCTTTAAAAAGGAAATAGAGGACTATTTAGATTTACTGTGAGCATTCGAAGTATTTTATATCAAGTTTATGCAAATTGCTTAAAAGCGCCAACACACGCATAACAAATGAAAGTCTACAACGAGTTTGCAAACCAAAAGTGGTTCGTCCCGAAAAATACAAAAACCAAAATATTAAAACAAAGATATTCAAAAATCTCCACGACCAAACGATCTGACCTACCTCGTGGTGGCTTTGGGCCAAAAACAATCGTCAAATGCCACACATGTCAACACGTTTACAATAGGACAAATAAAAAAGAAAACAAAGCGCATTTGATAATACACCACGAGCATCTACAAACTCTTAAATAAAATGTTAAAGTGTTGTCCGTTACAAATTTATTAAGTTTGACAAGCCCCAATGATTCCTTCTAAGACAGTAGAGCTTTATAACACGCTAATAAAGTCCATTAAAGAGTTTAAGTCGCCGGCTTATAAAAGCTTTTTCTTGAGGAAAGCAGAAGATGACTTTAGAAATCTAAAAGAGGCCTCGCAAGATGGTAAGAAAGTTTGTGTTATAGAAAAATACGTTGCGGAGCAAGGAGAACTTATAGACGTCATTAAGAGGCAAAGTGTTATCTACAATATGTTTTATGATGACAAAAGCGGCATAAAGATTGGGATTCACTTTTTTAAGTATTTTTGTTTTGGTTGCTTCTAAATAGAATTGACACTTTTATAAATTACAAGAACCTTTTATATTTTAACTACATGTGCCTAAAAAAACATGATTTATAAAAGAATAACGCTTTAAAGGTCTTTTTGTTGCAGTATAATCCCGCGGTTATGACCTTGTTGGAGTCATAATATGATTTTTTTCCCCCAGCCATTGACTATTATATTGAATCTATAACATATTATAATCTTATTTTTTATTAAAAATTTTGTCAATATAACTACCGTTAGTGGTAATTGAATTTAACAGAGACCTACCAAATTTTAGACACAACCTATGAAGCTTCTTAATTATTAATTTAATAAATACAAAAGTTAAACAATAAGACTCTAAAGTTTTATTTTAAAGGTAAATCGCTTCTATAATTCCTTTCAAGTTTGTAATTGTCTTGTCTTCTTTTGGGTTTTTAGGCTCGTAGCAAGAGATTATCAACTCCAAAGCTTTTCTATTGAGTATAAAATGTTCTTTATTTCTATAAACATAAACCTCACCATCTAGAAACGTAAATTTTGATTGATCTAATTCACCAAGATCACTTCGTAGTGGGCTATAAGCCATTTTTAATTTAACGTGTTTTAGGTCCCGTAAAAGTCGTTTCTCACATTCTTTTATTTGCATTTGGAATGTAGCATCATTATTTGATTGTTTGGCTTCTTGATTTAATCTAATACTTCTTTCTATTTCGTGATGGATCCTTTCGTGCACTTGCAAATCCTCCTCCAACTCTAATATGGCAGCTTTATAGGCCTGAGATCGACAATAGCAAGCTATGAAAAAATCTAAAAGATTGAGTCTGACTCTAACTGCCTCTTCTACCTCATAATTCTTCTTTTTTGACAGCATAGCGTAGAACAGATACACCGTTTTATTTTGAGTTTTAAGGTGAAGATCCCAGAGAAACGCACGGGCATTAATTTTCCATGTTTTAAGGCCAATGTCATTCTTTTTCTTAGCCTCTACAGTACTTTTATTGTCAGGGAGTTTTTCTAAAAGGTCTTGAATATTTCGTATATAAGACGACCACCCACAGGCCTTGACCTCTTTTAGTATAACGTCGATAAGTAGGCTGTGGATGTCTCGTATGCAGTCTGAATTATACGTAATTTCTTGCAATGCGCCCACAAATTTATCAATTGTAATATTGCTCTTAGTTTTATGATTAATGAATTTTTTTATAAATGAAAAACTATTGATTACTCTTGTAGCGTGCACGCTGTCGATATCTTTTAAATGAACTTTTTCAATGGGGAAAAGTTTGCCAATAGCATCTAGATTGAAATTCTCCATTTTGAACGTAGAGATCTCTAGAGGTTGAGAATCCTTAACAATGGGCTCGATTATTGGTTCCTGACTTTCAAACTTATATCTTTTACTGTCTGGTATTGGTTTAGATTTAATTTGCTTCTCTATTGGTAAATTAATTTCTTCTTTTTTTTTATCGTCAGGTTTTAATATAATATTTTTTGATGGTATAGATTTTGACACAGAAGACATTTTAAACTGATAAAAACGGTCAAAATAGATTGTTTTTAAAGTATTCTTCCTTAAGAATCTAATGTCAAATGGTGTTTCTCTTGTTGCTTTTAAGATAAAATTGAAAATTAGATCAAAAGTAATAACATCAAATCTTCTAAGCTCGGCATACGTAACGTTCTCTATTAGTCTTCTATTGTCAACCAACACCGAGTACTTGTCGTCTTCTCTAGTATATATTGTTCCATAATATGTTCCGTTATATAGAATTACGCTCTCATCTACTAAAAACTTGTTTTTTAGTTTTCTAACCAGTGCAGCTGAGATCGTTCTTAGGTCTTTATGAATGTATTTGCAAAACTTTGAAATAATATATATTTTATCTGCTTGTCTCTTATCATGTGGGGCTTATTTAAATTCAAGTAGATCACAGGACACTATAATCCATTTTATGAGCTATAGGACTCTGAATAGCCCCTAAATAAAACATAAACACAATTTTTAATATCCATTTACCGTTATCTTTAGTACGTTTAGATCTACATGTTATGATAGTCAAAACGATCGGCTTTGATGATATCTTTTTAAGATCATTTGATTTTACATATTTTAACGATCTAAACTATCACTGCCCTCTAAAACAAAACTATGAATAAATTACTATCACATAAAGGATCAACCTTCCTGCATCTATTTCGTCTTACAATATTTATTATCCAATATTTTTTCAGAATCAAGCAATAATTTACATTACTGATTGTGATTTTATGTTCAAAATTTTAGAGAGTGTCAACGCTATAGGGTCCACAATACACACCATGCTTTAAGATCTTTATGTAAATTAGATTAATTTTAAAGACCTAAGTGTTAATGTTTCTACTGGTCTATTTATCTACATTTATTCTTATTATTCCTCGAATAAGTTTCTAATTACAATTTACAGTAATATAAATGTTGGCGCAATATAAAAAGTTACGTATGTTTTACGGATGACGTCATATATAAGACGTGAAGATTGTAAAAGAATTTGACTTTTCCATTGGTTAATGTTGCAAGAAGATCGCTCAATTGAGTTAGATATACTGAATGTGATAAATTTATATTTCCCTATTTGTAAAAATTACATTTCCATTACAATAATTGTTAAATAATTTAAAAAATTTACTTGCAATTTTGACAGCCTCAATTTGAAAAAAAAATAAATAATAAAATTTATATACTCACAGTAGTTTATACTATAACGATATAATCTGAACACTACCTTAAGTATTTGTATATCAAAATATGTCGACACATAAAATAAGTGTGTTATATAAAAAAATAGTATTAATTTGGAATCTTATGCCCTTTAGCGTTTACTTTTATCATGGGTGCTTTCATTGAATCGCCATATTTAAAAATTTAATGGGGCGAGTCTAATGTCTACATTATATGGAGCTGAACAATTGAAAATTCTCCTTCTATTGCTAGGTATTTTAGTTTTTGTCACGAACATACAATTGAAAAATATTTTAGTCATAAAATGGCGCACAACAATAAGTCATTTATTTGTAATTACAAATGCTCACTTAATGCAATATGAAATGAAACAGAAATAAGATTGCTCTGTAGAAGCCAAACGGCATAATTTCAAGTGTATGTGAAAATGAGATTGTCAAAGGCTGTTCTATTATTATTCACATATAATTTTTGAACATGCCACTTAAAAAATAAATTCTTTTAATGTTTACAAAGTCTGCACTGTTTCTTACATTTTAAAGGACCTTCCATATTTAAGTTCTCAGAAAGTGCAGAATGGTTGCAACATTCACGGCAGATAAACTATATTTTCACCTTTAACTTCCAAATATCCTTTTTTGTGTAGTTCTTCTAATCTATTGTTCAAGGTCAGTAGGTCAATATCTAAGACACTCTTTAAAGTTTGTATATTAAACATCTTTTGGCCTTTGCAAAGTTTCATTATCTTACAATCTAAAAGGGCGTTTTCATACTTTTTATTATCTTCGTCATTTTTAGGCTTTAACTTTTCATTTTCAAAGCATTTAGGCACATAATTATGTTCGTTATTTTCAAAATTGATCATAAAATTGCCTCCTTTTAGCCTTATCAACCCCTTAGAAACCAGTTCATCAAGCTGAATCCTATACATATTACGTTCTTCGATCTTCATACTGTTTAAATTAAATTTAGAAGTGTTGTAAATGTCTTTGAATATTCTGTATTGTATAACAGACATAGTTACAACTTTATCGCCTATCTCAACCTCACAACTAGCTAGTGCATCCGCCCATCTAATTTTTATTTTTTCTGTTGATAGTCTTTGATTAGAGTATTCTTTCTTTATCTCGTTTAGTTCATCAATATCTACATCATAGGCCTTCACGGTAGGCCACTGAAAGTTCTTTAGCAACATTATCTCGCTGTTTTTATACACCAATCTGTTTTCAAAATCGCTAATCATGGCCTTGAGCCGTTCTCCGATAGTTTTGCTGCCTCCAACAAGAATACTTTGAATTAAATCCTCTTCCAATCTCCGAGTATATGAACCATCGAACAACCTATGACCCAATTTATCAATTAATTGGAGATCAAAAGATTCTTTATCCTCTATCAAGTCGTAAACAGCTGTAACGAATTTAAAGATTGCATTTTTTAGAAAGACTTCGACTTGATCGTCAGCTAAAGATTCAATTTGAACGCCGCAATCTTTTAGAGCAAGCGATAAAGGGCATAATAGATCACAACAAACTAAACATTCATCGTTATATTCTTTATGAAACAAAACAGCATCCAGCGATATGCCTTGTATAAAGGTTATTTCTCTAAGGAATATTAATTCAAAGATTTTAAAGGCTCCTACCTTGCCCCTAAGCAATCGATCAAGCTCTTCTGTAATGCAATTAATAACGGCCATTTCATTTTTCAGTAAATGAGATTTAAAATAACGATCGAACTCGCCTTTTATATGTCCAGTATAGGCTTTCCAAGAAATAACTTCTAGATAGAATGCAAATATCTCAATAAAGGAGCAAGATGCCTCCTTGAAATCGTCTGCTAATAAATTTGTGTATCTCTTGTGTTTAATTGCATTTTCTAACTTACTGATAATTTGCTCCCGCATCTTTTGGCCCTGTATACTTACATTTGTACTTATACTAAGGTCATCTAGAATCTTATTGATTGATAGATCAACGTCTTCGCTGATCCCACACACAGCAGCTTTACTTCCATATCGTTTTTCTACGTACTTTTGTAAGACGACGGATAGTGCCTCCTCTTTATCATAAGATAGGTCATAGTAATATTCAAACTCATTGACCGCTTCTTTAAAACCCAAAGCATTCATTAAATAAGTGTCAGACACCTTTGAAAAGAGATTTAAAACGAAGATTCCCTCAATAATATGAATCTGGTCTTGAAAAACAAGATTGCGTCTAAATGATTTTATCTTTTTGTCAAACTGATCTATGTCCTTGCATGTTTCGACTGCAACTGCCATCCAGATAGATATAAACTCATTTATTAAGTCGCTGATTAGGTTGTCTACAGTCTCTGTTTCATTAAAAATTTCTAAAATCAAAATCAGCTGTTCGAGCGTAGAAAACTTCCTTTGTGTATTTCCAATTTTATAAATACTTATGTCAAGTGTCACAGCTAGGGCATACTGAGGACTATCCTTCTCCTTTTCATAATCGAATAAGGCCTTAGAAACTTCAGTGATTAACTCCTTTTTGTTCTCTTTAATTATCAAATTTATCTTCTTATTAACGTATCGTGTTATAGCCACGTCCAGGTCAACCATATAAAATATTTTCCTAAATGTATCAATTGTGCCCAATAACCAAACATGTTCACTGACAATTAATTCTGTTAAGCTATTCGAGCGATCTTTAAGTTGTTTGAACTTCGCGCACCTTTTCTTAATGTGTTTGATTATTACTCTGGTAAGTGTGTGTTTCAGGCTGCTAGTATCCTTTTGAATAGTTAGGCACTTACTTATGTTGCTAATAAAAGCAAAGGGGACTGTTTTTTGCTGACTAAAGACACTGTTTATAAATTCTATAATGATTTCTTTATTTCTCTCCACTAGATCGTTCATTTTGGGTGTGTAAAAATTAATCTTAAGAAGTTCGCGTTAAGCTTGAAACAACGAAGGAGAAGAGTTGTATCAAGTTTGATATTAATAGAGTTCTATCTACAAAGAAATGATGTCCGTATATGGTTGCAATTATCCAGTTAGAAGGCAACTTAAATATAATGAGAATTTACTTAGGTTATTAACGGTTGCGGAAGCAGGCTAAAGCTATTGAAATTAGCATTATTGTTATGCAAGGCTTTATAACCAATTAGATTTTTACGTGAAACAAGGCTATTAACCTATCAAACTTCATACTCATGCAAAATTAAAACATTCCCTGTTATCAAATGAAATTGAACATTTTATGCTCGCTGGCAAGGAATTATTAAGAATTTAATAAAACGAAGGCTTTGAATTGTCGCCCTCAAATGTGAGATAGAAGAAGGATTTATGAGATTTTCTTGTAAATTTTGAGTCAAACTCCCGTGTTAACTGGGTCATAACAATTTTTTTTTGTACCCATTTAACAATGTGGGATAGTAGGCTAACTTAATCCCTAAGAATCTTTGTATTAGACTTGATAAACTAATCATTTTATGGCATATTTTGGTTTTTATAATTCCCACTGTTTGCAACATTTAGAGCATTTATGGCATTTATGACTAAGCTAGGATGATGCAAACGTCTAATCCAAAAATCTAAACTATAAAATCTTAAATCAACAGAAACAATGCAACCTTGAAATAAAATAAGGGTTTTACAAGATACATAACAGTATTTAATGTTTCAAGCATCATTCATATTTGAAAATATAAATTAGATTATAAATGAGTTGCCATTACATTCCAAGCGGTGTCAAAAGGTCATTTTAATTTAGTATACATTGCCTTTTATCTTTCCATACAAAAATCTAGATCTGTTTTCGTATCTATAGGCAATATATGTAATTTATATCTCCTAAAGATAAAAACATAATTTATAATCGTGTCGAAAGTGCCCAAGCTCTGCCATCGCACCTTTACCTACCTTAACCAACTACTTAGTGTGCAATTCATTTAGGCTATTAACTCGTGCAATTATAAAGTGAATGTCTTAGAATGTCCGTCTTTTAAAATAAATTAATTTACCATCAGACTATGTCCTTCTAGCATTTGCAAGGGCTGTCTTGTACAAAATAAGAAAGTAATCATTCTTTCAACTCAATTATAACAAATCCTTTATTTTTATTTCCTTTTTGAGTCAACAATGCATCTTAACTCACTCTATATTTTTATTTTTTATGACTAAGGCGTATCGTAGATGGTTTTGACATACACAAGCCTTGTGTCACTTTTTAAGACAGTCGCCAAATCTAAACATCTTTAGCATAAACCTATTTGAGTTGGCCATGCAAAGTTCCACACAATCATGACCATAAACAATTACTCTGATACCTCCCCAAAAACCCCTAGTATCATTTTTTAAACAAACTTACAAATATTTAAACCTAATACAGCGTGTCTTGCCTATCTTTTACTATCCCAAAAGGTGGTTTCAAACTAGATAGGTTTACACGTTATACACAAGCCCCCCCCCCCGTAAAGCCTTTAAGAACTTTATAGGCTAACTCTTTCAAAACCTTATCCTTTGTTAAAGCTAAGAAATCATAAACATAAAACTATTTGTTTAAGATCTTTTTTATAATCTAAGACCGTATATTATTCGATTCCCTCTTTACTTTAGCAGCCACATATAATTTTCATAAGATCATTATTGTCCCAAAATATACTTTAGCAGGTTTCAAAACCATCGTCGCCCAAAATGCCATCAAATCAAATTTTAAAGTTTTGTCTAAAATTTATTTTCTTTCGAATTTAAATAAAATTTTTTCTACCCCCATGAGATTTTTGTTTTTTGCCAGTCTCTTGCTAGCCCAAGTCGATGTCGATAAAAAAGTAGAAAAAGAGCAATCAAAGATAGCCATTGAGTTTTTTGGGAAACAAATCAACGTCTTTGAGAGCGAAGTCGATAAGGCTAATGAGCTTATCTCCAAGTTCTCCCTGCCACCCTCTGATATTTTGGATATCTTTAGTGGCCTCGACAACATTGTAAGTAACCCCGAAGAAGAATTGAAGAGAGGAGAACGATCCTTTGCCATTTTCTTTGTAGATGAAGCCAATGCAATGGCCGCCTCTGACCATCACGACGATACAGTCACTATCTTTATCTCTACGGATGAAAAACTAGCTTCTAAAATGAATGACCCCTTCCCCGGAGTGTATGCCTTTAGTTCCTTGGACAAGGTCTCTTATAGGGTCGCCCTTCCCGGCAAGACAGCTAAGAACGTGGCCGCCATTCTTAAGACCCCCGTCCTAGGCGGCATTTCTTATGAAAACTTTGGCATTTACAGAGCCACTGAAATGCCTTTGCTTTATTTGTTTGCTAAGCCTGAAGAACTTGAGAAGACCAAAGACGTCTTTTACGATAAAGTAAAACAATGCAGGAACTTTGGTAAGTTTGTAATAATCCCTTACGATGCAAGTCGTATAAGCCCCGATGTATTTGGGTTCTCGGAAGAACACCTACCAGTACTTGTTTTTATTAAGGAAAGGGCCAAGTACAACCTACTCAAGGCCGAAGGAAAAGACTTTATGGCTTTTATTGAAGGAGCCATTAAAGGTACTTTAGAGCCTTTCTATGCCTCTGAAAAGGAACCAGAGAACAATGGAGACCGTGAGGTCAAAGTTGTTACCAGGAACAATCTCATTGGAATTGTCAACGACAATACTAAAGACAGGCTTCTAGTCTTCACTTCTCCCGACTGCCAGTTTTGTAAAACCCTCAAGCCCGTGTTGGAGGAGTTCGGAAAGATCGCTAAAGAAAACGCCAACGACAAACTCTTTGTAGGCAATGCCGATGTAACCCTAAATGACATTACCGAGTTTGATGTAACAGCCGTTCCTGCCATCTACATTGTAAAGGCCGGGACTAATGAAAGGGTCAAGCTTGAAGGGGGCGATAGGACACTCGAGGCCCTAGCTAAGTTTGTCTTAGAAAAGGGGGCGCTTAGCGTCGACCTCACCGCCTTTGTCCCTGCCAAGGAAGAAAAGCCCCAAGAGGACCTTCCAATGGAAGAAACTTTGGGTGACAAGATGTCCGATAGGGAAGAACTTTAATTAAATAGTTTAATTTTCGTATTTCATGAAGCCCTCGCTGTCTCTTACGAGCCTTCGTTTCTTTTTCTTTTTAAACAATTTTTCATTCTTTTCGTATTCCAACATTTTCTTGTTTGTTTTGGCAATTAAATTTTCTACGTCGGGAAACTCAAAAACTCGTTTGACTGTCGCTTTTGGGTCGTCTAAAAATTGCAAAGCTTTGTTGATGTCGTCAAACTTGAAGACGTAAACGTAGAGACCATCAGAATTAGAAATAGAGAGGCAAGTGGAATGGTCTATTGTGATTGGGTATTTGAATTCTAAAGCGAAGGAGACTAAGTTTTCTTTTCTTTCTATCACAACTTTGTGCGTCTGTTCGACTGGCTCTTTGTTAATTTTAAATGGAAATTGTAAAAATAAAGAAAACATGCGAGGGGGGACTTTAACATAGCCTACTTTTAAACATAACCTACTTTTAAACAAAGCCCACTTTTAAACAAACGCCTACTAGAAGGCGTCCCTCATTAGGTCCTTGCAGAAGGGGTGAGCCTCTTGGGAGTCCACCAATTGTTTGCAAACTGCACATTTCGTGAATCTCCCGTTTAATTCGCAGATAAAGTCTTCGTATTGTACAGAGACACCTGGGAGATAGATTAAGGCCTTTGGGTGTCCTAAGAACCCAATTACTGTTAATTAAAGATTCTAAAACATGACTTTGTACAGTCTCTTTGCGAACTATGGCTTCTATAACTCTCTTAATCTCTAAATTATCTTCTTCATTGTATTCGGAAAGACGAACTTGTTCGAATTGCTTTTTAAGACGCATAAACTCTTATCGTAAAGCATAAAAGCCTCGTAAAAGAGCGGCCTCAGCCTTTTGTTGACTTCGTTTATGCATTTCGTGAGGTCGCCTTCGTAAAGGCCTTCGGTGAGCAGCGTAAAAGTAATTTTAGTAATGTCCATACGGGGTGAATGTAAATCTTTTATTATTCAACAGTGTTTAACTTTTTATAGATTCTACTTAGGACATCGTCGGTACTTTCAACCTGCTTTGATGTTCCTAGGCATTTGATTTTCTTCTTCGTAAGTTTCTTTAAAGCCTCGCCAAACTTGTTTTCTCTGGAAGGCGAAAAAAAATCGATTTTAGACAAAATAGAAATTTTAGAAGCGACGTGTCTGGTGATACGCGCCTTGTCCTTTGCACTAACCTTTGTTGTATAACTAGAGTGGTACAGTACCCCGTATTTGGGTGTGTCTGTCTTCTCTTTTAAAGCTTTAAATAGACTCTTTTCTGCTCCAAGCAATTGGATAGTCGAGGCGGGCGCCTTCACAAGATTTAAAACACCGCCAGCTGCCACGATAATTTTGGCTGCTAGATATTCGCCTAGGTACGTCGAAAGATTGGGTGCTAAAAGTTGGACTTTATCGAAAAGATACTTTTTAAGACTTCGTTTAATTTCGATTTTCTTTTCGACTATTTCAGCTAGATTTTTCACGTTGTCAAAGTCTTCTTTAGAGATTTCCATTCCTATCGATCGACTTTTGGCGTGTGCGCATTTTTCAATTAAGTCTTCTTTGAGATTGGAATTTTTAGTGCCAGTTAGAAAGAAATTAACCAAATAAATGAATTCCTCGCTGTCTTTGGACATCGTAAAGAGTTCGGGGAACGTCCAGCCGTAGATTTCTTTGATCCTCATTGTGTATGAATTGATGTCCTTCTCAATTTGATCTAACATGTTTACAGTGTGAAATAAGGCAGAATCCTCGTTTTTGGAACCAAATTCGACCTTGTTGCGAGAGAAAGCGTGTGATGTACTCAATAAAAACTGTTTCCTCTCCTCTTCCTCATTCTTTAACCATTTCCTAAGATTGTTTCTGATACCCCGGGTCAAATTAGTACAGTTTCTTTGCTCTATTCCCCTTTCAGCCAGTGCATTTTTCAAAGACGCGTCACAAAAAAGTATTTTGACGCCGTTAAGATCTAAAAAAGTGTCTAATTCTAATGGCAGCTTGTTGTTTCCCAAGACAGTTATGTTTTGTATGGCCATATCGAAATCTTTAAAATCCAATCTACCGACTAATTTCACTGCCTCTACAAGTTTGAGATAATCAAAATAGCTTTCTTTGGCAATATCTTCGTATTCTTTAAGTTCAAATAATAAATATCCTTGCGGGTGTTCAAAGAGTAAGTGTTCCATTTAGTGGGGTATTTTAAGTACAAATTTTTAACCCCATGAAAGTTGTGAGGGCGGAGAAGGTTGCGATAAGCGATATTCTGCATTATTTTGAAGATGACGTCGTTGTTATTCCAACAGAAACGGTTTATGGCTTAGCAGCTAATATTTATAACGAAGACGCAATTAAGAAAATTTTTAGAGTCAAAAATAGACCGTGTGATAATCCACTAATAGTGCATGTTTCTTCTGTAGAAATGCTGAAAACTGTAATTGAAGGTGAAGTGCTTGAACAATATTTAAAATTAATAGATAAGTTCTGGCCCGGGCCTCTGTCTCTTATGTTTCCGGCCAATAAATCCATTTCAAAACTTGTTACGGGTGGGCTGGACACTGTTGTAGTTCGAATGCCAAAGAACAAACTAATTTTAGACATTATAAGGCGATTAAACAAACCACTTGCCGCGCCCTCGGCTAATTTAAGCGGTAGTCCAAGTCCTTCTTCTTTTAATCACGTTATTGATGATTTTGGGGAAAATGTAAATTTATACATAGACGGTGGTGAGTGTGAAGTAGGCCTTGAGTCAACCGTATTTTCGTTATTAAATGATGATCCTGTGATCTTAAGGCCCGGTGGAATTACCCAGGAACAAATAGTTGGGTGTATTAATAGAGACGTTAAACTTCAATATTTAGTAGATGAAAGTAAAATATTAATGAAGATAAAAACACAAAATCCAGACAAACTGGCTTTAAACGTGTGTAATGATGAATTGACACTGGTTTCGCCCGGGCAGAAGTACAAACATTACTCTCCTAAGAATACTTTCGTTTTAATAATTTCAGACCGGAAAGATTTAACTGATTTTATTAAAAATTACATAAAAAATAAAGAAAACGTGAAGATTGGAATTTTAAAGCATAGAAACACCTTTTTTAATGTCAATGAACTACCAGACCCTGTCATTTTCAATTTAGGCACATCCAAAAAACATATATGTGCTAATATATTCGCAGCACTGAGAGCATTAGATAAAGTTTGTAACATTATTTTCACGTGTTCCGTAGATTCGAAAGACGAGGGCTCTGCTATAATGGACAGAATGCAAAAAGCAGCCACTGAAATTTATATTTTAGATTAAATTGTCGTTTAAGTTTTCTCGTACCTTATACCTTTAAAATAGAACATAAGCTCATTGAGTCTCTCCGTGTTTAATCCTTTGTATCCCCAATATTTAATTATTCTTTTACAATCTAAAGCTTTAAAAACGAGTCTGAAGGATTTATCGACTTTAGGTGCCGAATAAATTGACGAATACTTTTTAAATTCAAATTCATCAAGTTCATTATCCTTTAAGTAATCAACTACCTTCTTCGGTCCGATACCTAAAATACCAATGGTATAATCAGATCCCAAAACATAGCTTATCTTAATTAAATCTGATTGGACAAAATTGCACTTATCCTCAATGTTTTGTGGTGAAAACTTCTCTATTGGCTTATTTTTCCTAAAGAAATTTCTATAAACTGTTCCTCCGTAAAGCAAAACATCATTATCTTCCGTAATAACTCCATCTACAATCTTTTCTTTGGATAAATAGCCACATTGTGAATCAGCTTCTCCGGGTGGAATTATGTAAGGAACATTAAAAACATCTAACAACTTCCTTGCGTTCGTTTGTGTTGTGTTAAAATCATAAGTTTCGTCACCCTCTTGAACTTTGTTTATCTTAACCTCGATGTCTTCAAAGGTAGATGGCCTGTAAAACTCTTCTAAATCATCATCAAAAGCCATTCCCATGCTTTCTTGAGCAATAAAGCCTTGTTTAAAGCCATCTCTCTTAAGATTTTCCACTTTCGTGTATCCTTCTTCATCTTCTGACAACACGTTCTCACCCGAAGAAACATCTTCGTCACAGGCTGTTTGGTCTGTTTTTCTACATTTGGCTTCTAATCGTGTCGCACAAAGTTCAAATAAGCTATCCAACTCGTCTTTCGCTTGTACTTGATTATTACTAGATGTGATCGGATCAACCGTGTCTTCTATTTTGGCCTTATTGTGTATCACAACATCGTTTCTTGCAGATTTTTCGTCGCCTTTTATAAAACTAAAATGTTTTAAACTGTCTGATTGGATAACAGAGCTTGTTTCTTTCTCTAATTTCCTAATATAGAAACTTATCAAATTCCGCCTTTTGATATTTGTCACTTGAGACTCAGAAAAAGTCATTAAACTACTTTCATCGTAACCCAAATGTTCTTTACGCTTTTCTCTCATCTTTAAAAGCATTTTTAGCTTCTTAGTTTTCGATATTTTTGTAGACTCAACAATTTCTTTTATCTTAAGTTCATCAATTACAACTTTCGGTTCTTTGTATTTCCTTACACCTTTGTCATCATTATGTCTTTCACTAACTTCGATTCCCCATCTTTTGTCGTACGCTTTTAAATTTGCAATCACAACTTCTTCTTCTTTTCCTCTTATTTTATCGTTTAACATACCGCCATGTCTACAAACCCGCACACTTTTATTGCACTTTTTACATTTTCGATTGTGAATAATGTCGTTAATTAATTTATCATTATTAATCTTTTTTCTCTCCTCCAAAACTCTTTTCTTTGCCTCGTTTGGCGATCCATCAAACACGAATACTGGTTTTATGTTGTGATAAAGTAATTTTATAATTCGCTTAGAAAAGAAATAGACCATGTCCGTCTCATTTAGATCTTTGAAGTAATGTATCCAAATGCTAATATCGACAGCCACAACTTTGTTATACGGAGTTTCTTCTTCAGCAGCGTCTTTTAGCATTGACCACAAACCTTTGACACCCATTTGGGGTCATTACAATGTGGCTTATGAGTATTGTCCCAAGACACAACCCCTTTATGGTCACAATAACAAAGGGCTGTCTAGTTAAAACAAAGCCAAGTGTTAAGGAAGTCATCATGATAATCGGGGAACAAGAGAACTTTATCATAGAAGACATTAATGATAAGCTGATTTTTATAACTGAAGATGGTGCTGTAAACTTAAAAACCAAAGTCGAATCTATCATGAGCAATGTAAAAGAACCAAATAAAAATTTTTAATTAAACGTTATCTTTTTATCCCTATGAGAGAAAATATATACAACAAAAAGAAGCTGAAGTACTTGGAGATGATCAGGGGATGCAAACCAAAAAGGGATGCGTACGGGGTAATTACAAAAGATGCCGAATTCCAGAAGAGAACAGCTAAGACCGGTAGAATTCAGCCAGATAGAAAGTGGTTTAGGGCCTCTAAGACAATTAGTCAAATGGATTTAGATAGTTTTAGAGAAGCCTCGAAGATTGAGACACCGTACAACGTGTTGTTAAAGACCGGTAAAGTGCCTTACTCACTACTCACGGAAAATACAAAAAAGAAAAATAAAGTTGATTTTGATAACGTTTTTGGAAAGTCAGCGACACGAAAGAAGCCAAAGTTGGAAGTGAAAAGTCTGGAAGAATTGGCAAAGAAAAAGAATCTGGAAGTCAAAGACACGAAAGAAACTAAAAAGGACCTTGTTAAAGGCCAAAGCTCTAGAATTTGGTTGGAATTATATAAAGTCCTTGATAGCAGTGACGTTATAATTCATGTGTTGGATGCTCGAGACCCGCTTGGTACACTTTGTGATAAAATCGCAACTTATATAAAAGAAGAGGCACCACACAAGCATTTGATTTATTTATTAAACAAAGTAGACCTTGTGCCGACAGGCGTTACGGCCAAATGGTTGAAATACTTCTCGACGAAACACACTGCCTTGGCCTTCCACGCGCAGTCTATCGAAAATAATTTCGGTAAAGCAAGCTTGATAAACCTTTTAAGGCAGTTAGAAAAGCTTTACAATAAGAAGCACATAAGCGTTGGGTTTGTGGGGTATCCCAATATTGGCAAGAGCAGTGTAATCAACGCCTTAAGAAATAAGGCTGTTTGTAATGTAGCTCCGATCCCAGGAGAGACGAAAGTTTGGCAGTACATCACCCTAACAAGGAGTATTTATCTTGTAGATTGTCCGGGTGTCGTGCCTATCTCCGACTACACACAAGCTGTTTTCAAGGGAGCCATTCGGATAGAAAACATAGAGAATCCGGACTTCTATGTGGAAATGCTATTAAAAGAACACAAACAACAAATTGCGTTGGTCTACGGACTAGAGTTTGATGGTTTCGAGGGCTTCATCAATTCTTTTGCCACACGTTATGGCAAATTATTAAAAGGAAACAAGCCAAACACCGATTTAATTTGTAGAAACGTTTTACACGATTGGAATCGGGGAAAGATTCCCTTTTACAACCAACCACCCTCAGAATCCTCCTATTAAATTATTTAATACACACCCCCTATGGGTAGCTCTCTCAGTAGCCTTCCTGATGTAAACAAAGAAGATTGCAAGAAATTCGCACATTTCCCATCTAAAGACGTCAACGAGTGGACAGAGTCTTTTAAAACCCACTTCCCCAGGGGGTTTAGTACAGTTAAAGATTTAGAAACAATGTTTAAGAGATTCTTCCCTTTTGGGTCTCCCAAGAAGTTCAGCAATAGATTATTCGAAACAATTAACATAAGCCAGTCCAATCAAATTGACTTTCATGAGTTGTTGATCGCTTTTAGCATTTTAATTAAAGGCAGCTCCTTTGAAAAGCTACGGTGGATGTTTCGATTCTATGACGAAGACAACGATGGTGTGATAAGCAAGCAAGAGATGATTCACATAGCACAGGCCATTGTAGACATGACAGTTAATACACTCGATATATAGGTTGATGTAACTAGAACAGTAGAAGAGTTGTTTGAGGCCTTGGATAACAAAAGTGGCTTTCTAACGTTTGACGATTTCAAGGAACTTTCGGTTCGCCGACAAGAAACTTTTAACACTCTCGTAATGTTTTTGGATTAGGCGAGTAATTGTAGAGGCGTCTTTTGTAGTTGATTTTAAACGTTTTGTGCAAATAAATAGATTTGGTCTTATTTTATTGTAGATGTGGCGTATTTAATCGTATGTTAATGTAATTGTCTATAGAAGTTGTGTAGCATTAGCTGTTAGGAAGCGTGAATGGGTCATAAGGTTTCGCAGTATAAAAGTTTGTCAATTTTTGGACTTATAATTTTAATTCATACATCTCCTAGCCTTTTAAATCCATTAGTAACACGTATTAAATCATTAAAGTGCCTTTTGATCTCAACGATCACGTTTTAAATACAAAAACAATTGTTTCCCAATTTCATGTCAACGAAAAATCCGAATGGCGAAGTCAAAGAAAGTTTTAATTTTGTAAGAAAGAAGACTGTGACACACGAAGTAGGCGTCAAATCCCAACACTGGCAGTTGAAAAGCATGCTCAAGGTTGATGGAGAGGACTTAGTGTATCCAAATGGGCACAATATATTCAGCTACAACTACAAACAAAGGAAGGTTAAAGTGCTAATGAAGAAGCTTTCGTTCGCCCCAACGTCTTTTACAACCGCAAACAATTTAATTGTGGCGGGTGGTGCGAAGGGACAACTCGTTTTATTTGATAAATCAACAAACCAAAAAATGAGTATTCATTTAAGCGAATCGATCAACAATCATATTTTTATGGACGATGGAAGGCTGTACGTGTCAAACAATGACAAGACTTTGAAGATATTTGACACGAACTTGCAACTCATAAAGACAATTGTACACTCCACGCAAGTCAACTGTTGTTCTATAAGTCCCGATAAAAGGTATTTAATGGTAGTCGGAGACAATAACGAAGTAGTTGTGTACTCTAATAGTACTTACGAGTTTATCAAAAAATTAAAAAGCACCAAAGACGGTGGCTTTAGCATCGCCTGGAACAGCACATCGAGTGTTTTTGGTGTGGGGACGCAAGATGGCCATGTGTGCCTGTGGGATATTCGAAATGATGACAAACTGTACGTGCTTGACAGTAAGCAAAAGGGCTCACACAAGGGTGCGATAAGGAATGTGTTCTTTACAATGAAAAACTCTCTAGACTTGCTATGTTTTACTGACCAATTTTCTTATCTGACTGTTTTTGATAGTAGAACATTTGATAAGAAGCAAGTAGTCCATGTTTTTCCGGATACTCAAATTACCGGGTCAGCCTTTGTAGAAGGCGATGCAAAGCTATTTGTTTCTTCAGACTCGAATGTTGTCGAAATCGATGTCAACACTGTTTGTAGGAGAGTCTTTGAAGGTTAGTTTGTGAGGTAGGCCATAATTGTTTATATAAAAATTTAATCTAAAAGTAACAAGGAGGGATCTGTTGATAGAAATGTCTTTTTAAGTTTATCGGCCTGTGTCTTCCCTAAGGCTCTCCCTTTCCCATTGGCCTCGTCCCAAACTACTAAATTTTCTAATTCATTCTTATCGTCTCTAGAAATTGCAAGATAAAAATTAAACATTGTTTTATAATTCTTTACAATAGCTTTAGCGACACACTTGCCAATTCCTGGTATCTTTTGTAGAAGGTTTTCAAAATGCAAGGGGATGCTTCCCGATGTAAAGGACTTTATTTTTGGCACAAGCTGTGTCTTGTGATTTAAAGATTTAATCAGATTTTTAATAAACCTTGTTAAATCGTCCGGTGCATCTAAAAACACGATGTTTAAATTATGTTTGGATTGTAATTCGTGGATCTTGGAACTGTTGACGCCATAATTGTTCTCCGAGGGTGTAAAACTCTGACCTTTTAAGACCTGTTTCTTATACTCCTTGTTTTGTTTAGTTGTATTCCGCCTTTTGCTCTCGTTTCGGCCTATAATTATGACAATTCCCTGGTCTCTAGGCGATAAAAATTCAATTAAATTAAAATCTATTATGGCGATTTCTATCTTCTTTTGCCCGGAAACAAAATCAACTAAATTTAACACCTTCCCTTCGACTAGTCTATAGGTAAATGTCGGTTTGGTCTGAGATACCAAATGACCTAATGACTGGCCTATTTCCACATAATAATCCTTAAGATTTGGATCGAGAATAGACGGATAGACAAGATCTTCTGGCTCTTTAGCTGTAGGCTCGCCCCAATTGAAATTTATAAATGAAAAACTGCTGGATTCAATTTTAGAGCTGTCTCTGTCTTTCATAAAACATTTATAAGGGTTTCTTTTGTTGTGATGTGCAACTTACATGGTTATGTTATAATTTAAGTGTTAAGGTATCCTTGTTAGTCCAGTGGTTAGGATGTCTGTCTTTCACACAGGAGGCTCGGGTTCGATTCCCGGACGAGGAATTTTTTATTTTTTTAAGATAGGTGGGGCTTATCTCATAATATGTTTACAAAGATAATAATCCCCTGTGATCGGGTGTTTAGACACGGAAGAGCTAAATTATAAAGAATTGGTCTAACACACCGACAGGTTATTCTTAATGTGAATCCAGCTGGTTATAAATGTGGCTAACCTAGTGTAAGCGGTTCACATATGCTAAATACAAAAAGGTAAGCTTAAGCAGGCCTTTGCGATTGCAAAGACTCTCGGTCTCGGTTACTTGCCTCTGGATCTCACATGTCCCGTAGTAAAATTGAAAAGCATCTTTGGTTTAACACAGGAGAGTGTGTGTTCAACCTCCAATCAAAAACGTTCACTAGCGGGTGGAGTTGAATGATGTTGAAAGGAAAAAACAGGCGATCTATGAGCATCCTTGGGATCTTCCTTTTAACACCCGTACACATGCCAAAACACATAGACGAGGTGAGTATAAGCATAAAGTTGACGGTGTTTAAGTGTGAGCGATAAGGAGATGATAGGAATGTAATAAGCTGTAAAAGTCGAAACCTTCTTTCACGAGTTTTACGCCATGCCCGCTTGATCGTCTCAGATGAGATAGAGGACTGGACTGCGAATAGTGGGGGATATACACAAAAACTAACGCCTAATGGTTATGGTAACGATAGAGGTCTTTCTTTAAGGAGTTCTAGTTATTGTAGATCTCTCACTTTCTAATGTATAAACGGTTATGGTCGTGCTACTTAGGATATCTCTACACCCCAGGCTACCAATAATTATCAATATTTGCCTAAAATAATATATGCTAAATTTTGATTCGCAACTATGTGTCGATCTCAATTAGTAATGATTCTAATAGAAAAATTTGAGAGATGGGTTATTATCATTATGTAATTTACCTACTTGTGTTTGTTCTATTTATAATTTAAGGGACGTGCATGTTTAAGTTTACAGGATAATGAATTATGACAACACTAAGATCAGTTCATATTGCTTATCCAGGTTTTTGAGGAAGAAAATGACGGACATTTGGCTTTTTCGTAATGTATTCGGGTGCGGATTTTAGTTTAGAAGACATAAAATAGGTATCTAAAACATTTTTTGAATCCAAGGTCATATTCTTACGAAAACTACTAAATTCGAGAGATATAATCTGATTTATCAAGGAGTAATCTATCAGTTGCTTTAATTTCTGACCATCCTGCTCATTTAACTTTATGGGTAGAAATTGTTTAATTAATCGTTTTTCGAGTTATCAATTTTGTTAAAGTTGACTTGTTTTTATTAAATTATAGGCCGAAACATACATAAATGAGCGGATTTTCGCTATAGAGTGCCATTTTATGTCTTAATTAGTACAGATTATTGTAAAATAAAGCAAATAGTATAAATTTTTATAATTTTGCCTTCATCCTTGTAGATGGCTGCAATTCTTTTTAGTTTAGAGTCAATAATAAAGCCAACATGGGGTTTATTGCACATGACAACATGACAATCTTGTAGGTTGTTGTTTTTGATTGGCCCCTTTTTATCATCGGAAGTTTTTATCAGATCAGCACTTTTTTTTCATAAATGTTGTTAACACAGTGACAGATTGTGATTTTTTCTTCCATGAGAAAAATTCCGGCATCCTTTCGTGTAAGTTCATTTGAGTTTTAACACTGTCCATTTGAGGAATATGAACTTCCAATGGCCGTGCATCGAGTAAACTTATTGCCATGTATATATCGCCATTACATTTTCATAAAATGCAAGCCAAATATCTTGCAATGGAACGTTATGTGTTTTGGGGATGAGATAAACTATGTTTTGCATGCTCTTTATTCCCTTTTCTGCCACATCCTGGTAGGGAACAACAACAACCTCCAAGTCAAACTTTCTTGTAGTCGCATGCATATAAAGACAGTTTTGTTTAATGATTCGAAAGGACCTTGTTTTTTTAGTTCCATCTCGTCTTGTAAAGACCTCTGATGAGGTGCTTGCAACCTCAGACGTGTAGAACATAATGTTATCAAAAACGGCAATTGAACTGAAGATATTATTAGCTTTTCGAAAATACTCTTCAGTAAGGGATGTTGATACTGCATTATTTGTGATGGACTTAATTAATTTTTCCTGTCTTAAAAACACTTTTGAGGAGTCTTTCGGGTTGTAAATACCAAAACTATACGATGGTTTTTCTTTGATGCACAAAGATAGGACATTTCCGGGAAAATATGCTTCTGTATAACATCTGTCTACATAGCCTGAAACAGGGAACTTTGGCACTGCTATCGTTCCAAGTCTTTCTTTTGCTAGGGCTTTATACTCGTCAGTACTCTCTTTTGAAAGTAACTGTATATGTAAGTTGATTTCAAAACATACAGGAGAGAAAACTGAAGTTGTCGGTCTTAATTGATGTCGCAAAAAAGCATACGTTGCCATAGAATTGAAAAGTAAGTTTCGATTTTGTGCATTAATGCTTTGCAGAGTTTTGAGCCATCCTTCTTGAAATGCATCACACAATGTTGTGAAATTATAAATATGGAAACCATAAACAATAATCGTCTGAAGTAAATTCATGGGGTATGTTGAATTTTACCTTTTATACTTTTTCCTCCTTTATATCCACTGATGTATCATTCTAAAAAAAACTGTTCCTGATAATCAAATACATGAAAACATAGCAATTAACAGAATTTACAGTCCTTCAAAATCATCATAAAGCACACTTTAAGATGCTATTTTTATAACAAGAATATTTGGTTAATCTTCTCTTGAGTGATTTTTATCAAATATATGCGATCACATCATGTATACAGATACTATTTACTACAACAAGATGCAAAAAAACGGTCACATGCATTTTAAAAATCATTAAGTTGGTTTTTTTATTGATAATTAAGAGACATTAAATCAATATAAGAAGATACCTGTTTTGTATCAAACGTATCTACTTTGGCCTAGTGGATTTCTGAGTTGAAATTTTTACTGGCACATAAGTAGGTTGATCATCCATAGATCTAAAGGAGTAGTCTCCAGAAATAAGTTCAAATAATCAATTAATGTTTTTAAATAGTGATGATTAAAATATATATACCCAAAAATAATGCTAAAAGCCAATGTAGAGATTTACGTATTTTTTTTTTCATATTTTTACATTGTGTAAAGGATAGCATTTAACTTAGATATATTTCAGTATTTAAAACATACATATTGATTTACATATTAATGAGAACTTAAAATTGGAGGGTATTGTGAACTTTTCGCCCTTACATTATCTTAAGCTGCATCGGAGTATGGCGATTCTCTTCGAGCTTTCGTAGATAACCTCTCTAGTGTCATCTTGAGGACTCAGGACTCTATGTACGCCTTAATGGGTTTGTAAAGTTCATGTTCCTTTCTATAGTTGTAGTTATAAATTGTCACCATCTCGTCACATGTCATTACACGGAACCATCTTGTCTTAAACCCTTGAAGTGCGCCACATTGATTTCTAGACGATGTTACTTATGTTTCTCCTCAATTTCAACAGCACGTAGGTGGTCGAATCTCGAAAATCCTCCTTTAACAATATAGATCTCCATCTTGACTACCTTAAAATGGCCTTTTTAGTACCCAAATGATTAATTTAAATCTATAAATATGTATGTTGAATATATAAACGCTTATCTATAGAGGCTCGAGGAGAATTGCCCTATTCTGATGCAGCTCTTGAGAAATTAAGAGCTAGCAAACTTGGTCCTCAAGACCCTCAAATTCCAAGTCTTCCCTCCAAATATGCGTCAGAAAGAATGTGTGAATTATATTATACCCAAATAAATCGATTTTCATTTAAATATATATGGCGCCACGGGGTTAAACATGAATAATTCAAGGGTCAAAACATAATACTAGCTTATTGAGCCATTAAGGCTGTAAAGTGTGTTTTTTAAAAATATCATTAATTATACTTTGATCAGTAAAAATGATTAAACAATTGAGTGATAACATCTGGTCATTTTTAATAAAAAAAGAATTTATTTATAGTCGAGGTTATTAGGTGATAGATATTATAGTTCAAATGGAGACGTACTACAGCTCTAGGAAATGCAGTATACTAGAGCTAGACCTGCCGCACAATCAGCTACCCCCTACGATAGCCTGCTTACCATGTCACGTTCTACGCAGGTGCTACGGACCCACTGCTGTGTTGCCAGTAGGCGTGCCACGTGCCCGGTCGTTCGATCTAGACCGTTTTTGGCCGATACTAAGCTCCACCTACAAGTAGGCGCCTGGGTACTCCCTCGAGAAGATGCACGGCCTCTTAACGTCACTTCGGTAACCTGTTTCGGCGTGCATGGAGTGCTCTTAGCGACTTACGCAGGCCCACCTAGGCCGAGTATGTCTCCACTCTCGGCTTAATATCGCAGTGACGGTTCCAGTTTTTTCCATGTTCGTATTCAATTATATTTCCGGCCGTATGCATTCCAGGTTTGTCTCGACCCCCGGTTTCACATGGTTTCTCCATGGACAGTCTTCCTGGCTATCACTACAAGTTCTTCGTATCACCTACATAAAACCACCAGTGGTGGAAAGTTTCAGATCCACTTGGACCAGGTAGCTCAAGCCGGCCTGGCCAATATAGCCGATTACGACCCACACGCTACATTGATTATGTCCTTTCAACAATAGCCAAGCTCAAGATAAGTTTTGATTACTGTCTTTCAAGTAATAAAGCACCAGCGGGAATCGAACCCACACCTTTCGTGTATAAACGCCATGCTCTGACCACTGAGCTATTAGAGCTTAACAACCTTTGGATAATACATACAAATGTATCATTCATTCTATACCACGTGAAGGTAGTGTTTTCTATAGAACATCTGGTCATTAAAATAACCTTTATGAAATAAATGCATATTAAGAAAAGCATTCTTTGTTTATTGTAAAATTACATCTAAGTAGTTTGGAGGAAATGTTAGAAAAAGACTGGACATCTCCTAGTAAACCGATAATTGGACTAAGACTAATCACAAATTCGACTTTTTCAATACTATGCTTCCATAAAAAATATCAATGAAGCAATAACATGTTCGCTCTTTTATTTAACACTCAGCATAAGTTACAAGTCACGAGAGGGTTCTTAGGTAAGGTAAACACAAGACTAGGTGATCTCAAAGAAAAAAATGCAGGCAGCCCCGTGAATTTAAACGACGCTAAAAAATTACAATATAGCAATAAGATCATTAAATCTACAAAACAAGACCGAACTGTAAGCCCTATACTGAGAAACAATTCCTTAAACTATAATTCTTAAATAGCGCAAAATATTCATATGAACAATTATGTTGTATGGTCTACTTTGCTTGTTCCGTTTTTAACAAAGTTGGACTTGGGAAAAAAAAAACGTTTTTTAGAAAGAATAATCAGAAGAACATATTCCTTCCTGAAGGATAGAAATATATTCTGCGGGCGTGAGTAACAATGTCCTCACTGTAGATCGCATAGAAAGACTGTAGATCATCTAGCTACCAAGTGTGATCGAATGTTGGGTTTTGATTATATGAGAAGACACAACGAGGTAGTTAGGTGCCTACATCTCTTACTATGTAAGAAATATGGCTTTAAAAAGACCAATAAAATTAGGTCTCACTCTGTACAAGAGGTAATGTCCAATGACAATGCCGAGATACGAGTAGACACTAGGATATCTACGGATATCAAGGTCAGTCATAATAAGCCTGATATTCTTGTCTTAGACAAAAAGAGAAAGGAAATATTAATTGTCGAGGTTGAAATAACCAACCAAGACATTCTCACAATAGTTGAGAATGAAAAATTAAGAAAGTACGACCTCTTGGCTAATGAGCTTGGAGTAATCCACAAAGCTAAGACAAAAATAATCCCCTATGTAATGACATGGGACGGTGTAGTGACGAACTTCCATAAGAAGTACATCCAAGAGCTGGATATCCAACCATCCTTGGAAGCATACATCCAGTCTGTAGTGCTGAAGAAAACCTTGGAGAGTATCTCTTTGGATCGAAGGCGAAGACTTGACCAGGATGATGCTGGAGAGTAAGAGATTGAGAGAGCCGTAGAGAAGCTAGTTGATTCTAGTGTAGAAGGTGTGGGGAAGTAATGTCCCCATGAGCCTGTATCCCAGGGGAATATGATTGCCCCGGAAGACCTTTCTAGCACACAGCCGAAGGGTGTAGAAGAATTATCTACTGTCTCTACTGAGCCCACAGACTTGGCCGGTAATCTATAAATGTTGTAATGAGTAGCCCATTAATTTTTTTAATGCTCTAGATGCACACAAAATTTTTGTTGCTTAAAATAAGGACCAAGCTATAAATGCTTTAAAGTATTTAATGCGTGGGTGGAGAGAAAATCAACCGACCACAATGCACAAGTTACTTCAACAAGATTATACTGTTATGTTTTCTTATAGAGAATACATTATTGCTCAAAAAGCAATAAACTTGCTGTGTTTACCCTAATGAGCAGTCAGATCTTAATACCATTATCTTTAATTTTTTAGTCTCTAAAACGTTCTTTCTAATTTTTTAGTTTAAAGTTTTCTTATATTGATGACAGCCATTTTGGCACTATAATAAAGTTGACCATCAGATTATTAATACTGGTGAAAAATAAATAATATTTATCTGCACTAATATTCGTTTAAGACAACGATGCAAATTAACCTTCGTAATAGCTAGTTAGATAAAATTTTAAATATAACTTATAAGTTACTCTAATTAAGGAAAGAAATATTTGACAAACCATTTTTTGTAAGTTCTTGCACATTACCCCATGAGACGATTTAAATTATTCACTATACTTTTAGGTTGTTTCGGCACGAGCAGTAACCTTATACAGGAAAAGAACAAAAGCGTGAATACTTTAGTTCCCGATGATGAAATTGTAATAAACCAGCTCTATTTAAGCATTCCGTTTGTCGGTGTTTTAAGTGAAATTACGACGATTGACGATGTGCAACGTGTTGAACTAATGAACACAAGCAGTTCTCAGCCTATAGAAATATGTTCTAACGGTAAACATGTGAATGAATCAAATGTTTATAAACATCAAAGTAAAAATAAGCTTACTAATGAAGGAGCTTTGAGCTCAGATGGCGTCGCCCATCTTAATCATAGCTGTTTGTATAGTGATGAATGCTTGTTAATTTTAAATGACTCACTAATCACATCACGATTGTCAAATACATTGGCAAAAGAAGTGCCGATTTTAGAAGAACATAATTGTATTTCGAAGGAAGTGACCCAAAAAACACATACAGGTAAGGCTGATATACAATCAAACATCCTATATAGCGATACAAGCAACGACACCGCTAACTCAAGCTTTACCCAGAAAGTGGGATCTTTAGATCCAGAAATGTTTAGTGAAATAGAAGATACTATAATGTGTTATTCAGATGTAAATTCACTCTCTCCAAGTATACAACCCTTATTAGACAACCGTACAAACGAAAATTTATCACTAAAGTCTCGAATTGATAATTGTAAATTTTCAGATATGGAAAATTCTAACGGTTTTACTTTATTAGAACCTATTTTACTCAATATCAATCATCAAAAGTCATGCAAATACACAAATATCGACCGTAAAGACAAATTAATAAAAAAAAGAAACTCTATTCGGCATCCGAATAAAAAGATGAAGAAAAATAAAATGTGTTTAAAGCGCAGCAACCCAAAAAAATCCAGCAAGAAAGCGAATAAAGTTCAGTTATCAACCCAGATTATAACTCATGCTTTTAAGGATACACTTATCAATCCACCAATACAAACACGTAACCCTGAACAAGCTGGCTTTGTAAATACGGGCCTATTAAACAGAACGCGTATTGGAAAAAATAAAATTGATGTACTACATGATCTTACAGTAGAGAGTGTTGTTATTGATCTGATAGATGTCGATACGAGAAAGGAGATTTTTTGCAGTATTGACACAATGAAGATTTTCTATATCGCAGTAAAACTTTGGAAACAGTTTGCAATGGCAACTATAATTACTATGGATAATTTCAGTGTGTTTACTAAAAGAAAACTAGAAGTATTCTCCTATTTTAAAGAAATCAAGACTTTTATGTCCTTTGATTCGTATTACCAGAAACTTATATCAGATTTTAATTTGAATAAATTAGATGCTCCCATACAAAGCTGCCCTCATGCTGAACACAATATTTTTCTTGAGCAAAACTGGCTAGATGACACGACACGAATTTTTTCAAATAGTTGCACCAAGATATCCATGATTTCACAAGCCGCACTCGTAGACGATTTAATCTACGCTGTTCTAATTGTGTACAAAAAATGTAAGTTATTAGAACACCAAAACATTATCTGTTTTCTTTTTTATCATTACCCGTCTAATCAAAATAACGATGACATCGTTAAACACATAATACGCTACAAAAAGCTTTTGGTAAAATTAATTGTTTTATTTCAATGCTTCAAAACAAACAAAATGTCACAGGAGTCAAAAAAAGATCTAGAGTGGTTAGAGCTCAAATTGTTTAACATTCAGTGTGACTTTTTATTGGCGTCTAATAAGTATAAATCAACACACGCAATAAGAAGAGTTATGACAATAGCAAAAAAAACATATCGATTCGTTAGATAGGCCATCATTATACGTTTTTTTGTACGATTTAATTGGAAGGAAAAGAGGTCTAGATGATCTTACATCTGTTCATTGCATAATATCCTTAAAGAATATAACAAATCCAAGGATAAAATTGGTCTTGTCGTGTCTTTATTCCAGAGTTTGGACCTCTTTATCTAAGTTGACGAGTTTAAATAATTTGATTGCTGATCATAAACATTTAAATATTCCAGAAAGTTATGAAAACGTGGTAAACGTGTATTTTAATAATTAAAAAAAATTTGGCTAGGTGAGTACACATGAAACACCTTTATTCTTGCATGGTTTGAGAGGACGCTTATTTATTTTTCTTTGTATTTAGAGAAGTTTGTACTGCAAGCCCCATTGGCAAAACACATTAAAGTGTTCATAATAAGGGGGATTGCAATATGAATATCTTGCGTTTACAAGAATTTCAATGTTTGGTAGAGTATTTATCACAGGTATTTTTCTATCCAAGTCATTTTATGACGTCACGGTGGAAGAGAAAAATGGGTAATTGGTCGTGCCTTATTTTAAATGGAAAAGGAATCCTATGAAAATATGAAATTAAATTAATTAGTAACGGTTTTTGGCTTTCAGGTTACCAGCTTTCTGCTCAGATAGTTACTGCGGTTCTCGAATTTAAAAATTTAATCTGTTAAAAAAAACATCACAGGTATACAATAAATGATACTTTTCATTCAAGATCCAGCGAATATGGGACTAAAATGGCTCAGTGGTCAAAGCAAAGTGTTTATTTACGAAGGCAGTAGTTTATAGTCCTGCTGGGGCTATTTATTATTTTGAAATACAATAAGTATAAAATTTACATGAGCTTAGCTAACGTTGAAGGATATAATCAATGGAAGCGTGTGGATCGAAATCGGCTGTATTAGTCAGACCGCCTTGAACGTCTTGTTCCTAATAGATTTTAAACTGTTCCCCACAAGGTTTTACATAGGTGAGCAAAGAGATCGCAGCGATAGGTAGGAGGTTGTCCATGAATTTCATAAAAACCGGGTCGAGATAAACCTGGATTGCATACGCTCGGGGATATAAATAAACAAACGCGTGTAAAAAACTTGAACCGTCTCTGAGATATCAAGACGAGATTAAAGACATGCTGTGCATATGTGGCCCTGCGTAAGTCAGTGATAGACCTCAATTCACGGCTAAACAGGACACCTAGGGACACGATGATACCTTGATTCTTACCGAAGGAGTACCTTAGCGCTACGTAAAATGTCACACTTTGTATCGGCTATAATATTTTTTATTGACATTCTGAAAGTCACGCCTGCTGCAACATAGCAGTAGGTCCGTAGCACCTACGTAGGCCGTGACATGGTAAGCAAGGTATCGTAGGGAAACTAATTGTGCGGCTGAACTAACATAATGCATTTCCTAGAGCTGTGTTAAGTGCCCGTTTGCACTTAATTATTTATCACCTTGTAAACTAAGCTCTAAAAAAATATTTGTTATATATCTTTGGCGCTTAATTTCGAATAGACTCACGGATGGGGGATAAAATGGAAATTCATGATCATTAGGACTAGATATATCTGGTCCACCACCAAATTCGGACAAGCAAAGAGGACTCGCCTCTAAGGTCTATAATAAAGCCGCTCTTTAGGGTCTCATATAGTAATTTGATATGCATATATACCTCATCACATCGTCTATTGCGTTGATTAAAATGCAAACATTTATCAAACTCAAATTATAATATGACCTAGAGTTTTTCTATGAGATCCTCAGTGACATCATTTGGCTTTCTGTCTTGAATTATAACCGTCCCCATGAAGCTATATCTTGCTCCATATCTAGCCATGTTTTTCCCTTGACTGACAAGTACAAACACTTACTGCTAGCTAGCTCATGTTCTCTTGCTTAGATAACTTTGATTCGATGAAGAGATTCATATCATCAATCATCATATATATAAAAAGTTAGTGAATTATTTTTTAACCCCTCGAAAAAAGTTGGATTTGGAAAAGTGAAGTTGTGGAAAAAGAGTGTTAAAGGGTGTGAGAGTTGACTTATAGTGTTCAAATGCTGTTTTTACATTGATTATGTGGGTATCAGTCTATTTTGTGTTAAACGGACGATTTTACTAAAAGATGATTATTTTTTTTTATTGTTGGGGGTGCAGATGGGAAGGAAGGGGAATCAGAAAATATCAAAAGGGGTAGTGGGGGCTGAAAAAGATCAGGAAAACGGGGAAAGATAAATTAATCTCACAACGGGTAATATAATTTCCGTTCTTAGAACGGAACTAGCTCTGCTAGTCAATATATATAAAAAGTTAGTGAATTATTTTTTAACCCCTCGAAAAAAGTTGGATTTGGAAAAGTGAAGTGATGGAAAAGGAGTGTTAAAGGGTGTGAGATGTAGTTAAGTGTGTTCAAATGCTGTTTTTGGTTAGTTTAAGTGGGTATGAGTTTATTTTGTGTCGAAGCGATGATTTTGCTGTAAGATGATATTTTTATTTATTGTTAGGGGTGCAGCCCCGAAGGAGTAAAATCAGAAAAAAATCAAAAGGGGTAGTAGGGGCTTGAAAAGAGTGCAAAAAGGAGAAACAACATCATCTTACACAACGGTAACATAATTTCCGTTCTTAGAACGGAACTAGCTCTGCTAGTCATCATATATATAAAAAGTTAGTGAATTATTTTTTAACCCCTCGAAAAAAGTTGGATTCGGAAAAGTGAAGTTGTGGAAAAGGAGTGTTAGGGGGTGTGGAAGTTAACTTATAGTATTCAAATGCTGATTTTGACTTGATTATGTGGGTATGAGTCTATTTTATGTCAATATGTCGATTTTGCTAAGTGTTGCTTATTTTTTTTATTGTTGGGGGTGCAGATGGGAAGGAGAAGAAATCAGAAAAAATCAAGGGGGGTGAAAGAGGTCTGGAAAAGATAAGAAGATGCGCAAAAACTTGATAAACACACAACGGGTCAAGTAATTTCCCTTCTTAGAACGGAACTAGCTTTGCTAGTCAATATATATAAAAAGTTAGTGAATTATTTTTTACCCCCTCGAAAAAAGTTGGATTTGGAAAAGTGAAGTTGTAAATAAGGGGAGTCAGATGGAATTGGAGTTCCATAAGTGTGTTCAATTGCTGTTTTTGAATTGATTATGTGGGTATAAGACGAAATTGTGTCACAACGAGGATTTTGTTAAAAGATGATTATTTTTTCCTATTGTTGGGGTAGAAGCCCCGAAGGAGTGAAATCATAAAAAATAAGAAGGGGTAAAAACAGGTGTGGAAAGGGTGTAAAAAGATGAAACAACAATATCTTACACAACGGGTTAAGTAATTTCCGTTCTTAGAACGGAACTAGCTATGCTAGTCAATATATATAAAAAGTTAGTGAATTATTTTTTAACCCCTCGAAAAAAGTTGGATTTTGAAAAGTGAAGTTGTGGGAAAGGAGGGTTATGATATTTGGGAGTGTGTTAGGTGTGTTCAAATGATGTTTTTGATATGATTATATGGGTATGAGTCTATTTTGTGTCGAAACAACGATTTTGGATGGTAGAACTTTTTTTTTCTTATTGTTGGGGGGACAGCCCCGAAGGAAGGAAATCATAAAAAAAAAGGGGGGTGAAAGGGGTCGGAAAAAGATGAGAAGATGCGCAAAAACTTGATAACCACACAACGGGCTACGCAATTTCCGTTCTTAGAACGGAACTAGCTCTGCTAGTCAATATATATAAAAAGTTAGTGAATTATTTTTTAACCCCTCGAAAAAAGTTGGATTCTGAAAAGTGAAGTTGTGGATAAGGGGAGTTAGAGAGTGTGGGAGTTAGTGAAGTGTGTTCAAATGGTGTTTTTGGTTTGTTTATGTGGGTATCAGTCTATTTTGTGTCGAAACGACGATTTTGCTGAAAGATGATTATTTTTTTTTATTGTTGGGGGTGCAGATGGGAAGGAAGGGGAATCAGAAAATATCAAAAGGGGTAGAAGGAGCTGAAAAGGCGGGGAAAACGTAAAATACTCGATAAACACACAACGGGTCAAGTAATTTCCGTTCTTAGAACGGAACTAGCTTCAATATATATAAAAAGTTAGTGAATTATTTTTTAACCCCTCGAAGAAAGTTGGATCTGAAAAAGTGAAGTGGTTAAAAAGAAGGGTTAAGAGGTGTGAGAGTTGACTTATAGTGTTCAACTGCTGTTTTTGGTTTCTTTATGTGGGTATCAGTCTATTTTGTGTCGAAACAACGATTTTGCTAAATGTTGCTTATTTTTTTTTATTGTTGGGGGTGCAGCCCTGAAGGAGTGTAATCAAAAAAAATAATAAAAAAAGTGCGTTAAAAGGACCTGGAAGGGCGGATAAACGTAGAAAACTTAATTAACATACAACGGGTCAAGTAATTTCCGTTCTTAGAACGGAACTAGCTTTGCTATCAATATATATAAAAAGTTAGTGAATTATTTTTTAACCCCTCGAAAAAAGTTGGATTTGGAAAAGTGAAGTGATGCGAAAGGGAGTTAGAGAGTGTTGGAGTTGTTTAAATGTGTTTAAATGGTGTCTTTGGTTTGTTTATGTGGGTATAAGATGAAATTAGGTTAGAAACGACGATTTTGCTAAAAGATGATTTTTTTTTTTCTTATTGTTGGGTAGCGGCCCCAAAGGAGAGTAATCAAAAAAAAAATAAAAAGGGGTAGTGGTGCTGGAAAATATCGGGAAAAACGGGAAAAGATAGATTAAACAGACAAAGGCTAAATAACTTCCGTTCTTAGAACGGAACTAGCTATGCTAGTCAATATATATAAAAAGTTAGTGAATTATTTTTTACCCCCTCCAAAAAAGTTGGATTCGGAAAAGTGAAGTTGTGGGAAAGGGGGGTTAAAGGGTGTGAAAGTCGACTTATAGTGTTCAACTGCTGTTTTTGGGTTGTTTATGTGGGTATGAATTTGTTTTGTGTTGAAACGACGATTTTGGATGGTATGACTTTTTTTTTCTTATTGTTGTGGATTTACCCCCTAAGGAGGGAAATCAAAAAAAAATAAGAAGGGGGAAAAAGCAAAAAAAGATCTGGAAAAGGGGGATAAAAGTTTTCAATACACAACGGGTAACATAAATCCGTTCTTAGAACGGAACTAGCTCTGCTAGTCAAAGAATATATATAAAAAGTTAGTGAATTATTTTTTAACCCCACCAAAAAAGATGGATTTGAAAAAGTGAAGTTGTGGAAAAAGGGTGTTAGAAAGTGTGGGAGTCAACTTATAGTATTCAAATGCTGATTTTGACTTGATTATGTGGGTATGAGTCTATTTTGTGTTGTAGTTGCAATTTTGGATGGTAGGACTTTTTTTTCTTATTGTTGGGGGGACAGCCCCTAAGGAGTGTAATCAGAAAAGAATAAAAAGGGGTAGTGGGGGCGAAAAGAGCAAGAAAAACGGGAAAAGATAGATTAAACACACAACGGGTCAAGTAATTTCCGTTCTTAGAACGGAACTAGCTATGCTAGTCAATATATATAAAAGTTAGTGAATTATTTTTTAACCCCTCTAAAAAAGATGGATTCGGAAAAATGAAGTGATGGAAAATGAGTGTTAGAGAGTTTGGGAGTCGACTTATAGTGTTCAAATACTGTTTTTGGTTTGTTTATGTGGGTATGGGTCCATTTTGTGTTGAACCGACGATTTTGCTGAAAGATGATTATTTTTTTAATCGGTAGGGGTACAGATGGGAAGGAGGAGGAATCAGAAAAATCAAATGGAGTAAAAGGGGGTTGGAAAGGGGGAGGGAAAACGGAAAAAGATAGATTAAACAAACAAAGGTCAAGTTATTTCCGTTCTTAGAACGGAACTATCAATATATATAAAAAGTTAGTGAATTATTTTTTAACCCCTCGAAAAAAGTTGGATTTGGAAAAGTGAAGTTGTGGAAAAGGAGGGTTAAAGGGTGTGAGAGTTGCATAAGTGTGTTTGAAAGGAGTTTTTGGCTTGAATATGTTGGTATGAGTCTATTTTATGTCAATATGTCGATTTTGCTAAATGTTGCTTATTTTTTTTTATTGTTGGGGGTGCAGATAGGAAGGAGAAGAAATCAGAAAAAATCAAGGGGGGGGGGGGGGGGTGAAAGGGGATGGAAAAGATTAGAAGATGCGCAAAAACTTGATAACCACACAACGGGCTACGCAATTTTTAACGCAACTAGCTTTGCTAGTTCATATATATAAAAAGTTAGTGAATTATTTTTTTACCCCTCTAAAAAGTGGGATTCCGAAAAGTGAAGTTGTGGAAAATAGGAGTTAGGAAGTGTGGGAGTTGTTTAAATGTGTTTAAATGGTGTCTTTGGTTTGTTTATGTGGGTATAAGATGAAATTAGGTTAGAAACGACGATTTTGCTAAAAGATGATTTTTTTTTCTTATTGTTGGGTAGCGGCCCCAAAGGAGAGTAATCAAAAAAAAATAAAAAGGGGTAGTGGTGCTGGAAAATATCGGGAAAAACGGGAAAAGATAGATTAAACAGACAAAGGCTAAATAACTTCCGTTCTTAGAACGGAACTAGCTCTGCTATCAATATATATAAAAAGTTAGTGAATTATTTTTTAACCCCTCGAAAAAAGTTGGATTTGGAAAAGTGAAGTGATGGAAAAGGAGTGTTAAAGGGTGTGAGATGTAGTTAAGTGTGTTCAAATGCTGTTTTTGGTTAGTTTAAGTGGGTATGAGTTTATTTTGTGTCGAAGCGATGATTTTGCTGTAAGATGATATTTTTATTTATTGTTAGGGGTGCAGCCCCGAAGGAGTAAAATCAGAAAAAAATCAAAAGGGGTAGTAGGGGCTTGAAAAGAGTGCAAAAAGGAGAAACAACATCATCTTACACAACGGTAACATAATTTCCGTTCTTAGAACGGAACTAGCTCTGCTAGTCATATATATAAAAAGTTAGTGAATTATTTTTTAACCCCTCGAAAAAAGTTGGATTTGGAAAAGTGAAGTTGTGGAAAAAGAGTGTTAAAGGGTGTGAGAGTTGACTTATAGTGTTCAAATGCTGTTTTTACATTGATTATGTGGGTATCAGTCTATTTTGTGTTAAACGGACGATTTTACTAAAAGATGATTTTTTTTTTTTATTGTTGGGGGTGCAGATGGGAAGGAAGGGGAATCAGAAAATATCAAAAGGGGTAGTGGGGGCTGAAAAAGATCAGGAAAACGGGGAAAGATAAATTAATCTCACAACGGGTAATATAATTTCCGTTCTTAGAACGGAACTAGCTCTGCTAGTCATCAATATATATAAAAAGTTAGTGAATTATTTTTTAACCCTTCGAAAAAAGTTGGATTCGGAAAAGTGAAGTTGTGAAAAAGGAGGGTTAAAGGGTGTGAGAGTTGCATAAGTGTGTTCAAATGCTGTTTTTGAAATGTGTAAGTGGGTATCAGTCTATTTTGTGTTGAAACGACTATTTTGGATGGTATGAATTTTTTTTTCCTATGTTGAGGATTCCACCCCTAAGGAGTGAAATCATAAAAAAATAAAAAGGGCGTAAAAGGGGTCTGGAAAAGGCGGGATTGGCGTGGAAAACATGTTACAAACACACAACGCATCAAGTAATTTCCGTTCTTAGAACGGAACTAGCTATGCTAGTCAATATATATAAAAAGTTAGTGAATTATTTTTTAACCCCTCGAAAAAAGTTGGATTTGAAAAAGTGAAGTTGTGAAAAAGGAGTGTTATAGAGTGTAAGATGTAGTGAAGTGTGTTCAAATTATGTTTTTGAATTGATTATGTATGTATGGGTCTATTTTGTGTTGAAAGGACGATTTTGGATGGTATGGCTTTTTTTTTCTTATGTTGAGGGAGCAGCCCCGAAGGAGTGAAATCATAAAAAAATAAAAAGGGCGTAAAAGGGGGCTGGAAAAGATCAGAAAAAGCGTAAAAATAAATCAAACACACAACGGGTTACATAATTTCCGTTCTTAGAACGGAACTAGCTCTGCTAGTCATCAATATATATAAAAAGTTAGTGAATTATTTTTTAACCCCTCGAAAAAATTGGGCTTTAAGAAAATGAAGTGTTGGAAAAGGAGTGTTAGAGGATGTGGGATGCAGTGAAGTGTGTTCAAATTATGTTTTTGATTTGATTATGTATGTATGAGTCTATTTTGTGTTAAAAGGACAATTTTAGTAACAGATGATTTTTTTTTCTTATTGTCGGGGTAGCAGCCCCGAAGGAGTGAAATCATAAAAAAAATAAAAAGGGGTAGTGGGGGCTAGAAAAGATCAGAAGATGCGCAAAAACTTGATAACCACACAACGGGCTACGCAATTTCCGTTCTTAGAACGGAACTAGCTTTGCTAGTCATCAATATATATAAAAAGTTAGTGAATTATTTTTTAACCCCTCGAAAAAAGTTGGATTCGGAAAAGTGAAGTTGTGAGAAAGGGGTGTTAGAATGTATGGGATGTAGTGAAGTGTGTTCAAATTAGATTTTTGATTTGATTATGTATGTATGAGTCTATTTTGTGTTGAAGTTGCAATTTTGGATGGCATGAAATTTTTTTTCTTATGTTGAGGGAGCAGCCCCGAAGGAGTGAAATCATGAAAATTAAAAAGGGGTAGTGGGGGCGAAAAGAGCAAGAAAAACGGGAAAAGATAGATCAAAAAGACAAAGTATCAAGTAATTTCCGTTCTTAGAACGGAACTAGCTCTGCTAGTCAATATATATAAAAAGTTAGTGAATTATTTTTTAACCCCTCTAAAAAAGTTGGATTCGGAAAAGTGAAGTTGTGGAAAAGGGGAGTTAGAAAGTGTGGGAGTGGGTTAATTGTGTTTAAATGCTGTTTTTGGTTAGTTTAAGTGGGTATGAGTTTATTTTGTGTCGAAGCGATGATTTTGCTGTAAGATGATATTTTTATTTATTGTTAGGGGTGCAGCCCCGAAGGAGTAAAATCAGAAAAAAATCAAAAGGGGTAGTAGGGGTTTGAAAAGAGTGCAAAAAGGAGAAACAACATCATCTTACACAACGGTAACATAATTTCCGTTCTTAGAACGGAACTAGCTCTGCTATTCATATATATAAAAAGTTAGTGAATTATTTTTTAACCCCTCCAAAAAAGATGGATTTGGAAAAGTGAAGTTGTGGAAAAGGAGTGTTAGAGAGTGTAAGATGTAGTGAAGTGTGTTCGAATGATGTTTTTGAATTAATTATTTATGTATGAGTCTATTTTGTGTTGAATGGACGATTTTGGATGGTATGGCTCTTTTTTTTCTTATGTTAAGGGAGCAGCCCCGAAGGAGTGTAATCAGAAAAAAATAAAAAGGGGTAGTGGTGTCGGAAAATAATGGGAAAAACGGGGAAAGATAGGTTAAACAGACAAAGGTTAAGTAACTTCCGTTCTTAGAACGGAACTAGCTCTGCTAGTAACGAAATAACAAAAGTGTTTTTCTGTCAAAGGATGATTTTTTTAGTAATAGGCAGTCAAAATAGATCTTAGCTCTATCATTTCATATTAGATTTGGAATGTGAAACATAGACAGTTCTTCCTTTTTTCACAGCAGACTGTACAAAAGAGCCTTTTATATACAAATCGATGAGATAATTATGTTTTGCGAACTGTTACATCCCTAGTTACTTAATACATTACGTTTAGTAAGCATTTCTATATTCTACCATATTTTTCCGTTTGCGTTGCAGTTTTCGTTTAGCATTCATTTTAATTCAATTTATCGAACAGTTAGAATCTGGAAGCCGGGCTAGTAAGGTGTGGGAAGTCGTAACTTGTAGCAAAGTGTAACTAATTTTAATTTTGGGAAAATAAATTAGTTTAGGGTGAACTTTTGGTTTTTTTTTAAAAACTTACACAGAGGGTGCTGCAAAACAAATTGGTGTCAGAAGTGGGATGTAATTTGATCCCGAAAAAAAAGTCTAACGTTTTAGACCTAGGGATCACGAACCCGTGGCACCCGTACGCCGTGTTTAAAGTTTTTGGTCGACGGTAAGACTCCGCCACCGAAGGCGCGAGCCCGCACCACGTTTTTGGACGACAGTAAGCCTCCGCACCTCTGCGCGAGCCTGCTCCAACCGGTTCACACACTCGGACGACGGTCAGCCTCAGGCCCTAGCCTGAGCCCGCTCCAGCTACAACCCCACGAGGACTTCGGTCTGCCCCAGCAGTTTCAACAGCGGTGCTGTGCTGTCTGAGCCGCTCCAGTCTAACTCGCCAGGGCCACATCATCGGCCCCCAGCTCCGGGTAAAGCGTAGCCTCTGCACGCGACTCCGGCTCCACTCCAGTCTCCACGACAACAGCATGCAGGTTATCGTCGTGTTCCTGTGAGTGTTTTTTAATTTTTCTAAATCCTCTGTTTCTACTAAATCCAAGAAATCGTGCTAAATCAAAAGTGCTAAATCTAAAGTGTTCTAAATCGTGAAGTGAATTCTAAATCTAAAATTTACAAACTCTTAAATCTAAAATAATTCTAAATCCTAGTTTTTTCTATTTTTAATTTCTAAATTTTTGCTGTATTATATTTCTAATTTTTATACAAGTTCAGCATAACATAATTCATAATGTCAGTCAAAGGAGAGTCATCTAAAGATAAAATGTCCGAAAAATTAACGCTTTCATTTTTAACTAAATTTATTAAACCTTATTCTGGTGACAGAGAGTCACTTCCTGCATTTCTCACAAACTGTGAAAATGCTATGTTACTAGCTAGCCCAGATCAACAATCAATTTTATGCAAATTTATTATATCTCAATTAGAAGGCAAGGCACAAGTGGCCTGTAGCTTAAAAACATTTTCAAATTGGGCGGAATTAAAAACATTTTTGCGCTCAACTTTCGGCGAAAAGAAACACGCAACTCATTTACTTTCCGATCTTCAAAATTGCAAACAAATGTATACTGAGGATGTTGTAAAATATTCACTAAGAATTGAACAAATTTTAACTCGAATTCAATCTGATATCCATTATAGTTGCATAGACGAAAAAGAACTTCCCGGCCGTATTGCGGCTATGGAAGAACTCGCTTTAAATACATTTTTATTGGGCTTAAATTCTTCTATTTCTACTATTGTTAGGTGTAAAAATCCTAAAACCCTCAGTGATGCAATTCAATATGCCACTGATGAGGAGAAATTATTCAATTTATGTAAAAATAGCACTAGGGCTCAAAAACAGTGCTCTATCTGTCATAAATTCGGACATGGCTCTTCTGAATGTTTTAAAAATAGAAAGCCTAATTTTCAGAAATCTTATCACGTAAATCCTCAACATAATTTTAATTCTAACTCAAATTCTAATTTTAATTCTAACTCTTATCCTAAAAATAATTCTATTTCTATGTCAAATAATAATTCTAATTTTTATGCTAAATCGTGTAATTATTGTAAAAACGTCGGTCACACGATCATGGAATGTCGTAAGCGTCAATTTAATATGAAACGCCGCGTAAATGCTGGCAACGCACAACGTGACGACGGTCATATTCCTTCACATACATGTGACTTTGAATATAATGCTGATAATGATCATCAGACTCAATCCAAGCACGATGATTTAAATTAAAAAGGATTTTGGTTCCGTGTCTGCCAAAATCCAACGTAAATCATAAGGACACGATATATTCTAAATCTTATTCTAATTTTCCTAATTCTACATCTCAGCCACAGATGCTGAGTCCATCTCAGTCAAAGTTACTGAGTCCATCTCAACAAAAAATGTTGAGTCATTCTAAATCTTCTAATTCTCCTAATTCTACATCTCAGCCACAGATGCTGAGTCCATCTCAGTCAAAGTTACTGAGTCCATCTCAACAAAAAATGTTGAGTCATTCTAAATCTTCTAATTCTCCTAATTTTACATCTCAGCCACAGATGCTGAGTCCATCTCAGTCACAGTTACTGAGTCCATCTCAGCCAAAGACGCTGAGTCCATCTCAACGAAAAATGTTGAGTCATTCTATATCTTCTAATTTTTCTAAATCTACATCTCAGTCCCAGTTACTGAGTCCATCTCAGCCACAGATGCTGAGTCCACCTCGACGAAAAACGCCGAGTCAAACAAATTTTTCTAATATTATCTCAGCCAAAGATGCTGAGTCCATCTCAACAAAACATGTTGAGTCAATCAAATTCTAAATTTACATCTCAGCCAAGGATGCTGAGTCCATCTCAACAAAATATGTTGAGTCAATTAAATTCTAAATTTACATCTCAGCCCAAGATGCTGAGTCCATCTCAACAAAATAAAACGTTGAGTCATAGTTCATTCCAAAATTTGGGTCCTACTAAATCTTCATCTCTATCAAAAGAGTCGAGTCAAATAAATAATTCATCTCTGTTCAAAGAGCAGAGTCATTTAAATTTTAATGGCCAAAATAATTGCCAAAAATGTAAAAATATTTCTAAATCAAAACATGTCTCATTTTCTAACTCAATTAATACTAATTTGTCTCAATCGTCTCAATCGTCTAAATCGTCTCAATCTAATAAATTAATTTCTACTAATTCTAACTTAAATAATCCTAAATCTACATCTCGGTCAGATGAATCGAGTCAAATTAATTTTAAGGACGAAATTGTCCAAAATACTAACTATAATATTAAAAATAAGTCAATAAAATCTAACATAAATCCTAGCTCTAGTTCTAAATTTATATACGAAATTAATAATTATACTAAGAAGGTGTCATTGCCTCATACTTATTTGCATTGTAAGCATGCACCGGGATCGGGTATGCTATGTTTTCTAATTGATACGGGATCAGCCATCAGTATTATCAAGGGGTCCTGTCTAACACAAATTCCAGATCTTTCACATGAAATCGTTAAGCTAAAAGGCATTAACAGTTCCGAAAATCCTGTCGAGACATTAGGGACTTTTCAACTAGAATTTTCTATATCTTTCGAAAAATTTAATTACAAGTTTCATGTGACAAACGATGACATAAATTTAACTAATTACGATGGTATTATCGGTAGTGATTTTTGCAATTTCTTTAAGTCTAACATTGATTATTCTTCTAAATCTATGACTATAAATAATCATTTTGTTCCTATTGTTTACACTCAGCCAACGTATATCATTCCGGCTCGTGCGGAAGCCTGTATTGAGTGTACTGTATCAAATTTCTCGCCCGAGCTTTATCATAACAATGAAGCTCTAGTTCTAGATCATACCTTAAGTCAAGGCGTTTATGTCGCTAATTGCATAGTAAAGGTCAAACCTAATGGAAAAGTGAACCTTACTATTTTAAATACCACTGAGTCCGATATTGAGGTCAAAGATTATCACGTAAAATTAACACCATTCGAAAATGAATGTCTTAATAATTCAAAAAATTGTATTAGTATAAATTCTATTTCTAGTTCCAAATCTAATCGCGCAAGTCAAGTACTAAATTCAATTCGATGTTCTCATTTAAATAATGAAGAAAGAAAAGCTCTCTTAAACTGCGTCTCGTCTTACACTGATATTTTCCATTTAGATGGCGAGCCTTTAACTTGTACTAGTGTCCTTGAACACAGTATTAATACGGGTGACACTCCTCCTATCTATGTTAAATCCTATCGTTTTCCTGAGTGTCACAAAGAAGAGGTCGATTCCCAAATCCGTAAAATGCTAGATCAGAAAATAATCCGGCCTTCTTCTTCGCCTTGGAGCGCCCCAGTTTGGGTAGTCCCGAAAAAGATAGACGCTTCTGGCAAACAAAAGTGGAGAATCGTCATAGACTATCGTCGCCTTAACGACGCCACTGTTTCAGAGTCTTATCCACTGCCTCTTATCACAGACATCCTAGATCAACTAGGTCATTCAAATTATTTCAGTACCTTAGACTTAGCAAGTGGGTTCCATCAACTAAAAATGAGTCCCAAGGACGCCCCAAAAACGGGTTTTACAATTAGCACTAATTCAAGCATGTCTGGACATTATGAGTTCACCAGAATGCCTTTTGGGTTGAAAAATGCCCCAGCCACGTTCCAGCGGTTAATGAATACCGTATTGTCAGGCCTACAAGGTCTAGATTGCTTTATATATCTTGATGATATCGTTATTTTTAGCCAAAATTTACAAGATTTTCAGATGTTTTAAAAATAAAAATTCTATGAATGAGTCAGGATGTTGCATTCAAATTTTTAATCAATGTAATAATAAGAAAAATATTCAACATAAATCTAAAATTTCAAATTCTATTGAGATGACTCAGATTTCATCTTCAGATGAAGAAAGACAATCAGTCAAATCCTTGCCATTGCAACATCGAGCAAATACTTTTGACAAAAGTCAATTTTCTTCGAATAGAAATTTAAATTTTTAATTTGATAATTTTGTTCTATTTTATATTAATGAATCAATTTCTATATTTTACGAAGTCTACGATTTTACAATATTTTTATGAAATCTTTGGTGTTTTATATTGTCAATGTTTTAATGTCTATGATGTTTTATTTTTATTTAAGTATTAACTTACTATTTCATTTGTGTTTCAATGTTTTATATTTCTATGTTCTGTAGACTTCGCACACTTTATGTCTCTATCTTTTTAACTTCGCTTATCTTAAAAAGATAAAGCTTCGTCAAAAGGGGGGAGCTGTTACATCCCTAGTTACTTAATACATTGCGTTTAGTAAGCATTTCTATATTCTACCATATTTTTCCGTTTGCGTTGCAGTTTTCGTTTAGCATTCATTTTAATTCAATTTATCGAACAGTTAGAATCTGGAAGCCGGGCTAGTAAGGTGTGGGAAGTCGTAACTTGTAGCAAAGTGTAACTAATTTTAATTTTGGGAAAATAAATTAGTTTAGGGTGAACTTTTGGTTTTTTTTTAAAATCTTACACAGAGGGTGCTGCAAAACAGAACGCATTTACGCCTGTTCTTTGTACCCCACAACTGATGCTATTTCAGATATAGGATGTTGTGACCTGTTTTTTTGACTTATCTATAATTAAAATGTCTGCTCAAATCCGAAAATATAAATAATTTTAGTGATCTTTGTACCACCTATTTACTTTTGAACGTCCATGATAGTCAGGATCGAGATCATATGTTCATAAATATAACGAGACATTTCGGATCACTTGATTTATAAATCAATAGTCTCTCGACACGACTCATTGTCTGTGTTTTAAATTCAAAAGTCTCACTTTTATTTAAAAATAGTGTCAGCAATTATGTCCGGGTATTGTTATCTTTTTGATCTTTTAATGAAGGCATTGTTTTCTATTTCTGTATAAAAGGGCCGATTTTACTTCATGACATAAAAACCTATTGCTTTAAAGGATTTATTTTTCTGTGCCTCGTTTAGTACCTGAACATTTCCATTACCATCTGGAAAAATGCATGTTTATCAACGCAGATAAAAATATTGTAGATGCGGATTGACTGTCCATTTGCAATTTATTCTTCGGATACAATAATTTTAGTTTCATGCTAAGCTAAACATACATAGTGTTGGTGAACAAATTGAGGATGGAACTAAAACATGGGTTTATTATTATATAAAATTTATAGCAAGGGTGACACGTCAAACGTGTTAAACGTAGACGCACAAAGTCATCACCCAACACATAGGACGAACAAAAGGGAATATAAAATGCCGTTAAGTTTGCCATTCTTCATTTTTTTTCTACAGAATCATTTCAAACAATATTGAAATCTCATTGTGCCCCTTTAGCATTGAAATATGGGATGCACCTGTTTTTTATGTTAGTGGAAGGAATGGGGATATTGTCGCTCATATAAGCGGTTTATTATAAAAATTTATTGTCCAGGAGCTTAGGTGTTGGCTTGTACATTGGAGGAACCAAGTTTAACATACTAATTATTAAATACACGGAATAGATAGGCAATGTGAAGCATATCACAAACACTTTCTTAAACCATCAGATTGTTTTACATTAGAAGGACTGACTTCTATCCTGGCAGGTGTGGACTTCCTATAATAGACTTTTTACATTACTCACCTCGTCTTAAAAGATATTATTTTTTTTTGATTGCTGTATAACGTAGATTTTTTTTGCTAAATGTACTAATCGGACTTTCCCAGTTGATTCTCCGGATAGGGGCCACTCCCTAAACATATAGATAACTCCTATCGTGCAAATGGTTGTGAGTTTCAAGAGAGTCTACTAGCACGCGATGGGTATGAAATCACTACCACTTGTCGATCTGCTATTTAAGATTAGATACAGATACGTTACGCTCTCACATAGACCACTATCAAAAGTCTTGCGCAAATACGTACGTTCCCTAGGCAGTCATAATGAAGAGATCTTAAGGTGTGCGTTAATTGATAAAGAATTTGACACCATTTTGTCCTGCCACATTTTAGTTGGCAGACATTTATCAATATCCTGTACCTCAGTATATAAAAAGAAGCCAATCTTTTAATCACTATAAGGTATGTAGTCAAGGGACTATTCGTAAAAGTGTGCTTTATTCAGCATTGTCTTGTTTATTTACTATTTACGTCCAGATATGTGTATTTTCGCCTTTGAAATTTCATTGTTATTTCGTTTGGGTGTCAAATTTTTTTAAGAGGTGTTTTATAAAGCTCGAAGGTTTGGGTAGCTTTGTACATTCTACCCTTTGTAAGAGACTAAAAGATTGTTGGAACATTAAAATTTCCCAATTTGAGAAATTACAACCATAACAAGCTCGTGCTATAAAAAAACCGCAAACAACACCTCTCATAATTTCCCTTGACTTATTTCATATGCAGTCAAAAACTCCTGTAACTTACTCAGAAGTTGCTTAATTTTATTCGCTATTTTCTTTTCTGCCTATTGGCCATGCTTTTCTCTTGTGATCTTACGGTAAAAGATCTGTGCCGCTTTTTATTCGCGCTATAGCAAAAACATTGAGAAAATATTCCTCCCAACAAAATCTATAAAGTTGATAACTGAAACATTCCTAGAGTATATAAATCAAGAATGTCCCATTATAACCTTCCAACTTTCTCTATTAAACGTTTTTGTGAAAACAAAATGCAGGCCTAAAATTTTAAGGCTTGCTTGTTAATCTATGCCTCACAATAATGTTCTCGTAAAACAACGTCAAAAGGTCATTATACTCTTGGTAGCTTCCAGTCTTATTCTTTAGGGATAAAAATGGTGTGACGCTCTTCATAAATATGTAAAAACCGCCCTATTTCATTTATAAAAATCCTTTAACGACTGATATAAGCACTTGTGAAAGCCACCCTCTTTCACTAGCTTTGAGGCTCACGAAAAATGCAGTTTGATATACGGATGAGAAAAAGGGATCCATAGGTATCGTCTCTCACATAGTCATCACTCTTACAGGTTTTGTCTTTTATCGACAACATTATACTGTCAATTTTAAAATGAATAGTATATCGTGAGTTATTTATATCATTATTGTACAATATATCACATCAAAACATGAATATGAATAAAACGGGATTCCAAACCAGAATACTGTAATTGACTCCAGATTCTGAACTATGGAAGCCTTTAGAAAACCATTTAAATGGACGCAATTTAGAAGCAAGCATTGATATTAATAATCCAAACCCCCCTCATCCATCCTTTTCCTCTGTTTGTGAGACTTATCGATGATCAAACACGAAGATATACCCAAGTTGAATTTGATTAAATTTTCGGTGTACATTTTGATATAAGAAGACACAGATATTAAATTATCTTTTAAAAATGTCGTTGGGATTGGATACTCTTGAACCAATCATGTTTGAAATCAGGAATCAAAATCTACTATCAAACGTTGTCTCCTTTATTACTATAAAAGAGTTAGAACCATGAAGAGCATGGATGAATAAACAAGTCTCTCAAGCCAATAAAACCTTTTAACTTCGACAAAAAAAATTAAACAATCATTTATTAGACACTTCTCCAGTATTTTAATGACAAAAAGTATCCTTTTTATTGACAGGTCATATATGAAGGCTATATGTGTAAGATTTGATTCAATCTTATCATAGATAATCCCTTTAGATAGGTTTTTGTCTCTCTTCATTTCTACATCACGAAATCCATCCTCAGATAGCTTGAGACTTGATAAATTTTTTGATTCATCAAAATGCTCATTTTTTATGAGCATGAAATCTTTAGACATTATATTAAAATCAAAATGATCGTATGATAGTTATAGCTTTGGTATTGAAATATTCACAATTTTACTCTCCATTTCCCCTAAAAATCTTTAAATATCACCTCCACAAATCTTAAAAAACTGTCCCATAAGTCAGTAACAGAGAAATCAAAGGTTTCAGGCGTTACGTATAGCATTTAGCGCTTTTGAAAAGCCTCATCCAGTTTTCTTTTATATGGGATAGCGATGATGTCGCACTTAAAGTCTTCTCAAGAAATCTGTTTTACCAGACATTTTCTTACAGAATTCATGAATAAACGCGGAACGAGTGTGCCATTTGACATTTTGAAATCCATAACTTAGTGTCTTCTATATAAAATCGTTCATACCAAATTTCATCAAAGTATAATTTTGTGTAGCACACAGTATATCTTTGACTCAAAAGCTTTTCTTCGAAATCTAATTTAGGCGATGTAGTAGTATTACGTTCAATATTAGACCACATGAATAAATATATATATGTATCTTCTAGGTAGCGATTATCATAATATTCTATATGCCGTGTATTTAAAATTGGCTTAGCTGCTTTTAATATGGCCGGTAGAAAACTCTTGTTTCTAAACTGAACCATCTCAAATTCATCTATTTTCATTGGATTCAGCTAATTCCTTAGTCTTAACAACCCATGCCGTGTAATATTTCTCTCAAAGATTCCTCTTGTGATCAGTAAATGCAAATTAAAATCTAAACACAGTGGAGAAACCAGAAACGAGCCTTCAGAATACTTTAGTAAACACATTGTAATTAAAAAATCGAATTGATTTCTTAAAACATCAGAGTTGTCTGCTTTTAAAATGTACAGCCAACCCCTTATGATTTCGTCTTCTAGTAAACACTTGACTCTATTAAACAGTAATAAAAATATACAACAACAAAATATAAATTTCATAATATCCCTAAAACCAGTGCTTTAATTTATTTACTTTTTTGTTTAATCAGTACAAATTCCTATTGTAGGAAGATCACTAAAAACTTCTGTTTATTAAACAAGCAAAAAACCAAAATTTTTTTGTTATTACGTAAAGTTAAAGCGTCAAGCTTTCAAACATAATTTATAGGTCTAAGTTTAAATATTGACTATTTTTGTCTGAATAGTGACCTAATACGACCCAGAAGTAGGTTATAGAGCCAGCACTTCTGTACAGCTAGCTGCACATTCTGAAAGCCTGCTTACCATGTCACATTCTATGCGGGTGCTACCAACCTATTGTTATATTGAAAAAAGGTATGCTATTTTTCTGGTCGTTAAAAATATTCTTTTAGCCATTACAAATATTCACTTATAAGTAAACGTAAGTTTTCCCGAGTAGATGTAAGGCATTTACGTCCCTTTAGTACCCTGTATAGGTGCGCATTTGGTGTTTCTAGCGATCTTTGAAGTTCGAAATGCTGGGAAAGTCTCCACTCTCGACTTTTAAATAGAATGACGCCTCAAAATTTACATATGCGTGTTCATTTTTTTCTCCGTATATACTCAATATTAAAAGTGGATATTCGAAGTAAACAGTCTCATCTATAAGGCTACTTGAGGAGATTCTAGCTCATGTGTGTTAATGCCTTATCTGTACGACAAAATTTAGGCTGCTTGAATTTGAACTTAGTTTATATTATTATACTATATTTGCTCTTTGTCTGACGGTTGATTTTTACACTCGGCCTTTTTTATATTATAAAATAAATAGTAAGTTTATCATTAGTTGTGTTTTTGTTTGTGGAATCTTATAAATATTTGTATGCATCAAAAAAGACATAATCTTGTATAGATTTTAGGTTTGATAAAGCAATCAGTGTTAAATTATTATCAAAGCTTAAAGCAAAAATTACAAAAAATTCTTCTTCAGAAATTCATTTTATTATTGATTTTTCCTCAACCGTCCATTTTTCTATTTAAACCTATGTATAAATGTTATATATTGCGTGTTGAGTCGCTTATATCACATTCGTAACACTTTTATACAGTTGTTTACCAAAAACTTAAATTCCCCTGACAGAAATTTAGCATATGTCTTTTTAGTTTCCTTTTTTTAAAAAAGCAGGGTCACACTTATTTAGTTTTCAATCAAGCTTTATATATATAAAAAGGGGACTTATTTAACATATATTTCAGTTTCAAGAATTTTAGATATAGTTTTACGGGAAAAATCTTTTTGACGGTAATTTTGAATGCGTTCCCGATCAATTAATTATTCGGTGACACAGGGCGACTGAAACATTTACGACATATTACGAATCCTGGATTTTTAGAGGAACATTTTAATGATCAATAATAATTGTTTATTCGTTAAACACCCAAGTATTTTATAAAGAAAAGAATCCTGTTTATTTCAAGATCATATACAAAGGCTAAATATGACACATCGACCTTTATCTCTTCTCTATCCTGCTCTCCAGAAAACGAACCCTCCATAGATAGATTAACATCTTGATGTCCTTCCTCCGATATCTTCATAGACAATTTCATTCTTGATGGATTGGAAATAGTATTTTCAATGTGTAAAAATTCCTTATTTAAAATCTCAAAATCACTATCACCATTAGTTAGGTCCAATTTTGGAATTAAGATGGATATAGTTCTTCTCTCCATTGAAATAAATAATTTAGAAATATCGCCTTGACAAAGTTCATAAAACCTTTGCCAAAGGTCGGCATGAGAGGCATCATATTTATTAGGTATTAAATATACCATGTAGCATTTTCTGAATTCTTCATTTAGTTCTTCTTTATAAGGAATAGCAATGATGGCACATTCGTAATCCTCAAAAATAGCATTTTTAATTAGACAATCTCTTACCGAGGTCATGTATGAGCGCTTTATATAACTACCATCAGGAAGTCTGAAATCAAGCGTCTTTGTGTTGGCAGTGTCAAATCGTTCATACCAAATACTGTCAAAGTCCAATTTTGTACAAAATACTGTATTTCCCGGGGCAAAAACATTATTCTCAAAAGTCGGGTTTTCTGATGATTCACCTTCCATACTTGTCCACGTTTTAAAATATTGATAGACATCCTCAGTATTTTTTGGGTCATATAATTCGGGTCTGCGGCTTTTTATGGTAACCTCAGTTCCTATATTTTTTGTTAAGGGTCTGAACGTTTTATGAACTAGTAAAGACTTCCCTTCATTCTTTGTATTAACTGGAACAGCTGAATTAAGTACCTTATCGACTCCACGTCGAATATAGTCTTTTCCTAAAAATCCGTTGCTTATTGAACAATGAAGACTGAAATCTAAACATATTGGAGAACATAATAATGTTCCCGTTGTATTTTTGAGAAGACACATAACAATCAAAAAATCAATTTGCTTATTAATGTCTGACAATTTGAATGCATTAAGTTGATCTAGCCAGCCCTTATTAATTATCGCTTCCAATGTACTATGAATTGTATTTAAGAAAAAAAGCAAGATAAACACTATAGAAGATATCACTTTCATAAGGGTATGCTACAAAAACCTTTATAAATCAATTTTATGTTTTAATCAGTCCTGGTGATCAAAGTATATATCCGATTAGGGCAAGTACAACAAGACAATGAAAACACAAGAGGACAGAATAAAATATAAGAAGTATAATGAACTGAAAAATGAAAGTTTTTTTTATATAAGAGAGGAATAGCATAAAAAGATTGATGAATTAAGGAGGTTCGATCCGCTATTAAATAACCAACTTAGCTAAAGATGTTAAAGTAGGCTCTTAGAATTAGAAATCATAGAATTAATAAGAAAAGAGAAAACGAGCCACATGATGTCTAAATAAAAATATTTAAAATGTTACTTATGTGATTTAACTTTTGTTATGGTCACTGTTACGTCAATGAAAGGCCGAGATCCCGAGCAGACTGATTTATTAATTGTTCACAATTACCCACAATATTACAACTACCCACATTATACATAACACCTCCCTTCTTATTATATACTACACTTAAACATAAAATTAATGATACGATTAAAGTTGTACACTATTAGAAAATATTTTAAATGTTAACAACAACATCAATTTTTGTTATTTCAACAATAGAAACGAATACATAACTATATAGGCTTTTATATTAAAGTAATATAGTAAAAGATAACAAACACACGAATACAATATCTATAATCTATGCAGGTTTTTAGCTATCTGTAAGCAACAATTAACAGCAAACTATATGAAACTTATGCACAATGTCGTGATCACCTTGACAACTTCTACAATAATTAAGTAACTACCTATTATATTTAAAATCTAAAAATTATATTGTATTGAGTCATTGCAGAGACATTAAGGTAATGTTACTTTAAATGTTTTATTTTTATTAATTTTTTGCAAGCATTGCAAAGCCGCCTGCCGTCGGGTGCGACCTTCAGATTCTCCCGGAGGTGACGGGACCTCACCTATGTTGTCCCTCGCCAAGTTGGACACCGGCGGGGACCGGTCACCGGACGCGGACGCCTCCTCGTATTCATCTCCACTATCCTCCCCCTCGACGTTCACTTCCGGCCCATCGGATGTTTTAATTTTCGCCAAAGAAAAACGCGACAGACGACTTTTATTAGCAACCAATTGGTCGATGTGCCTCTTATGCACCTGACCGTCGTTCGCTTTGACCGCATACGACACGGGGCTCTCTCGGTCGAGCACGATGCCCTCGGACCACTTCCGGTTACGGCGGGAGTAATCCCTAAACAGGACGGCATCCCCGGGCGCGACACCCCGGGGGCGGGCGTCGCGGCGCCGCTCGCTGACGAGCTGCCGGTCCCGGACCAGCTCCTCCGTATCCGGGCGCAGCAGGTCGAGGCGCCCGCGCAGCCGCCGCCCCAGCAGTGCCACGGCCGGCTCGCGACCGGTCGTGCTGTGCACCGTGTTCCTATACGTAAATAGAAATCTACTCAAAGCGGTATCATCGTCTACGTTATCGACGATAGCCTTTTTTAACGCTCTTTTTACCGACCGCACGGCATTCTCGGCCGCGCCGTTGCTGGCGGGGTGGTACGGCGCGGTGAGCGTGTGTCTGATTCCGTTTTTCTTAAAATAAACCGCCAACTCCGCCGAAGTAAAAGGAGGCCCGTTGTCGCTTACGACTCTTTTCGGAAGGCCAAAACGAGCAAATATTTTTCTAAAACTAGAAATAAGCGTCGCCGCGGACGTGCCACTGACTCTCTCGGCCTCGATCCATTTGGAATGTGCATCGATAATAATAAGATAGTACTTGTTATTGAACGGGCCTAAGTAATCGACGTTGAGACGGGACCACGGCTCGGCCGGCCAGGGCCACGAGTGCAGCGGCGCGGGCGGCGGCGTGGGTCGGACCGCGCGGCACGCGGCGCACTCCCGCGCCGTGCTCTCGATGTCCTCGTCCAACGTACTCCACCAGACGTAATTACGAGCTATCTGTTTCATCTTCACTATACCGGGATGCCCTTCGTGAATTTCCTGTAGAACGGAACCTTGCAGAACTGTAGGTATTATCACCCTGTAGCCCCAAACCAGGCAACCCTGATCTAAACTGAGATTTTCTTTTCGCAAAAAGAAAGATTGAAATTTTTTATCGACCGTCGGGGGCCAGCCGTACATAACGAAGCCACAGACCTTGCTCAATATTTCGTCTTTCGCCGTCTCAATTTTAATATCCTTAAAACTGAGCGGGAAATCTTCTTCGACGAAATTTAAGTAGCTAGCCGCCTCGTCCTCCCGCTCGTTTCGACTGCTCGACGAACTCAAGGGGAGACGTGATAACGCATCGGCCTGACAGTTATCAGCCGATCGCACGAATTCTATAGTGAAGTTGTAGGCGGCTAGTATCACTGCGTAGCGTTGAAGCCTGCTAGCTGCGGTCGTCGGAATGCCCTTCTTCTGACCGAAGATATAACTGAGCGGCTTGTGGTCGCTCCGTAATATGAAATGTCTCCCGTATAAATATTGATGGTGCTTCGTCACCCCGAACACGATAGCGAGAGCTTCCTTATCGAGTTGGGAATAATTGCGCTCGGCCGCGTTGAGCGTCCGCGAGGCGCAGCTGACGGGTCGCTCGCGACCGTCCGCGCCGCGCTGCGCCAGCACCGCGCCTAATCCGTACGCGCTGCTATCCACCGAGAGGACCAGCGGCAGCGCCGGATCATAATGAGCTAGCACCGGGGCACTACTCAACACCCGTTTTACCCTATCAAAAGCCGTCTCGCAGTCGTCGGTCCACGACCACTCGGCGTCTTTCTTAAGCAAGTCGTACAACGGTTTTAAAATGTCACTCATATTTGGACTAAACTTCGCATAAAAATTGACGAGACCAATGAAGCTCTTCAACTGCGTGACGCTGACGGGCCGGGGCGCCTCGACGATCGCTTTGATCTTTTTAAAGTCAGTGTGTAGACCGTGCTTATCTATATTGTACCCTAGGTACGTAACGCTATCTTTGAAGAATTGACATTTCTCAAAATTAATGCGGAGTCCGTTTTCTCGGAGTCGGTGTAGAACCGCCCTTAAATTTTTAAGATGACTTTCTCGGTCTTTCCCTGTAACGCATATGTCATCCGCGAAAACGGCAGTAGACGACATTCCGCTCAGCGTCTCCTCCATGATTTTCTGAAAATTTTCGGGAATACATTTTATGCCGAAAGGTACCCGCCGATATACGAACGTTCCTACGTGCGTCGTGATGGCCGTCATCGCCTGAGATTCATCATCGAGAAGACACTGCTGGAAAGCGTTAGACAAATCGAGCTTCGTGTACTGCTCCCCGCCGCCTAATGTAGAAAATATTTCCTCGATTCGCGGGAGCGGATAGTGGAAATCTTTAAGAATCGGGTTAATAGTCATTTTGTAATCGCCACAAATACGAATTCCTCCGTTCGATTTAACGACAGGCACGATAGGAGTCCCGTAGTCCGAGCGATCTACCTTATAGATAACACCCTCGCGCTGCAGCCGATCGAGCTCGCTCTCGACGCGCGCGCGCAGCGCCAACGGCAGGGTTCGGGCTTTTATAAAAACCGGTTTGCTATCTTTTAAATGCAGACGAATACGCGATTTGAAAGTACCTAATCCCTCCGCAAAGACTTCAGGAAATTCTTGTTTTAATTTTAAAGCTATCGAGTCGCTATCGTTCGTATTAATGTTGTGACATTCTACGATACTTAATTTTAATTTTTTAATCCATGTCCGACCCATCAGAGGCGGGCCGCCGTTCGCCACGACGTACAGCTGAAGCTCCGCAGAATTACGTCCGCAACGCACACTAACATTAATATAACCAAGAGTCTCGATAGTATCTCCAGTATAGGATTTTAAAATTAATACATTTTTATGCAATTGTATATTTCGAAAATACTTATCGTAAAACTTTTGCGATATAGCAGATATTCTACTTCCGGTATCGATTTCAAATTTACACTTAAAATTGTTATTAATGACCAATTTAATATAGTAGGGTCCGTCGCCGTCGCCCCCCGACACTAAGTTATAAAAGTTGTTTTCTTCCTCTTCGCTATCACTATCAACATTATTAATAAAGTACTGACCTTTCGAAGACGACATACCGGAGGATCGATCGTTATCACTCCTGTTCAAGCACATCACCTTTAAGTGACCTTTGACACCGCACAAATTACACCTAAAGTTTTTATATCGACACTTGTTCGGCGCGTGAGTAGCCTTCCCGCAGCGTGCACACGGCGCCCGCGCGCCGCTCTGCCCCGCACCGCCGGCGCGGCCGCCGCCCGGCGCCGCACCACCGCCGCCCGCACCGCCGCGCCCGACCGCTCGCACCCGCACCTGGCCGCCGCCGCTGACACGGTGCAGCGCGTCGTGTCCCGCGCCTCCTCCGCCTGCCGAAGAGCTCGCCGTGATCGCGTGCCTCTCCGCCGCCTCGAGCGCGCTCGCCAGTTCCACGGCCCTCTTGTAGTCGATGTTTTTCTCCGCGAACAATCTCGAACGCATTTCCTCGCTGAACAATCCGGAAACGAACTGATCTCGAAGGTTCTCTTCGAGCTTCGCCCCGAAGTTGCAGGTTTTAGCCAAATGCTTTAACCCCTGAAGGTACAAGCGAATGCTTTCTCCCTGCTGCTGCGTTCTTTGTCGAAAAATATGTCTCTCGGCTATCTCCGACTTTTCAGGCTCCAGATGAACTTTGAGTAGAGTGACGAGTTCATCGAACGTTTTATTTTCGGGATGAGCGGGGGAACACAAATCGCACAATAAATTGTAGCACTCACTACCTACTAAAGTTAACAACGTGGCCACCTTGAGACTGTCATCGATTTTGTTTAGCGAGATAAACTGTTTTACGCGACGCACATAACTGTCCCAATTTTGTGATTCCACAGAAAACGGTTCAATTTTACCGATAGGCATTATAACCGCGAATTGCACTTATAATAATTTATAGCAAATACCGACTGCGCCAATGTTACGTCAATGAAAGGCCGAGATCCCGAGCAGACTGATTTATTAATTGTTCACAATTACCCACAATATTACAACTACCCACATTATACATAACAGTCACAACCATTGGAATCTAATTGAGCCGAAAATTTGATCTATATAAAATGATTTACATCCCACGACTCACTCAAAAATATCAGAAGTATACTTTTGAAAAAAGTATTATATCAAATAAAGTAAACTGTAATTTCATAAAGACCTTTTGAAGCAGCGTGTTGGTCGTTCAGTGGTTAACCTTATCTTAATGGGTAGCACCATGTATATGGCTCTGTCCGATGTATCCGTAAAGCATAATGAAAGCAAAGACCGATTGAACGAAAAGATCTACAAATGCAAATAATTTATCCTAATGGCTTCCTATACACGTTAAAAAGTACCTATAATATGTCTAAAGACATTAAATGTCTAAATCTCTTTACTTGAGGTTCATTAGCGTAAAGTTCAACAAAATTCAGGCTACGTACCTCTTTATGACTTCAAGTCCTTACGTTGTTTCGATGGTCAAACAGTAACTATTCTAAATAAAAGAGTAATTTATAACCTATAAAATTTACATATACAGGATTATAAGATTTGCATTTGCAGTATAATGATAACACTGCCAAAATAATGAGCATTCCGTACAGGATTTATCAGTGATATCATTAAATTATATGCTAGAGCCGTATATCCATTTTTCTCAAAGACCCTACCTCCCGTCACGTAAACAATCTGGAGGTTTGTAAAGAACAAAAAACGACAGTGAGGCCCATCTAAGTTGTTTAATATAAAAATGAGTTTAACACTATGACATAAATGTCTTCTCTTGTACAATTACTTTATCATTATACTGCCTGCAATGTGATTAGCCAATGTCGTACATTTAACCTTTGTTATTATTACTATACTTCCTGGTTTTGTGTAGAATTATGTTCATCTTTACTTCAATGTTTAACAAAAATAAAAGACACAAAACATCCTTATACTCTAACACAATGCAACAGAACATTCATTACCTTGCCACATCATATAATTGTTGTTGTTGTCCTTATGTACAAAATTCAATAAAATTGCCCGAGGAGGCTACGTCGAATTAATCTCAAAAGAAATAAATCGGTTCTAACGAAATTACTTTTACTTAGGCTCCAAACGCCGTACTTTGTTTACAATTGTAATCTAATTTAAATCTACTCGTGTTATATATTATTAAGTGTTAAATTTTTCTGGTAAATCAAACATACAAGGGTTTAAATAAAACTTGTTAAAATGAATAATTCTTTTAGAAATTAATTGACAGTTTTTATAAATACGTAATTTGTTTGTAAGAAACCAAGGCCCAATGTCAATTATAGCTAGCCTCATCTTCTTTGAAAAATAGAGACTTTCATCATAATAGCATATTTAGAATTGGGGTTGGTCATCTATTTTGACCTCATCAAGAGGTTCTAGTACAATATCAGTAATAAGTTTGACGGATGTCCATTCTGTTAACTATCATCGGACATTAAAGGGATGCGCTAAACACATAGGAATTAGGAAGCTGGTGTTTTTAGCCTATAAATTAAATATTCAATGTATCAGGTCAATATTGCTGCCTGCCAAATCTTGCTTAGGAAATGCAATTATTTTAAACTCGAACGACGTAAACACTCTTAGGTATTGTTGACACAAATTTTCATCTGATGCCGCCCTACTACATTAAGATTTGAATCTGCGTGTCGGATATCTGTTTTATCTTTCACGCTTTTTATATGAATTTTAAGTGTATTTTGAAGAATATAAAAAAATTTACACCTAAATCACGAAAAATAAATTGTAAAAATTGTCAAGATAGATTGAAATCATGTATGTAGAGAAGGACTGCCATTTTTTCGAGTTTTAACTATAAGCTTTCTTGTTGAGTGTGTCAAATCGCTCAGATAAAAGGTCCTTAACATAAAATTTTGAAAACGCACATGCCACCGCGGTTTGGTGGTAGCACAGTGTGTTCATTCGTAAAAGGCTTCGGATTAGGTTGCCGCTTTGCTAATAATAATGATTTAAAATACAATAATACTAAAATTAAAATAGGCTTGGCTATCGTCAAAAGGATATAATCAATGGAGCGAGCGGGTGTTATCGGCTGTATTGGCTGGGCCGGCTTGAGCTACGTGTTCCTAGTAGATCTGATACTTTCAACCACTGGTGGTTTTACGTAGGTGATACGAAGAACTTGTATCAATAGCCAAAAGACTGTCCATGGAAAAGCCATGTTAAACCGTGAATCAAGACAAACCTGGAATGCATACGGCCGGAAATATATATGAAGGTGCCATGGAAAAGCTGGAACCGTCACTGCGATATTAATCCGAGAGCGGAGACATACTCGACCTACGAGGGACTGCGTAAGTACTAAGAGCATCCATGCTCGCCGAAACAGGTTACCGAAGCGACTTTAAGATGCCATGCATCTTCTCGAGGGAGTATTCTAGCGCCTACTTGTAGGTGGAGCTTAGTAACAGCTAAAGACGGACTAAACCGAACGACCGGCACGTTGAACGCCCAATTATAGCATAGCGGTAGGTCCGTAGCACCTGCTTAGACCGTGACATGGTAAGCAGGCGTTTGTAGGGGATAGGCGATTGTGCGGCAGGTCTAGCTTTAGTTCACTGCATTTCCTAGAGCTGTAGTAATTCTTCCAATTTAAAATTAAATATCAATTACCTTTCAATCTCGACCATAAATAGATAATTTAGGTTAAGGAGCTTTAATTAATTGTATTATTGCTTCACTATGTATGCCAACCCTTGTCAATAGTACTGTTCTTTAAAACCCTGCGTCGAATCACAATACCTAGCTTAGGTATTGTCTCGTTTTTATTGCCCAGTGTTTCATGAACTGTAGTGTTCAGAAAGTTTCCTGTCGGAACAGAATGACTACCTGCCATCATTGTCTCATTAAGCACCTCGACTGGTTTATCGGTAGTATAGTTCATAAGATCCTCGTTCGGGCCAAAGCTAGACGGTCTAGACATTGTCTCATTAAACTTGCCATTTGTTTCATCGGTAGTGTTATTCATAAGAGTCTCAGTCGGAACAGCATGAGTATTTGAGGTTATTGTATCATTGTATAATCCATTCGATTCATAGTTAGTATTAGTCAAAAGATCCTCGTTCGGTTCAAAGTTATAAGCTGTGGTCATTGTCTTATCAAACATGCCATTTTTTCTCCCATAAGTACTATTTATAAAATCTCCAGTCGGAGCAGAGCTAGAAGGTGTAATCTGTGTCGTATCCATCATGTTAACTGTTTCCCCATAAGTACTATTCAAAAAACCCTTAGTCGAAATAGAGCTAGAAGGTGTAGTCTGAGTCGTATCCATCATTCCAATTGCTTCCCCATAAGTACTATTCATGAAATCTCCGGTCGGAACAGAGCTATAAGGCATAGTCTGAGTCGTATTCATCATTCCGACTGTTTCCCCATAAGTACTATTAAAAACCCCCAGTCGGAATAGAGTACGAACCTGTAGTCGTTGTCTCGTTCATCATTCCTACTGTCTCCCCAAGAGTACTATTCATATAAGTCCCAGTTGGAACAGAGTACGAACCTGTATTCGTTGTCTCGTTCATCATTTCAACTGTTTCATCGATACAGTTGTTTATAAAAGTATCAATTGGAGCAAAATAAAACACTGTATTCAATATAAACAGAATTATTCCAAGAATGATAAGTATAATACTGATAGTCCTGATTAACCTAGAATTTTTACCTAAATAGAAATAGGCAAAGACAAAAGGGAATATTAAAACCATTGGAATGCAGACAAAGTTACCAATAAACATAACTACAGTTTCAAGGCCAACCTTCCCAAAAATGTTTATCAGAGAAACAAGAAGAATAGTTACAAGGGTGCTTGCGAAAACAATGATCCCATCTGCTATTCTGAATCGTCTCATTATTAATAGGGTAATTTTACTTACGGAGGCCATTTGAAAGACAGAGCTAATAGTAAGTTGAGCAATTACCGCACTACCCAGCAAATAAGGTATATAGGTAAAATTGGGGTGGGTTGAAGAAATGAAATTTCTTAAATGAGATTTATGATATAACAATCCGTTAATTATGTCTCCATTGAGGTTGTTATTGCCAAAAAGCGCGTATACTACAATACAAATTATTCCATAAATGCTAGCTGAACTGATTGAGGCAACACCAGCTATAATAACAAGAGCCTTTTTTGTTTTAGTTCTTAGTTTAGCAAATATTTCAATGAAAAAATCTTGGCAACTCATAGCAAATAAAAAAATTACCATAGGTGTAAAAATTCCAGTTCCAGCCAAACTCAGTTCATCTTCATGTTTAAAATCCTTAAACACCGCAGTGACCATACATAAACAAATTGAGATTAAAGACATGCACCCAACACTCAAATATTCAAACCAATTTTTTGGCAAATTCTGAATTTGGGAAACTAATAATAATATTAGAGCATGTCCGCCAACAATTCCCGCATATATCTTATCATACTTTTCATCATTTTGAGAAATGTTGTAAAATGCTATCGATACATTACTTATAAACTTTTGATAGAATAAGCATACAGCGATTCCTGAAATGTAAATTGTTTTAAGTACTATACGACCCAACCATACATTAATTCCATTAGCCATCTTATAATATGAAATTTCTGGCTCTTGGTTTCCTGACGGCACACCCTGATTCTTTGCATTGCTGTTTGCTAAATTTGGCACTATTTCAATTGATCTGGAGAATTTGCAATGTTTTGTCCTTCAATTATTACGTTCGGCACTACTTCTTGTTGCTGATATTTCTTTAAATATAGTTCGATGTCCACTTTGCGGTCGCAGACATCAACCTTTTTATCATTGGCAATCTTCTCATTCGCCGATGCAAATAAAAAATAGGTTGATAATATAGAAAGTAATACTACTAAACCCAATAGACCAATACCGACCAGTACTCCAGGACAAGCAAACGAATGCGGCATATAATAAATTCCGACACCAAAAGCTGATATAATTAACATCGTTATTGCTTTTATCAATGAAATATTATTAAGCATGGGTTTGTTGAATTAATCAATTTATACACACTGTTATACTAAAAATTGATAGATTAACATACATGACACTTTGGATTTTTCTTGATTTAAATTATCCTATTGTCAATTTTAATCACGAAATTACTCCCAATAATCTTTATAAATCTTTCAACTATCCTTTTTTTTAATGTCATAAAGCTGAAAACGAATCTTTTTACCATATGCTTTGCCATCAAAACATTACAATAGAATCATCAGCCATTTCGATACTGGGGAAAGGAAAATAGTTTTGCTCATTATGCTATACTATGTGTTAAACAATAAGAGATGTTAATTAAATCTTTGGTTACCAAATAAGGATCAAAACTTTAATGATTTGTTTATATGATGATGTTGCGTCTTGGTGATTGTGCTTTCTCGCAAAGTATCTTTATAATAGATAAATCTAATTTTCAAGGTTAAATAATTTGTAAATTGAAGTTTCCTATTACTTAAACAATAGGGATTTAACAATCTGATGATATCTATAGTGTTTTTTTTACTAACAACGGTTTTTTAATCAAAAGACTGAAAAGGTGTTTAATTAGATAAAATTGATTGTACCTCGTACAAGTGAGATTGTGTAATAAATTCTTTTGAAAAACGGATCAAAATGACAGAATTATTTCTAATAGTTCTAGACATCAAGAATATATGTTTAGTCGCAGTTTTTGTGGTTTTAATTTATATTTAATTTAAAAAGCAGATATCAATATTTTGACTTCACCAGCTGCGTCTATGGTCTCTACAGAGGTTTAATAATTTGTTTTAGGACCTTCGGCTTGCGTTCATGAGAGGCCTTCGGAATCAGAAATTTTACTTGGAGTGTATGTTTTTAGGAGGCTAAACTCACTCTTTAGACACTAGAAGCAATAAATGACATTATTTTAATTTTTTGGTACATTTTATATGGGAAAAAGTCTCTATGTGTTTAAAGATGGGGTTACAGATGTTTGGGCTACAAAATTCCCTGTTAAATAAATTTAAGAAAATAATTATGAATTTCATAGATGTTTGTTTATTAAACATTTAAGCAATAAAGACATTAAATAATCATGGGGCAGCAACGAATACTCTAAAATAGCTTTACCTAACTTATCGGAAAATACGAGATAGTTAAAATTTTCGAGTATAGAAGATGGCAAACAGCACTAAAAATATATCGTTTGAAAGTAAAAGGTACTTGTTGTGTTAAGGTTTTATAGAGTACGTGGCAATTTTTTTCTGCTTCGTAGATGGATGTATATGCAATTGATGGCAAGTTTAAAAAGGAATATTCAATACTATTTGAAAAGGAACATTACAAAAATAATCTGTATTTACTGATGCTTGGGCTTTGGGTTTTAATGAGCTCGAAAAAACCAACTAACAATTGACCGGCGATAACTATCCTTCTCAATCATTTACATAATCTAAATAATTACGCTTAAATCATCAAGTACAATGTTTATGTATCTAAGTGTAACCCTCTGTGGTCTAGTGTTCAGACTTCTAACAGCTAACTTAAAAAACGTGAATCTGACACACCAACAGAGGTTTATTTTTTGAGAATCCAGGTTATAAAGGAACTGTGGCTAACATAATGTAAAGGATCAACATATGTAAAATATATAAAGGAGTGCTCCCGCATGCCGTTAAGTTTGCAGAGATTCTCAGTCTCGATTGATTGCCTCTTTAAACCCACATGTTCTTTAAATATATGTAAAAAAACCTTTTGGTCAACGGAGAAGGGTGTGGGATCAGATCCAATTATACACATCAACTAGGGACTGAATGATGTTGAAAGGACAAAAAAAACTGGACATGAATGATCATCCTTAGGACCTTTCTTTCGGAATCCGTACACATGCCGAAACTCGTGGGCGAGGTGAGTTTAACCGTGAAGCCGGTGGTGTAAGGATGTGAACAATGCATTTATGATAGGGAAGCGATAAGATGCGGATCTTGAAGACTCCTTCCCCAGATATTGACACCACGGTTGCCAATAACGCTCTTTGTGCAGTGTTGCGACTTTGATAGAGGATTAGGTGCGATATGTGAAAGGATGTCGTCTAAAGCCAATGCTATTGGTCTGGTAACATTTTCCGCACACGGTACCCTTGGGGTGGTAATTTTAGTGGATTTAATTAATTGTATCAGGTGTAGAGACGGCCACAGCTGTTATATCCAGTTTTCTATGGAAGTTTTCTTCACTTCAGGCTACTTAAACAAAAACGCTTAGAGGAGACCCATTGTTTTCGTAAAGGATTCCTTAACTTAGGGTTGTTTACAAACCAGAACCTGAGAAGAAGACTCGTTTTGCGTCTATAGGATTGAAATATCTTTTTTGAGAAAGGTGTGAAATGATCTCACTGTATCGGCAATACATGTCGGTAAAACACAAGGCTTATCAAGATGATAGAAAGACTAACATAATGACAAGGGGAGGCACAGCATGATTAAGGTTCAAACACCTACAATTGTTCTCTAACTAAGCATTATCGGAAGTTTTAAATTTCGTAATTATTCTCCTCAAGATAGTATTTTTAATGATCGAACCGAGATACGAGGGATACTCGTATTCTCAAGGAACTTACAGTTAAGCACAACATACCTGACATCTTCGTCCTTGATAAGATCAAGAAGGCGTCTCTGGTAGTTAAATTAGCATTACGAACTTCGACCGCCTACTCGCTGAAGAGGTTGGCTAGAAACATAAGTTGATCGTCCGGCCAATCACTTTGGTGCATTACACGGGTTCGAGACAAGAATAGTCCCGTTTGTGATAACTGTAACGGTATGGTAACAATTTTCTTTAAACCTTTAAATAGGAACTACCAGTCGACAACGCATGAGTCTGACATGGGTCCAGAGTCCATAAGGTGACAATGGAAAGCTTATCATGTTAAGTTCGAAAGGAATTTACAACTCAGATGTGGCTTATGAGTTTGTAAGAGAAAAAAAAATCCGGTCTTAAAAACCCCAAATTCAAAGTTTTTCTTCCGGCTGTGATTTATATTGAAAATTCTAATCTCTGACAGATACCCAATATAATATTAATATGTGCAGAGGTTGATTTTTAACCAAGGAAACTTTAATGCTGATGCCTTAATTTACTACTAGCCATCAACTTTAATAAACGATATTTTCTCATTGCAGGATAGTCATATATTTATTAAACTAAAATGTGAATGTCTTTGTAACTATTTGATAGACAAAAATACAATATTTTGTGTCATCGCTGGTGATCAATATTTAGATTCTAAAAAGTGACAAGATACAGTAATTTTTTGTTATCAAATAATTTTGTTGAAATTTTTAGCATTGCAGACTGATGACATTAGATATCTTGTTTTGCACCAGATGATAGTTTTTGGTTTTATCTGAATTGTAGTAAATAGTAGAGTATTGCTAATGAGCCGTGTGTTGAACTGTAGGATCATAAATGTCACCACATGATATTTCTATATATTTTTACACGATGTTCTTTTTGCAACATTGGCACTAATAATTTTAATACCGTCTTACATCGTTAACAAGTTTCAAAATAAGATTTAATTGATACCCTATGAAATTTTTTTTCTTTTTTATGATTTTAAATTGTTCAAACATGACCGAAAACCAGCATTTTTTGAATATTCGTTTGCATTTGCTTGGCCTCTAAACTCATTTTAGTGGCTAGTTTGTTTAGATTGTCAATGTTTTCTTTCCTTTGGATAATCAAATTAAGAGACTGGGCTAGAATGTCCTTTGTCTCACCAACAGCTTCTAAGCCCTGCTTATAGCGTGAGCTACGATTAAACTCGTCACTAAGCGAAGAAAGGCGAGAGTCAAACGAGTAGTATGTGGCCCGTGGGTCGTCATTGTAAATCTTAGAAAATTCTACAAATAGGTCTTCGAAGTATTTTAAAACACTTCCTTCTGTTGAATACACATCGACTATCACAGCCAGCACAAAAGAAGGATAAGTTTTAAGCATGAAAGTTATTCCGTCATTTTCGGATTCAAATTTATAAAACTTTCCGTCACCAGCCTCGGGAAGAGAATCAAAGACTGCATTAAGCTCTTTAAGCACGTTGTTGCCTATTTTAGCATTTTTACCTTGCGGAGAAAACTCTCCTGTTAAAATTTGTTTAGTCTGCATCTTCTTTATGAGCGTGTAGAGAATCGCCATTGGGGTTGGTGGCAACTACATTTTTAAATATTGAAAATTAGAATTCAGGACGTTCGTACCCCTTTAAAGGCCCATCAGAATAAAATATTTTAGGTCTAAAGGATTCTTGTTCCTGCATTACCGAACTCTTTCTAAACTTTCTTTTCAAATTGTCTAGTCCCTGAATGCTGGCGTATGTCAATTGGGCTATTTTATTACTAGAAAACTTCTTCCAGCCTTTGTTATTCACCTTTTTATAAAGAGAACCCACACAAAGGGAATCGATTAGGTTAACAAAGGCGTATCCAACGTTACACTTGTTTTTAAAATCCATTCTTAAATATACAAAGTCGTAACAACCAAAGTGGTGCTCGTTTAAAAGATCAATTAGCATCTTTTGTGTGTACTTATTCGGAATGTTTTTGATCATACAAGTTGTTCATTTGTCCCTACCCGATTGAACTTCACCAATGTAAATTTTGTATTGTAAATCTACTTGCATGTAATAAAAGACCTCAACTGTCTTAAGAAATAAACTTTTGTCATTCTTCATTAACTTACAATGGCAGGAGCTCTCATCCTTCCCCACTAAATCGCATTTGGTTATGGTTTTAGATTCGCGAGTGGGGCTTGTCTCCTTTTCTGGGGGCTTCTCAATATTTGTTCGACTGTTTTTATGATTTTCCTTCCCGTCTTCTTCCTTTTCAATATTCGATTGATCCGGTTTTTGGCTGTAATAATTGCAAATTCTCTCTAAAACTTTTGAATCGTAAAGTCTAATTGGCGTGTAGTGAAACTTTTTAAACTCCATAAAGTAGTTGTTTATCCGTTCAGAATTAAGTCCAATGACTCTCTGAATGTCTTTAGTTGTAATAAAAGGCATTATTGTATCTTTGTCATCAGCAGGAACAAATCCTTTATACTTTAAAATGTACTGGGGAAATGAAAACCCCTTATTAGAATATTCCTTAGAGTTCAGGTCGTCTTCTAGTTTTGTCACGTTTTCATTAAGTGTATCCTCAAAGTGATCCTCAAAAGGGAACTCGTTAATATGCATTTTGCATAAATCATTTTTCCTTTTAGTCAAAAAAGCATAAAAGTAATGATTATGCACTTTATAGACGCCGTTCCTAGGCTTATACGCCGATGTACTATACTAAAATATAGAAATCATAGAATGCATGTATTTAACGCATACTAAATTATTCTAACGCGTATTACATTTGATCATTTAGTATGTTAGTAAAGGCCATTAATGGCCTTTTGTATAATCAACTTAAAATCTTTGGCTTTAGTTTCTCCCCAATGGAAGACGATGATTTAAAAAGGTCGATAAACTGCATTGAAAATGTAATTTCTAACTACAGAGAAGTTTTGGAAGGAATTAGAGAAGAAAAAGCAAACTCGGAGAAGCTTATAAAAATTCACGAGGATATCTCAACAATTCAAACGCTAGTGAATAAAAAGATTTAGTTATTAAAGTTATTAAGAGTCTATTAATAAGTTGTTTACATCAATAGTGTGAGTCGTGTGGACAACAATCATGTAAACACATTTAATGGACTGACGGTCCGTATAATACTGTCATAGGTAAAACGCGATAACGGTTCTTATAACCATTTAGCGGTACACATAATAATAACATTATATTGAAGGCAGCTAGGGCCTAGGAGCTACCTAGCTACTTCCGATAATATTAATTTACTAGAAACGTACTATTGACTCTAATTTAATTAAACTTTAGAAAGACTACGAAAACTCAAAATTAGCTAATTTAGATTTAAAAGGAATTAAAAGAAAGATGCCGAAAAACAAACACTCGATTTATTCGCTATTTAACAATTTATCGCGGTACGGACACAAAGTTAATTAGCAGACCTAAAAATAGCGAATGTCTAATTACATTTCAAAATTCGTCAATTTATAACACAAAATAATTAATAATAATTACGACTCCCACTTGACCATTTCTATGTCGGAGCGGGGGTGCGCAGGAACATGGCGGCAACGCGTAGGCCAATAGGCGATCGTTACGCATGCGGCCATATTTACGTGGGCGGAGCTAACGCAATGCGTAGTGCCATCTCCTAAAATCAGGTGATCGTGACGTCAGGTGGCGTGATTCTTATGCCTCGTTTACGTGCAAGTTGCAACTTGCCTCGCAACTTGCACGACGACTCGCCACACTACTCCCCCGCTGAGACCGTGACTACGGGCGGAAAAAATCTGGAAACCGGACCGTGCGTCCACTCCTCGTCTTCTTGACCGCCGTCTGGTCTTCGGCTGGTGGACTGTCCAGGGTTGATGAAGGCGTCTCTCTCGCGACGAAGGCTGGTTTCACGCGGTCTATCGTGACCTTCTGTGTCTTCCCTTTAATATCCAAGTCCAACGTCTTCTTGTCTCGCTGGAGCACCTTGTAAGGTCCAAGGTACGGGGCTTCAAGTGGTCTTCGTGCAGGACCCTGACGGAGGAAGACGTGTGATGCCTTGTCCAGGTCTTTTGGCACATAGAACGGACGACTGGAGCTAGTGTGCCAAGACGTGGGTTGAGGTGTCAGCTTCTGCATGTGGGAACGAAGTCTGCTCACCAAGCTGCTCATGTCTACGGGCTCGTTGACAGTGGAAGTGAAGAACTGCCCAGGTAGACGTAGCGGTTCACCGAAGACTAGTTCTGCTGCCGATGCCTGAAGGTCTTCTTTCCACGCGCTGCGGATGCCAAGGAGCACCCAGGGCAGCACCTCGGTCCAGCTCGTAGTGGCGTGGCAGGTGATGGCGGCCTTGAGCTGGCGATGCAAACGCTCAACCAGGCCGTTGGCAGCGGGATGGTAGGAGGTGGTCAGGTGGTGAGAGGCCCCGACTAGGGCAGCGAGTTCCTTGAAGGTGTGGCACTCGAACTGCCTGCCACGGTCGGTGGTGATGTGCTCGGGGCAGCCGAACCGCGCGATCCACCCAGAGGTTAGGGCGGCTGCGCAGGTCTCGGCAGTGATGTCCTGGAGCGGGTACGCCTCAGGCCAACGGGTGACGCGATCGACGACTGTGAGGCAGTACCTGAAGCCAGAAGATAAAGGTAAGGGACCAATAATATCAAGGTGGATGTGGCGAAAGCGTGCTGATGGAGTCTTAAATGCTGACAAAGGTGCTGTCGTATGCCTCGTCACTTTGCTTCTCTGGCATGCTTGACACTCCTTAGCCCATTGTCGACATTCCCTGCGCATTCCAGGCCAGACGAACCTTTCTGATACAAGGCGAACTGTTCCCTTCACGCCTGGATGGCTCAGGCCATGAAGAGAGTCAAAAACTTGCCTGCGAAAAGATCTCGTTATAAAAGGTCGTGTACCTGCAGCGGTGTCGCAATATACCTCGACACCTGACTCTGGCATCCTCAGCTTCTCCAACTTGAGACTCGAGCCATTCTGGAGCAAATCCTGCAACTCGGAGTCCGTTGCTTGTTCGCGGGCCAGGGAATGGTAATCTAGGGGCAAACAAACTTCATTAATGCGTGACAAGGTATCGGCCACAACGTTGTCCTTACCAGCCACGAATCTAATGTCAGTAGTGAACTGGCTGATGAAGTCCAGATATCGGAACTGACGAGGAGAACAGTTCTCTCTAGGTGAGGCAAAAGCAAATGTTAGTGGCTTGTGGTCAGTAATCACCGAGAAGGTTCTTGCTTCAACCATGTAACGAAAATACCTGATCGCTTCGTAAATAGCCAGGAGCTCTCGATCATAAGGGCTGTACTTCCTCTGAGAAGGTCTGAGCTTCCTGGAGAAGAAAGCGAGCGGCTGCCAGTCTTTATCCTTCCTCTGCTGCAGAACAGCTCCGATCGCTGAGTCAGAAGCATCGGTCTGGATTGCAAGCTCGGCCTGAGGGTCTGGGTGAACCAAGAGTGCTGCCTGTGAAAGATTCTGCTTACATTTATTAAAAGCGTCTTGCAGCTCCGGCGTCATGGTGACTGGATGAGAACCTTTGACTTTCGGTCCTGTCAAAAGGTTGTTGAGGGGTGCCTGCAAGGAAGCTGCGGAAGGTAAAAAGCGACGATAGAAATTGATCATTCCCAGGAAACGCCTTAAATCCTTAATTGTCTTGGGTGCTGGGAAGTCCAGGATTGCTTGCACTTTGGTCTCAAGAGGTCGAATACCTGCGGCAGAAACTCTGTAACCCAGAAACTTCACCTCAGACTGACCGAAATTGCATTTGTTGGTGTTGATCAGAACTCCATACTCTGCTAGCCTTCTAAAAAGAGTCTTTAAGTGCTCCTGATGCTCCTCATCATCACGGCTGAAGACCAGAATATCGTCCAAGTACCCGTAGCAAAAATCTAACCCTCGGAGAACCTCATCCATGAAACGCTGGAAGGTTTGCGCAGCGTTACGAAGCCCGAACGTCATATACGGGAATTCGTATAGTCCGAAGGGTGTCGTGATGGCAGTCTTGGGTATATCCTCCTCAGCAACAGGGATCTGGTTGTAGGCCTTGATCAAGTCCACGGTGGAAAACATGGTGCTACCTACAAGCTGGTCAGCAAAATCCTGAACGTGCCTGATGGGGTATCTGTCTGGAACTGTGCGAGCGTTCAGCGCTCTGTAGTCCCCACAGGGTCTCCAGCTGTCATCCTTCTTGCGGACTAGGTGAAGAGGCGAAGACCAAGCGCTCTCTGATCTGCGCGCTGTACCACTCAGCAGCATCTCGTCGAATTCCTGTTTTGCGATTTTCATCCGCGCAGGATCGAGACGACGAGGGCGGCTGGACGTTGGAGGACCTGGAGTAGTGCGAATATGATGCACTGTGTTGTGCTTGGGAGTACCTGGTCTACCAGCAGGGCGCGTTATTTCGGGGAACTCTCTCAGCAGTCTATCGTAGTCCGTATTCCCCAGGGTTGTGCGAACTGAAGAAATATTCTCAGCAGCCTTGACACGAGGTGCGGCAACTGTAATTGATGTGACACCGTCGATTAAACGTTGGTTGCGACAGTCGACAAGTAGGTTGTAGAAACCTAGAAAATCGACGCCGATGATAGGCTTGGAGACGTCTGCAACTATAAATCGCCAAGTGAATGCGCGACGCAGGCCTAAGTCCAATGTAAGCGGCAAATAACCATAAGTGGCAATAACTGTTCCATTTGCAGCGAACAGCTCGTACTTGGTCTTGATGCGTGGCTCCCGTACAGCGGATCGCGGGAATACACACAGGTCTGAACCCGTATCTACTAAGTATTGTACCTTAGTTTTACGATCCGTGATGAACAGGCGGCTCGAAATAGCTAGGCAGTCGTTCGCCGCCACTAATGGCTGCCCAAGGTGTTTCCCGAACTACCAGGCTTCTTCTTGTAGCTGCAGGGCTGGATACATTTTAGAGCCCGGTCGCCAAACCGGTGGTGGTACCAGCAGAAGGGGCGATCTCTAGACTGGGAACGAGAGCGAGAACGAAAGCGTGACCTCCATGGACCTCTGGATCGGGAGCGATGGCGTTCACGGAGCTCCATGCTCATTGTCTCCAACCTTCTGCTCAAGTCGGCTACTGTCCGGGTCAACATCTCGATGGATTGATGAGTAGAAGTCGAAGCAGGTGAAAAATCAACCATCGGTGGCATCGGGGGTGCACTGGCGCCAGCTACTTGCCCGTTCACTGTCACGATGTCGTTTATTCTGTCCGCCAATTCAGCAACGTTCTCAAGGCTCATGTTCACCTGCGATGCGACTACGGTTTGCAAGTTGGTTGGTAGTCTACTGGACCATATCGTACGTATGAGATCTTCAGGTACGGTGGGACCGGCCAGTTGTTGCAGGTAGCGGAGAAACTGCGAGGGTTTTCTATCACCCAACTCCTCATGCAAGACGAACTGCTTTAACTTCCGCTCCTGTGATGCTGAGAGTCTCTTAATCAGCTCGGTCTTCAGCTTCTCGTACTTTCCTGAAGCTGGTGGAGAAACGACCAGGTCCCGAACTGCCATGGTATGCTGGGGGTCCAGTTGAGACAGTACGTAGTAGAATTTGGTGGTATCCGCTGTAATATTTGATAAAACAAACTGACCTTCCAACTGTGCAAACCATAGCATAGGGTCTTCTGCATTGAAAGTTGGTGTCCGTACTCCAACACGGCATGCTTCTTGCAGCACGTCTTTGGCAGGTGCAGGTTCGGCAGCAGGCGCGCAGACTGGTGCAGCGGCAGGTGCAGCGGCTGGTGCAGCAGTTGGTGCAGCCGGAAGTGTCCTACCTTGGTCCGCCATTTGGTCACCTGTGCTGATGCTGATGCTGATGAACCGAAGGGGCGTGTGCTGACAGGGGTCACCAGTGAAGGCAGCTAGGGCCTAGGAGCTACCTAGCTACTTCCGATAATATTAATTTACTAGAAACGTACTATTGACTCTAATTTAATTAAACTTTAGAAAAGTGTAGTGAGAAAGCCCGATGATGCCGATGCGGAGTCGCCCAGGCCGCGGTACATTGCGGCTAGTGGACGATGTACCCGATGAGGCGATGCTGGCTGGCGCGGTGCGGAGGGGCGGGGAGTGATGATGATGAAGGAGGCGTGTTCTGTCGAGGGTCACCAGTGAAGGCAGCTAGGGCCTAGGAGCTACCTAGCTACTTCCGATAATATTAATTTACTAGAAACGTACTATTGACTCTAATTTAATTAAACTTTAGAAAAACTACGAAAACTCAAAATTAGCTAATTTAGATTTAAAAGGAATTAAAAGAAAGATGCCGAAAAACAAACACTCGATTTATTCGCTATTTAACAATTTATCGCGGTACGGACACAAAGTTAATTAGCAGACCTAAAAATAGCGAATGTCTAATTACATTTCAAAATTCGTCAATTTATAACACAAAATAATTAATAATAATTACGACTCCCACTTGACCATTTCTATGTCGGAGCGGGGGTGCGCAGGAACATGGCGGCAACGCGTAGGCCAATAGGCGATCGTTACGCATGCGGCCATATTTACGTGGGCGGAGCTAACGCAATGCGTAGTGCCATCTCCTAAAATCAGGTGATCGTGACGTCAGGTGGCGTGATTCTTATGCCTCGTTTACGTGCAAGTTGCAACTTGCCTCGCAACTTGCACGACGACTCGCCACAATATGATTCGCTTTCTAAAGCCGTCACATATCTTACTATCCTTAAATAAAAGCAATTACCTCTCCATAATCTTCCTCTTTAATCACGCGCGGCTTCTCTGGCCTGCTCTAAAATCTTTTAAAGCCCCTTCATGAACAAAAAGAATCAAGACGAGTTGGTTTTGAGACACATAAAAAACACCGATGACATGGCAGAAAGCGTGTTATTTTATACAAAATTCACCTCAGTCTATACCATTAAAGACAATGAGTGGGTCGAGACTGGAATAGAAGGCACCTGCATCGTATATTCAAGATTTTGCTCCAATCAAAAGGTATTGCGAGTGGTTAACAGAAAAAATTTAAAAGATTTTTTCCTGTTGATAAGCGAAGAAACTGAAATCAAAAGAAATGAAAACATTGTGATATTTAAAAAACAAAATACAAATAATGTTTTCGGGGTTTGGTTTTGTGATCATAAAGCCACCGAAGGGTTCTTTAATTGTATATCAAACCATAGTTGCCCATTCAATGGATAGGAAAGTCTCTTTGATTCTTCAACGATGTTGTTTGATGTTCCCAAAAGATCATAAAAGATTCTAATTGAGATCAAATTGTTTGCTATTGGTGATGTGCCTTTAAAAGGCTTTTACATTTTATTCTTTGCAACAAGCAGATGAAATGCAATAGAAGGTAAAAGGATTATTTAAGAGGCTAACATTCCTATTCTACATATAAATTATTATTTAACAGTAATTTTTTGATGTTTGCAACCTCTTCTATGTGTAATTTGTGAAGGCAAATAGCTATCTTTAATATTAATAAATTCCTGCATTATACGTTTATAAGCGGTATTTAGCAATTTATCAATTCCTTTATTTACATAATCATTCTAATCAGAACATTTGTTTTATAAACTTGATGTTTGTTCAGGGTATGTCAGACGATAAAAATACGAAATTTACCTATAGTACACTAAGATACGACCTTTCGGACAAGATAGGAGAAGGCACATTTGGTGAAGTCTATAAAGGCTTTAAAAATGACCAGGAGTTTGCAATTAAGAAGCTCCACAGACACTGCGGGGGAATACAATTAAGTACGGTCAGGGAGATTAAATGCCTAAGGGACATGCACCATGAAAACATCATTTCTTTATTAGAAATAAATGTCTACGAAGAAGATGTTTTCTTGGTCTTCCCATACTTTAGATTCGATTTGACTAAGTATCTTGCTCGCAATATCCCTAATAAAAAGGAAATAGTCCATATTATAAGGCAACTGGCTGACGGTCTTGCGTTTCTACACGGGAATAAAATAATTCATCGGGACTTAAAGCCTGGAAATATTCTTCTTGACTTCAATTTGAATGTTAAGATAGCCGACTTTGGGATGGTAAGAACTGCAAATCAATCTGGGGTCTACAGTCCTGGTGTTGTTACTCTGTGGTACCGCGCGCCTGAAGTGATTTTAGGAGCACAGAAGTATGACTATAAGATAGACATTTGGTCTTTAGGATGTATAGCAGCAGAAATGATATTAGGGCATCCCCTATTCCAAACCAATTCCGAGATTAAAATGTTGGAAAATCTAATTTATATTTGCGGGCCTATAAATAAGCGAACATGGCCCGATGTAGTAAATTTACCTAATTATTCCCTTGTAAATCTTCCTCAATCCCCAAGGAATCTACGGAAGTTTTTGAACTCGAATTTCGATGATGTTGTGGATCTAATTGATCAGATATTGGTGGTGGATCCTTCGGCTAGACCTACTGCCAAGGATATTGTGGAATTGCCTGTCCTGAAGTCGCATGATATTGACTATATCAATGAGATTGGAAAAAGATATAATCAAAGAAACTTTGGAAATTAAAACTTTAATCGGCATTATTCAATTACATCTTCTTTATTCAACCCAATGGCCTTAAGAAAATATTTTGTACAATCAAATCGTTCACTACTTGCTCTTTTTAATTCAAAAATCTTATCTCTTGTAATTTCCACGAGTTTGAACTTCTTTTCTTCGTCTACAAGAGAAATGAAAACAGCCAAAAACATCCAAATATGCTCACTGTCTAGATAGCTTGTATCGTTAACAATTATGTAGTAGTAGAAATATGAGGCCAATTCGTTATTGTTAATTAAAAGAGACGTAGCGAGCAGTATACCCGAGTCTCTATACATAAACATCTCTACAAATGATTTTTGTATTTCTTCATAGTTTACGGATGGTAAGATCGTTAATTGTTCATTCAAAAAAGTCTTTAGCACAGTTGGGTTGTTTAGGGCTTCATAATTATTCACTAAACATATGTAAATATCCTTCACATCGTCCGGTACGATTAATTTAAATAAGTAACTTAAGAGAATAAAGAACTTATCGTATCTAACGAATTCCACTATATCGCCCTTAACACATTCAAGAACATCCTGGACTGTTGTATCTTCATGCTCATGGCGATACGTGTTGTATAAGATAAGCTTTTGAAGAAGATTCTCCAGCTTATAATTATATTTATAATTGTCTTCAAGAGAGTCTAAAGATAGTCCGACATGATGATGAGGAGACGCGAACGATTTTTTAACTTCCTTCCCAAATACAACATAGGGTACTTTCTTTTCTACTGACTCGCTTAAGGGACATGGAGATTTCTCTTTATTATCAGCAAAAAATACACTGTAATCTATGCCAGAAGATGAATGCTTTATGTTTTTTAGGAATATATCAGCTACATAATCCTTTTCTTTTGTTGTCATAAAATTAGTTTGTTTCATGGGATACAATTGAGGGAAGAATAAGACAATGTAGAAGGAAGTAAAAGAGCCTTATAATAGCAAAAGAAGATAAATTAAACTTATGTATAGCAAAGGAAATTGGAAGAATCGCTTTGTAAAGTATGTAAAGGACTGTGATAATTCAGGCAGTTGATTTGAGTTATAGTCTTTGGACACAACCATATGGCAAAAACAAATTGGAGTTTTCTAGTGGCAGTTTGCTACATAGTAATAAAATTCGTCCTAAACTTGATAGTTCTAAAATAAAGTGGAATGAGGATATTTGGGTTATAAAGCCTAATACAGATATATAGGCATAGCAATGTCAAACCAAAGTACATGGAATGGCTTAAAAAAAACATTAGACACGGTTATTTTGTTGTGATATCCCTAGAGTTATGTTAACGGGACACCATGTCTGTAGGAATAAGGACTATGTAATGAAAATTAAATAATGCTACAAAATGCTCGAATCTATCAAAACGTTTTGTCATTGTTATCATTGCGCAACAGCTTTGTATTATTGCTACTTGTACTTAAAATAAAAGCTTTATGTGTTTAACAATTGACATTGCGATTATCTTGTATGATCCAGATTACATAATCTTATGTCACACACATAAGCTTACATAATATAATGGTGGACATACAAAGATTATTTTATTTGTACGTGCAGAAGATCATGTTACTTAAAATCATGCAACTATTTTTTTTTACAGGTTTGTATGCCCTATGCTGGGCTTTATTTTAATGGTGTTTTAGCTACAATTGTCACAACAGGTTAAATAATGATAAAAATTTTAATAGTTATCAAGTAGAAATAATAATACACCGAGCAAACTAGGCAGCCAACTATAGATCACTATGTCCCAATAATTATACATTTGATCCTTACTTTAAAAGGCAAATCATATATTTAAATTGTCAGCTATTACACCATATCACAAGATGAAAGTATAAAATGAGGGTTTCAACAAGATTGTATTGAGATTTGGATCGTAAATAATCCATCGGTGTATCCATAATGGTTGATGTCGGGTTAATAGACTTATTTTATTGCATCTTTTACGAAATTAAAACTATAAAAAGGCTACTCTTAATGAGGCTTTTAGGCGGCAAAAGGATGTTTACCCAATGAGCTTCAGTCAAGGAAAGTCACTAAGGATCCTCAGCACGACCTCTACCTATATTAAAATAACTTATTTGACCGGTTACAATGGACAGACAGTCACACCCAAAGCAATAATACACTATCTTCTCGTTGCAATGATATTAGCTCTATATTTGTGAGACCGTTAGAGCTTACATTATCCTTTGTATTGCATTACTTTGACAACGAAGTCTTATGGGATGTCTTTAGAATGCTTTTCATTGTTTAGATTTGCCTTTAATATCTCTTGCCGGATGTTGAAGTAGCCTGGATAAAGTCCTATAAGGTGGATTTTTTTATTAATATGTTATGTGTAATTTATACAAAGAATTTAGGATGGTAGAAGAAACGAAGAAAGTGGCCTTAAAAAGTTATATTTGACTGCAAGTTTGACGTTTTTTATACACATACTGAGGTCTTTACACAATATTACCTTTCTGGCTATCTAAATAGGAAAACAAATGCAACTTTTGAAGTCCGTGATTAAACTTATGTTCTTATGATGTCCATTTATGTTCTACCGCAAAATTACTTAGGGACATATCTAGCTTTATGTGTCAAATCAGGCACAACTCTAAAAATTAATCACCAAAGAAAGACGAAGACATTGTATTACGTTTGTCAAACTCAGTAGTAGATTTTAAGACCTGTCTTTTTGACATTGACATACTATAAAAAACTAATAAATTTCCCAAATTATCTATAAACCGTCTTCGTTAGATCTCCATTATATGTATAAACCATTCGAAACTTTTGATATTCTAAGGTGTTGTTTTAGTTAGATCGTATGTAGGTATTTTATAATAGAATTGATTTTTAGCTGCTTCGCCCTAAAATCTTTTTTACCTTTCAAAATCCTTTTACGGATATCATGTTGTGATAGCTACTTTATAACCCTTCCACACAGGGTTTTAGTCACCACGGGATAGATGAACTATTTAATTAATTAAATAGTCATGCTTAAATATTGTGCAAACTTATCGCCATAATACTTTGCATACAAAACATATATTGGAAGCATATAAAACTCTTTATTTTACTCTAGTTGGAGTTGTTTATAACTCTAGAAGTTGTGTCGATGTTGAGGGGTTGTGGATTGGTTGTTTCGGGCTCGTTAACTTTGTTGTAATGTTTACCTTTAGCTTTACTGTTTAATTTTGCAGTATTTGATTTTCCACCATAACCTTTGGATGATGGAGAGGTGTATTTCGATGTTTCTGGATTTGAAAATAGATTTGATCTCATACGCTGAGGACCACAAGAGCCATCAGAGCAACCACCTTGTCTTCTAGGACCGCATGAGCCATCAGAGCAATCTCTTTGGTTTCTAGGACCGCAGAATCTATCAGGGCAATCTCTTTGGTTTCTAGGACCACAAGAGCCATCTGAGCAACCACCTTGTCTTCTAGGACCACAAGAGCCATCTGAGCAACCACCTTGTCTTCTAGGACCACATGATCCATCTGAGTAATCTCTTTGGTTTCTAGGACTACATGATCCATCGGGGCAATCTCTTTGGTTTCTAGGACCGCAGGAGCCATCTGAGCAACCACCACGATTTCTGCTATCAACGTTTCCACATTGTTGCATAGGTCTTATTGCTATTGCTAAAGTCATGTAAACTAAATTTTGAAGCTTCATATATCTGACAAAAAATGTTCTTAAGTAGTTTTTACACTCCTTTAAATATATTACATCTAATATTGTTTATAATAATATTGATCATGAAATATTAAAATAGAATGGTTGTAGTAAAAAACCATTATATTGCAGTCCTTTAATAGATAAGATGAAATTTTCTACATGATTATAATGAACAAAAAAACGTTTTAAATTTTACTAACATGATCATTAACCCATTACGATTATTGTGTTATGTGTTTATATCGCTTTCAAAAAGTAAAAATCAAAAAGCTTTAGGTGTAAGACAGAAACCTGTATTTATTAACTGATACTACTTCTCTTAGGAACCAATGCATTACATATCGTATTTAATATCGCAGAATGTCCCTTAACCCATTTGGACCCAAAAGCAAACTACAGTAAAAATAATTATTTTTTCTTTATTTATCTATTAATAGGGCTCTTACAAAGTGAAAATACCAAAAAGAAATTTAAAAAAAAGTTTGCAAGTATTAAAAAAAACACTGTCCTTGTACAGGGACAATGGGCTCATGTGTGGTAGTTTTCGAAACAATTGTTGTTTTCGATACACAATGTTTTTATGCATTTTTTGCACTGCCATCGTACTTTTTTATGGCAAATAACACATCGTAATTGGTTTGGCAATCTCTGCGGAAAGTGTCCTACTCCATCTGCTGCAACTCCCGGAACAGCCGATGATGGTTTTCGTCTCCGATCATTGCGCCCATCAGATTTCAAGTAAAATCGTGTAATTGTTCGACGGAATTGCAGCTGGTCCATTTTTTCTTCATGAGTCAAAGAATGCAGACGCCAGGCATTAGCAATAGACAGGTCAAGCATGTAGGTGAATAGCACCCACCACCATTTTTTGCCCCTAATAGCCGATCTATATACTGCGATAGATTGATCCGCCTGATCCACACCACCCATACCTTTATTATAACTTTGAAAGACATGTGGAATGTCCATATCTACCTTTTTCTTTTGTCCAGTATCCCATCTTTTAACTTTTCCCAAGGGATGAACCGTGTCGAAATTGGTGCCCATAGTGCATACGCTGTTATCAAGCCAACGAACGAACAAAATTTGATTAGTGGTATCAAAACGATAGTCGTAATGAGCTCTTGTCTTTTTTTTCATATCTTTGACCGATATCAGGGGACATTTTTTAGTTCGATTCTCCCGAACAGTGCCCGTCGCTCGATATCCAGACTCACGTAGTTCTTTTAGCAAACCATGGCTGGTAAAAAAGTTGTCAAAATAAATAATATGCTCGTTTGGAACGCATTGACTTTTTGCCAGCAAAAGTTTCACAACTTTTGACCCCAATGGTTTGTTTGTTGTTACCGTTGATGATTTGCCACAGTAGATATCAAAAGCATAACAATAACCATCAGCACTAGCTATCATCCAGTTCTTGTAACCGAATCGCACTGGCTTTCCTTTTATGAATTGTTTTGCAGGATGTCGTCCAAAGTATTTGATCATAGATTCATCAATAGACAATTGTTCGTGAAATACACCCCATTGTAAATATTTTTTTATGAGAAGGTCAGCAAGCGGTCGTATTTTGAACATCCTATCAGTGGATCCGGCAGCATTTTCGTTATCACAGAAGTGCAAAAATTTCTTTATTTCGAAATATTTATTTTTTGACATGGTTTTAGTAACAATTGGCACATTACAATCTTCGTCCAGGGACCAATATAAACGTTCTCTAGCTAATGTATGATACCCCGTTAGCATGAGTATTCCAAAAAATTTTTTGAGATCATCAACGGTCACATGAAAGTCATGTTTGTTGTTTTGTGCAGCATAAAGTTTTGTGTTCACTAAAATCATCTGCATGACTTCTTCATCAAAAAACTTTTCAAATATCTCTACTGGGCCTAAATCTTTCAGTTCATTTTCTACATTTTCTCTGCGCTCTTGAAGATCATCACTGGTGGAAGCAATGTCACCGTAAGAACCTTCAGATTTGCGCCACTTTGGTTCAGTCTCTGGAGGCTTCCTAGAACGTTTTTGCAGGGGCTCATCATCACTGCTATCCCAATCCTCGTTATCCTGAGTAGCGAAGACTTCTACTCTACCAGGTATATCTCGCGGCAATATGTTTTGGTGAATGTCATCTTCGTCAAACTCCTCTTCATCCGTTAGAACGCTTGGGTCTGGAGGAATGGCTACCAATTCATAGCTCATGTCTAGGTCATCTTCTTCATTTAATATGTTTTCTATTGCTTCTGCAAGCCCTCCGTAGTCAGAAATGGCATTAAATGTCCTTTTAGCCATTATAAATTCGATAAAGATTCTGAAAAGAAGATACAAAATACTTAGAACTTTATTTAAAAAATATCACTAATGTGCCCATTGTCCCTATACAGGGACACTGGAACAAAATATGAGTTGTCATCCACAACACTAAAATATAAACATTTGTTATCACTTATTACTGTTATTGACAGTATAAAACAGTAATATTTCTAAAACAAACAGAAAGTTTCGCATAGCAACATAAAATAAAATGTCTTACCTTGTGACGATAATTTACGTTTTGACTTCAGTTGTTTTCAACTTCAATACGAACACTTTTTATTACAAATTCACCAAGATTTAAAATAAGATAAACACGATACACTACTCAGCATATGAAATATGGATGCAATTGAAAAATATCTGTGACACAACAAAAAATGTGGGTATTTGAACAACTGTCCCTGTACAGGGACGGCGGATCCAAATGGGTTAATAAGAGATAATATGTTGTAAAGGAAACAATAGCATGATACGAGTTTGGTAACTGTCAAAAACTTGTGCAACTAGCATTGAATGAAAGATATAAAGATACAGCCCTGATTTTATGAAACACCCGAAACATAGTTTTCTATAAGATTCGTATTATAGTATCGCATTTGGCCATGAAATACACGCTGGAAATGTTTCCTCTTATACGTTAGAAAACAATATTCATGAAATTTCAATAGGAATGGTTGTATATCCTTGGGAGATTGTCATGGATGAAGGTTTGACTAGATGAGTATTATTAGGAATAGGTAGTTGAGACTTATTAGAATAAGAGCAGTATCAATATTTTTTGATATGAAGACAGTTGGCCGAATCATTTTTGTTTAATATCGATTTTAAAGGTCAACTGCAACCAAAAGTTCGAATTAAAGCTAACATTTCGATTACATCAATACTTTTACTACAATTCTACAAAGCTAGTGGTATATATAGCCAGTACGTATATTTGTGCAAGTCAACATGTTTTAAAATAAAATCGGTGGTCAATAATAACATGCAAATTAAATGTCACATTAAAAAACTTTACATAAGAAAATCAATAGGGCTTTAAAGTAAAAGCTTATAAGTTAAATTATGAAGACGACTAAAATGAAAAATAAAAAATACTGAAAAAAAATAAACATCCTTTAATCTTTAACATGCTGGCATTTTTGGTTTTTCATTTCGAATGATCTTGTTTTTATTTACATCCTTTAATGTTTGATTGCTTATTTTTGTCTGTTTGAGGTCTTCATTTGTATCTTTATTTTTCTCCTCTCCATTTCTAACAAAAGAACCGCTATGTGAATCCTTTGTGGCTCTATTAGACTTTGTCTGTTCGTTTTCATCTTCTTGTTTTGACTCTTTATCATTTAGATTCAAATTTTCATCATCAGATTCTTCTTCATTTTTGTCGGTCCCTTTGACATCAGAGGGTGTTGGTTTGTTATTTTCAGGATTCATAGAATTATCAGAATTTAGATTATTCTCTTTGAGGTCATCGCCGCCTTTTTCATTGCTCCTTGTTGTGTCATCCTGTGAATTTTCCGTCTTCTCACCACCGTCCGTTGTTGTAACCTTGTTGCTATTGCTTAAACTGGGATCTGCAGCTTCCGTAGCTTTAAATATAAGAGCTGTACATAGAAAAAGTAATGAAGCAAATTGCATGTGGAAGACTTGAATTTTCTATTTATAACTTTTAGAACGAAAGCTAATTTTAGAATTAATATCAGTTTTAATATATTATAATAGTCATATCACGAGAATTGGTAACCAATACATAGTATAGACATTATAGAATCTAAAATGTTGCTATGGTAATCTTGAATATTTTTAAAGAATAAGTTAATAACAGGATCATGGTAAATACAATTTTGATGAATGGCTTTTACTATGTTACATCTATTGTAAAAACACTATTTTACCAGCGTTATAGAAAATTATAGCTTCATAGAAACAATCACCATCAAAGCTAAAATTTATAACCCGCTGTAAAATATTCAAAATAACAATTGAGGGTTTATAGTATCTTACGGAATGTAAAAGCCAGATTAAATTTAGTGTGTAATTTTATTCCATTACAATACTGTAACCAATATATAATAGACACTTAGAATCTAATTCAATTATTTATTTAAAAGACAAATTTGTACAAAATATTATATCATCTATTGTACAATTTAAACGGTCATAGACCATTAATTCAATTTATAACCATTTTATATAATTCTTCAGTAATAGGTATATTCTTATCCTTTAAAATAAAGCAACAAGTAATCTGTCCCTTTAGCTGTAGTCTTGTTTCAACAAACACATATTTAGCATTATTTTCTTCACACAGAGCGGGAAGGTGTGTAATCAAATCCATTGGTGAAGTGTCTCCAGTAAGTACTAAAACACCCTTTTCTTTATTTAGAATATGTTTTTGACATGCTTTAACACCAGTAATCGGCTTGTCTATAAGTTCAATAGTTTTATTTATAAGTTTTACTAAATTATCATCTGCCAAAGGCTTTCCAATTGGAATCATTGGGTTACAAATTACCAGGAATTATCTTTTTTTAGTGTAAACCCATTTTCTCTAATAGCTTTATATAGCAAGCTTTTGTCTCTTGACAATTTAAAATCCAATTCAACATCTTTACTGGCCAGATATTCTCCATATAATTGAAATGTATTACTATCTCCTTCTAAATCTTCTAAAAATTGTTTTATACCGCTTAGTTTAAATTGCTTAGACATAAATTTGGGTGTTAAAAAACATTTAATATCATTTTTATTCTTCGGATGAGGCGTTGCTCTCTTCTTCATCATCTTCTGTAGCAGAAAACGTCAACTTTGATTTTTCTCCGTATAGTTTAGGCTGACTAACCACTGTAAACGTTCCTTTGTTTGTTATTAAAAAGTTTTCAATATATTTCAAAGCAATTGAAATCGAATTATAGGCTTTCTCTTTATTAGAAGAGATTCTCATAAACGAATAAGTTGGTGTTTTAACAAGAGCAATTTTTAATTTATTGTCTTTCTCTAAAACATTCATTAATGCTTCTTTTATGGTTAAAATACCACCAGATGACGGGCAAGTAATATCAACTTCTGCTTTGACTTTAAAGGTACTTGCTTGAAATTGTTGTTCTATAAGCTTTTTTATAACTCTTCCTGTCTCATTGTCTTCTATTATACTATCGTTATCTTTTACTCTTGCAAAAAAGTAATACAAAGAACCGTATTCCTCAGCCTTTTTGTACCCATACGTAGTGTACAGCTCCTTTAAATCAATATTTAATAGTTTAGAGGCTTTGAACATAATGTGATATGCGAGTTTATTCTTTAAATAGTTCTTTTTACATTCTTCTTTCTCACTCTCATTGACTTTGGTCAGACTTAAATCGATGTAGCCTTTTTCATTATCCACTCGCAAAACATTACAAACTTCGATATTGTTAATTTTAGTTATTTGTGATACGCTTTTTATTCTCTTTTTAGATAATTCACCTATTAAAACCAGACCTCTTGCCTTACCATACTCTAATAAATCTATACTTACTCCTTCATTATCAATTGTAGCAACTCTGCCAATAACTATTTCACCTTCTTCTGGATATTTTTTTGGATAAAAACAACATTCATAACTCGCCATAGGGGGGGTCTAAAATGTATTAAAATCTCTAAACATCTTAAAGGCCTCTCTACTGCTAATGACAATGTTCCTTTCGGTTCTATCTAAAAGCATTATATCGTCTTCGTCTAAATGGTCTTTTAAAATTAAACTTGAATACTTTGAGAGTCTATTCATTAAAATTTCATTTAAAAAATTCTTATCTTCAAAATCAACCAATAAATTGTAAAAATAAGGGAAAGCCAAATTCAAATTAACAATCGATGGACAAGCCTTCAAATCATTTTTCATTTCATTCGAAATTAAGTCTTTTGTTATTTCACAATGCTTGTTTTCAACTAAGAACTTAATAAGAAAATAAGGCAACTCAATTTTTGTGTTCTCTTTGACTTCTTTAACTGTCTCATTTATATAAAATCCGAAATTTTTTAGTTTATGTTCAAATTTGACTTTAATTTTTGTCTCGTCTTTGTAAATCGCATCAACAGAAAAATAATCCATTTATTGTGTGTGGGTTATAAAAGAGTGTTTATGAACAGTTTTATTAATAATAAAGTAGACCTTACTTATAGTTTATTTAATGGACAAATGGCCGAGTGGTCTAAGGCGCTAGCTTCAGGTGCTAGTATTCGTAAGGATGCGTGGGTTCGAATCCCACTTTGTCCATTTTTTATCTTTCTTCTGTAGCCCTTAGAATGGTACGAAATAAAATTACAATTGAAGATTTAACGGATAACCAAGAGATAAAACTAACAAATTGTGACACTCTTATAAATAATAAGTTAAAAGAAAAGACACACAAAGAAATAGAAACTTTTATTTCTCTAAAAAAGAATAGAGAAAATCAAGTACAGCAAGAAAGTCCAATTTACACTGTAATACCAAAAACTACACTAGAAAAGAAATTAGACGCGATTTTAAACAAAAGAACTGTCGAAGAAATCAAAGAAAACAAAAATTTCCAACACCAATATTCCACTAAAATGCAACGTATAAAACGAATTAAAAGTAAAACGTATCGGAGATTCAAAAGGGAAGCCAAAAAAGTAGAAAAGGAACAAATACAACAGGATCAAGCTATGGATTTCAATAATTGCGAGGCTGTGCCTGTCATCGAACAGTTTAATGAGGATGTTGAAGAAGTAGAAAATGCTCCTATTTTTGAGTTTAAAGGAAAACCAAGTGACACTCAAAATAATGAAATTGTAAAACTGGCATTCAAAGACACAAAAGAAGAAAATGTTACCGATTTTATTGAAGAAAAAGAAAATCTCATAAACGAAGAAGCACCGTTTGTATCCGAAACTATTCTGCCTGGTTGGGGAGGATGGGCAGGACCAGGTTTAAAAGTTAAGAAAACCAAATATGTCGTAACTAATATACGTATATATAGTATATATAGTATGTCGTAAACCAATGTCGTAGTGGACACGAAGAAAGGTATAAAAAACAAAGATAGAAAAGACTTTGCTTCTAGTCATGTCATAGTAAATGAGACCAAAGAAGTTTTAGACGATAAGTTTAAGTGTAAAGTACCTTTTGGATACACACGTGAAGAATACATCGATAAACTTAATAGACCAATTAGTAAAGAGTGCAATACAAATCGAATATTTAACAAACTTATAAAGGAAAAGATGAAGGTAAAGAAAGGCAAGTGCATAAAACCAGAGAAGTTCACTTTAGAAGACAAGGATGTCTAATGTTCCATAAAATTCTTTACGTTTATTTTTCTATTCAATTTTAATGTATCGTATAACTCGTTATATCTCTTCCTAATCTTTTTAGAAGGATGATAAAGGCCCTGTACTACGTATTTTAATAAAACATCTACGCTTAATATACTTAAAAATCCGTCCCAACAAGCATCAAACTCTTTCTTAAGGTCATCTATCACACAAAACCAAACAATATTTAACATATAAACACATAAATCACTTCTAATACTAACACTTCTTTTCAGAATTACATCTACAAGTTTAAGTCCCGATCTTCGTAACTCTATTTCTTTATCTAAAATCGAATCTTCAAGCAGCATTAGGACTACGGGTTGGTATTTTTGTTCGAATTCAACTTGATCTTTAAGGTATACTCTTATAAATTTCAATATCCGAAGTTTAAAAGAGAAGGTTGAAGATCTGTATAACTGAAGAAGCATTGGTAACACGTAAAACAAGCCATGGCGCTTAGAAATGGAGGCTAAGATTTCAATTGAGTTGTTTGGATTTTCATTATTAAATAAGGTCCTTATAAATATATCGACTAGGTCTTGGAGATTGACATAATTGCCGACTTCGACAACAAAATCTACAATTTCATGCCTAATTCGCTTTTCTAGAAGAAGATCGGACGCTTCGTATGATAGTCTGATGTATTCCATTTTATTAAACGATCTTGCTTTAATTATATTGTTCCTTAAAAGTGTAGTTATAAATCTGAATATAACTAATTTAACATTCGGTTGTTCTGATTTTATCTTCTGTGAACATAAATAGACTGTTTCAGTAAATGAGCGAAGGTTTATACGCTGATAAATGTTTTCTAAAAGTTTAAATAAAACTATCAAGGGTTGTCCTGTAACGTTTTCAATTCTTTCCAAAGCCAGATTCCCTATATATTTGATTTCCTGAAGGTCTAAGACATAAATTAATTCTCCTAATATGCTATAACCCTCCTCAATACAATTCTTAGTTCTAATCAACTCTAAACCACATTGTTTAAGTTTATCAATAGATGTTTTATCGTTTAACAGATACTTAACAATTTTTATATTTCTTGTTTTAGTAAAGCAGTTTAAATCGATGTAGTAGTCGTTTTTGGAACGACACAGAATAGCTACAACGATATTTGATTTAGATGGATCATCCATAAGCTCATACATCCTATTTTTTAGCGTTTTAGAATTTTCGAATGTTTTGAAAAAGAATGACAACACCTTTTCGTTTCCTTCAACAAAAAATGTTTCTAATCGACAAACCATAAAAAGTTCAATATCTTTTTTAGGAATTTCATTGATCAAGTTATTTATTATCTTGATAATTGTTTTACTACTGTCTTCCGTGACTAATTTTAATAAGTCGAACGTAATATTAGCATATTTCAAGCTATTACAAGAAAGCATAGACAATGCTTTAATCCACATTATTGTCCATTTTTCTAATTTCATTGACTTATCAAATAGGGCAGTAAATACATTAGGGTCAAAATCGTCAATATTAAAAGGTAAATTAAGAGAACTAGTCAAAACATGAAAAACTTTCTTATATGTACCATGATTATTGTCTATAACGTTGTATCTTATCATAAGACACACTATAAATCCTAGAATGCCTTTTATAACAAGCGATGTATCAGCCAAACCAATCGAAATAAGGTTGAATAACTCATTAGAATAAATGCGCAATGATATTGTAAGCTTTTTAAGAATATACACAATTGAATTTAACAACAATACTTTGGAATAGAAGTTCCCATTTTGCAATATAATGTGTGTCCTTGTTATTAATAACCCGAAATTGTATTGTTTTATATAAAAATATAGCAATCTATAGATCAACTCTCTGGTTTCTTTTGCACCTAACCTAGTTTCAGCATCTATGAAACTATCAAGAATGGGTTTTGGAAGTTTTAATATTAGGTCTTGACATTGTTTTTCAAGGGTCTCTTCAAAACTATACTTTGAAATTATAAAGAGTATTTCCCCTGTGTAAACTTTCGAGATATGGAAACTATAGTAATCGAAAAATTTTAAAATTATCGATTTCTCTTTAAGCATAAGATCGAAACTAAGGCAAAATAATACCAACTTTTCTAAAATTAAATTGACATTTTTGCACTTTAAAAAATGCTTTAACACTTTTCTTGTTTTATTTTTCTTTCCTTTTTTTAAAATATACAAGCCTTTGTAGACTAAAATAATCTCTTCGTCTGTTGTATTGTTTAAAGCATCAAAAAAGAGTTTTTCTTCCTCGTTTAGTAATTTGAAATCTATTTGTTCTGTTGTCTCATTGTTCCAAACGTTAAATATGTTGTATCCTTCCTTAGGCAGTAGAGAATTTATTTCAGATAGATTGAAGGTTTTATTGAGCAAAAAATTGTCTGTAGACTTTTTACTGATAAAACCCGACCCATTTTGCACTTTAAGATTCGTAATTAATTCATTTTCTACTTTGACAACACCATAAGGCGTTTGATCCCATTTTAAACGCTTAGATTGAGTAGCAGTTCTAGGTGTTATTTCCCATTTACTTATTGGCAATTGTATTTTATGGTTGTTTAACAGAGAAATCGATCGTATACCTACGTTGTTTTCGTCAAAGTTGAATAGTTTATTATTTCTGCTTTTGTCTTGTTCGGATGTCATAAAGGGTGTTGGAAATTTAACGCTGGTAGGGACAAGGGATTCAACGTTTTACTTGTGAGCGTTTAAGTAGAACATGTGCATCAATAAAAAGCTTACAATCAAAACACATCTAGAAAAAAGTGAGGAAATTAAATGAGGATAAAGTAGGCTTATTTAGAGTTAATATCTTAAAGAATAGTTATAATTTTTTGTTCTATTTTATAAAATATTGTTTTTCTAATTAACGGTAACATAATTTTGTGATCATGATACTGTAGATAATGCATGTAAGATTATCTAATTAATGGTCCAACTTGGCAGATATGATGTATAAAAAAAACAAATACATCAATGGAAACATAAATAAACGCTTATACTTACACTTTGAGACGAGTTTGTAACGTCAGTACTGTTATTTATCATATAATAATGCTATAACTTATTAATCAATGCAGTGGACGTGCCAAATTTTATTTCATTTAAGAAAATAATTTATTGCGGCTGGTTTTTAGTTAGTTTGCTTTGATGAACTTTTATGATTTAAAGATATGAAACTTTCACAAATAACAAAAATCCTCAACGATTGAGACTATTTCGCTGTTAATTTAGACTAAAGATTTGAGTCGACCAAACCTAAAATATGAAGTGATTTTAATAACGAATTGTCTATTTCTGCAATAGTCGGTTAATATATGTAACTGTTAGCTTTGACACGTTTCTTACTTGTTTTTTGTATTCCTACACACAAACCCAAATATAATGTAAGTGTTTTTTATCTTAATCCATTACTTTACAAATTCAAAAATCTTTTGTACAACTTTATTCATTTAACTTTTCAAATTAATTACTTTTGTGGCGTATTATTCTGTTTTAAATGCACATTCAAATAATACATGTTATGATCTTTTAAGCAGCTATTAACCTCATTAATATTAAGATCAATATTTTTGACGCCTTTATCATAAATCCTTACCCCTTTATTAAATCGACAACATTTGTCATTTGAAATGTCCCGTATACTTGTAGCAAAAGTATTATTGAAATAGATTCGAATATATGCGCTTTTAATTGGTTTGCCCTATATTTGATTGCAAATTCATCATAAATTGGATTATAGAATTTTGCACCTTTTGTATTTTCGAGGGCAATTATGCTAATATATCAACCTAAGCATCGTGAAGAATGTTTTTCATTCCTTATTTTGATGAAGGTGATGATTTAAACTAATCAAAATCTATTTAATATTATGAACCAAAAGTATGAGACACTTGATTCACATATTTTTTTGAAAAGGTCATCGCTAATAACTGATGCACTAACCGAATCCTACAAAAATGTCATGATAAAGAGATATGTTTATATATGATCGATCATGAAAATGAAAACATAATGCGAAAAGTAATTTTAATGTTAAAAGTGAGTCAGGTGTTTAAATTGTGATCATCAGAAATAAACACAAACAGATTAGAAGACATTTCTCACTAGTTTAATTATCAAATTCTTCTAATAAAAATTCATACAACTCTGTTACATCAACATCGATATTCATTAAAATTTTGTGCCTCGTAGATAAATCAAATCTCAGAAACTTCTCGATTAAGATACCAAATATAGGCTTTTTTAGAGATACAGGAGCATTATGATCCCGTGTACCAACAAAATTATGCGGCTGCAAACCTAAACTATGCTTGTAAAATATTAAAATTTGTGATTGTAGTTTTAACAACATAATGTATAATTTAGACGAAACACCTACAAATCTTGTCATAAAAGATGTTATCGAAACAAAACACAAAGTATTAAGTTTAGATGTAGATATCCTTTTCCTTTGTAAACCTAAATTTGTCATAATTGAATATCGCTTGACCATCCTTGTGCCGCCTTCGGCAAGAATATTATTTGGCGAGTATGTATATATAACAAAGTTTCCATTGAAGTCAACGCTTACAAATGAGACTTCAGAGCCTTTGATTAAAAAATCTGCACACATAACATTTTGAATTGGTTCGGATGTGCACAGTAAGTTTAAACGTATAGGTTTCTTCTGGTAATAGAAAAATGAGAGTCCTCTATATAGATCTGAAACAAGTACATAATTTTTTATCACAGAAATTGAAGTTGACAATGTGTAGAGATCGTGAATTGCGATAGGTACAAGACCTTCACTCCTATCAATTTTAAAAACCATAAGCTTGATCCCTAAACATACAGCTATATTTCCTTTGATCTCATCACATTTTGTAATACAGCCCTTTATATTTTCAGCCGCAAAAAGTTTCAATTTTTTATCTATATGAAGATGAGAAGCATCAGCTACAATAGAAGTAAGTTCTAGTACAATTAGTCTGCCTCGAGATTGCTTATCCTCTCCTTCGATTTTAGTGGTACAAACCACCAAGAAGTCACTTTTACCTTTTTTACCGATGGGATCGTTCAATGAAAGATATTTTAAATCGTACACGTACTCATCAGCATCTAAATCATATGACGCGATGAAAATACAATCTTTATTGTACAAGTCAATATAATATCGATAAGTTTCTACTTCGACACCCTGATCAATGTCAAGATCTGATTTGTACACCTCTCGTATGCATGATGCGATTACATAATAGTTGCCGATAGCTACAATGTTTTTAGGTGTCCGCAAACAAGGATATTAGTTATAAATCAGAGTATCATATAGTACCATTATAGTATTAACATCGGCCTCACATTTTGTAATTGATCGTTGTGAACTATATCCTAAGTTATTATAAGTTTCCGTATTTTCAAAAAGCTCATTATTATCGACAAAACATTGTATATTCTGTCTAGTATGTTCACATTGAACAATATTATTGCCTTTTGAAACATAAAATTTTCCTTGATAGTAGCACATGCACTTATAGCTTTTCGGACAATCATAAAAAGTGGGATCATTTCTAGTCAATCCCATCAATACTGGTTTTACAGTGTTCATGAAAACAAAGTCGAGACATAGGGATATGTGAATATCCCTATTAATATCAAATTTCAATAGTTTTGTCGAAGTGTTGACTTTTAAAAAGGTATTGTCAATTTCTGCGTATACAATACATTCGCCAGACTGTAGGATCAAAAACAAATAGTTTGATGAAATCAGTTCGACTTGAAAAATTGCAAAAATTGTATTTTTTTGTTCACTGTTGTTTAAATAAGTTGAATTGTATGCTGCTTTCATCACTACATTATCCAAATTGCTTATGTTTTCAATTAAATATTCAAATTTTGCTTCGTTTATGTTGTAGCCTACCAGAGAATCGTTTATAATCATCTTACATATATTTTGACCTAGACAAAAAGAAGCAACATTGTTAATTTGTTCCATCTCGGAAAAGTTATGATCATAAAAAGTTAATAACCCTGTATTATCAAGGCAAATTATCGCCAGAGAATCGTTATCAGACCATAATGAACCCCTTATTACTTTACTATTGAACTCAAATGTTTTGTATAAAGCAGCGCCTCTGTAAACAATCCCCTTGTGGTTTGATATTTGGTATGTATCGCCTTTAAACATTTTTATAGCCAGACTACGCACATTGGTATCAATGGAAAACCCTTCTGCTAATGTTAAATCTTTTGTAATTTCGTACGTATTCATTGCACTCAAAGCAAAAAGCTTATTCTCTTCAATCATGAAAGAAAAGACGTCTTTGTCAATATCTAAATTATTAATTTCATTAAATTCAAATTGTTTAGAAGCTTTTACAATTCCATTTACAGCTCCATTAGACGTAAATATGTAATTCTTCTCGCCTATGTAGAAAAAGTCGGCTACACCTCCAATTCCTTGAAATCTATGCAATATTTCGAATTTTAATACGTGAGTTGAAGAAGTGCTAAAATTGTTGCAAAATATATTTCTGTATTCGATTTCTTCGGCCGTATCAAGCTCCGTGCAAACATTTAAGATTTTGTCGTGTAATTGATTTAACTTTACAATTTTCTTTTTGCATATAAGAGAAGTATCATCACTTCCTATAAACACATAATCCTTACTATCGGTAATAAATTTGGCAATAAGGCACTTGCCTAAATTTTTCATGGTTACCTTAATAATTCTTTTACTATCATAGAATAGAACGAATTTTAAAAGTTTTCCGTCTCCATTGAATATCAACAAAGCATCTTCTTCAAAAAATGCAATTTCCTCATGTAAAATGACATCGCATAAAATATTTTCAAGCGTTTGTGCCATTTTGTTCAATCCAACTCCATAGCAGGAATTAGATGTTCTAAAAATGATATCATTATGAGAAATGAATATCAATGTATTTTTCTTAAACAATATCTTGTGTGTGTCGGGTGGAAGGTGAAATTCTTCCATAACATTGAACTCTGTGGATTTAGCATCATATGAAAAGATAATAGCCTCAACATCTTTTTTGTGCACATAAGAACATTGGGTAGCATTATAAATTAAACAAATGGTCGGAGTGCTATAGTTATCAAGAAAGATATAATCTATTACATTCTTTATTTTGTCGTCAATGTCAGTAAATCTAAAGGCGCTTGTTTTGTATGCTATACTATTTAAAGAGACCATTGCAAACCAATATTTGCTTAGCTTGGCCATTCCAAGGTGTTTATACATTCTAATAAACCGTAAATCGTTTTTTCTTAGGTCGAATTCGTCCTTTTCGAAATATTTTAATGATTCAGTGCGAGGAGAGTAATTAACAAATGAGAGTAAAACAATTTTTGATGTTTCGAAAAGTATCAAGATGCCGTCTTTCTCACTAGATATAGGATACCGTTCAAGTTGTATTATGTTTTCTAATAGATAATCAGTATACACCAAAATGGGATCTCCAGTTGGACTCAGCAGATAGAATTTGATGAGATTCTTATTATAGCACGCTAGTCCATATGCAGAGTCAAATAATTTCCCTAAAGCCGCACCCTCAAAGCAGTTTATCAATTGTATTTGTGAAAAAAAAATATCCATAAGGGTTAACAACTAAAGGTTTTTACAACAGTTTGTATTGATATTTCAATGACACACACTTACTGAAAATTAGGCGAAAGTATTTAATGAATCTGATTCCAGATGTTACATTCCCAAAGTAATAAGTTGTCTGAGCATATTGTCATTTTTAATAGAAATATAAACAATTTTGTAATTTTTAAAAAGCTATTTTGATATGGTACAGAATGAACACTTAATGTTCTTAACGGCACTCCCAGACATAAAGTAGGTGAATATAATATTTGAAATACTTGAAGGCAAACTTTTTTTTTTAGGGATTGATTGGTTCGACCTATAACCTTTTTATATTGTCTTAACGTAGTATGAGTATAAATTTGATAATTAACATTGTTTGGGTAAGTCATCTAATAAAGCCGCTTATATTACAGTCCACAATATATAAATGATAAACTTAATTAAATCATCTATAAATATTTTCGAGACAATCTAAGGTTTTAAGCATTTAGTATGGAATATTGTGATAGTGGAACAAATTAAACGATGAATTACATGCACATTATTCTATGATAAGTAAGACATTATATTAGAATTCTTAATAAAAGACAATATGCTATCTACATATAATTTCATATGCACACGATGCTGATAAGTGGTTTTATTTTTGAGACTAAACGTTTTTATTACAACAGCTACAATTTAGCTGTCTGCATACTTTTAATACTTTAGAAAAGGCGCGAAACTAAATGTAAAGCGTGGCAGTAGAGATTGTTGCCGAAATTGTATAATTGAGGTCAACAAAACTAAACAACAAATATTTCTGAGCAAGTACAACTTTCACATTTGATAATTTTCTTGAATGAAGGCCAGCAGAGCACATTTTAAGGCCAGTGCCAAGCCATTTACTTAAAAGTCTCCGTGACGCAAAAAAACCCTTTCATTTTATAAGTCCTCAAACTAAACATGATTTTCGTCAAACTTTATCTCTGATTTATAAAATACTAGCAGAGCTAGTTCCGTTCTAAGAACGGAAATTATTTGACCCGTTGTGTAAGATGATGTTGTTTCTCCTTTTTGTACTCTTTTCAAGCCCCTACTACCCCTTTTTATTTTTTTTTATTACACTCCTTCGGGTCTGCTACCCCGACAGTAAGAAAAAAAAAGCCATACCATCCAAAATCGTCCTTTTAACACAAAATAGACTCATACCCACATATACTAACAAAAACCACCATTTAAACACACTTATGCAACTCCCAAACTTCATAACACTTCTTTTCCACAACTTCACTTTTCCAAATCCACTTTTTTTGTAGGGGTTAAAAAATAATTCACTAACTTTTTATATATATATATTGATTGATTGATTGATTAAAGGAATTTATTACTTGCCACATAAGATTCACAGAAATTAAAATTAAATTGGTTTCTACTTGTTTTTTGATTTCCTTCGTTACATTCAAACTGAATCAAGATATGTCCATAGTAGGACTGGCTAAACTTATACGTAAATATAAAAATAGTGCCTAGTAAGTTAGCTGGATTGAGTTCTGGTAATTTATCGATTGGCTGTATGTCTAACGAATCTGAAACAAATTTATCTAGAACAAAGAAATTTCACCCTCTAATGATGAACTGCTTTGTCAAAAAAATGAATATCAAAGAAGAAACGGCTTTAAGAACACATAAGTATAAAACAATTGATAAATCAATACTTGGCAAATACATTTTTCACAAGTATTGTATTTTCATGCTAAAGCATACTCCAACAACATTAGCTCCAAACACACTTACTATGATGGGTTATTCTGTAATGCTTATGAATATTGTTTTCGTGATTCTAAATGACCCGACTTTGAGAAATGGAAGTCCTTTTCAATCTTTAGTTAGTGCCATATGCCTTGCAGTATATTTTACTACTGATAATATAGACGGGGCCCAAGCAAGAAAACTCAAGGAAATGTCTCCTCTGGGGCAAATGTTTGATCATGGCGTAGATTCTTGCTGTGTATTCTTTTGCATGATGTCATTAATTTCATCTTTGGGTCTTGGACTATGCTACACGTCCCTTGCTTTAATGTCTTGTGTCATGTCTGGATTCTATCTTTCTGGTTTAGAAGAAAAATTTACGGGGATCTTTGAGTTCGGTTTTATTAGTGAACCTACAGAAGGTCTAGTTGTTGTGTTTCTTTTGCATCTGGTGGCAGTTTTTTACAATGACTACCTAAGAAAGGTATTTACTTCTATCACCCTATCTCCTTACTTAATAGAAAAGCTTAATATTCAGAATATCTCTCCTCTATTTATTTTCATTATAGGCATAATTGTATGTAACACTATTACTTCATACTTAAAATGTATTCAACTAGGCGATCTAAAAAAGAAAACAGCGGTTTTTAAAAGTTTCTCTAGGGTTTTCATTCTGTTTTTGCCACTTTTTGTTTTACACAAAAACTTTATGATCTCTCTGAATTTACAGTATGCAAATGTTTTTATCTTTTCTTTATGCTTCTCGCTCAATTACATCGAAGAAGTGTTTTCTAATATTGCTAGTATCACTTCTAGAAAAAGCAACTGGATTTATAAAATCTACATATGCGTGGGCTTATTCGGATGTTTATATGACCTTGTGAAATATTCTTTATGCTTTTTAACCGACTTCCAAAAAACGAGGAGGTTATATGTTCGGCTGTGGATATTTTTTTTTTTTTTTTTTTTTTTTGTATGTTCAACGATTACTCCGCCGTTTGTGAACCGATTTTCGAAATTTTTGTTTTGTTGTATTAGGTTTCACTCCAATTTGGTACCATGTTCACAAAAGTGGTGACCTGATGATGGGATCCATGAGTAATCGAGGGAACTCCTCGAAATTTATATGGAAACATATGGTGATTTTGGTTTTATGTGAAGTGTACTAAGAATATGCTACCAAAAAGTCAAATATTGGGTCAAAGTATACCATGGTTTCGAAGATGCTGAGAGAACTCCTGACTCCTTATAGATACACGTTCGGGAGTTTCGGCGTTGTTTTAAGAACAGAAAGCATATGCTACTATGCAATTCATATTCATCATCATAATCATCATCATCATCATCATCGTCATCATCATCATTAAGGTCACCAATGTCTCATGGCACAGAATTAATAATAGTACAAGGCATAGGTATGGATATACTAATAATAATAATTATGTACTGTATAACAACACCTGTTTGTTTAATACATGGCGGTCGGCGCCGCAGAGGCGACGGCGTCGCCGCGCCGCCGCGCCGCGTGACGCGTGGCGGCAGACAACTGATCGAATACTTTACTAATTACTTTATAAAATTTAAATAGACAAATAGAATTAAAATAAAGTTATTTTAAAAAGAGCATTTACACAAAACAAAGTCATTAAGTGTCTTTTTAATCAGTTATACTTATTAATCGATAGATGGCGCACTAAGTATCGATTTGAATTCTTGATTAAGCGCTTATTCCACTTATCCTAGCTAGGAAGTCCTAGCTAGGGTCCTAAAAAATTTAGTCAAGTGGAATAACATTTAGAAGCTAGGATCCTAGCTAGGATCCTAAATCGGAAAAAATTTAGTCAAGTGGAATGACATTTAGAAAGCTAGGATCCTAGCTAGGACTTCCTTTATAAGCGCTTTACAAGAACAGAGCTGTCAATAATTATGATAATATTAAATATTATGAGTAGCTACGCTACATCCTATGCAAGTTTATACAATTTTTTATCTGATAGATCCTTCGATCGTGGAAAAACGAGACACAATAGCCTTTCTATTGTTATCTCAATCGCCGGTGACCGCTTGGGGCTTGAAGCATTAAAATTGTTAAATTACTTAGCACAATATGTTCACTTCACTGATAATATATGATTTTGTGAGTGTGAGTTGTGACTCTTGACAAATTGTAATAAGATACGTAAAATATACGCGAAGGTTTACCTACTAGTGTAACTAAAAAGAGTGAAATTATTATTATTTTTAACAAAAAATTAAAACCGACTTCCAAGGTAAAAACAATAATAACATTAATATGAACTAAAAAGTATTAAATAATTTTTACTATCTAATGGTGCCTTTTTCCGAATTCGGCTAAAACTCAACTATTTCTGTATTCAATCTTCATAATTTTGAAGTCGGTGCCAGTTCCAAAAGTTTCAAATATTCTGTCAGAGGACTGAAGATTCAGCTATCTGGTACCGATTTCAAAATAATGAAGATTGAATACAGAAATAGTTGAGTTTTAGCCGAATTCGGAAAAAGGCACCATTAGATAGTAAAAATTATTTAATACTTTTTAGTTCATATTAATGTTATTATTGTTTTTACCTTGGAAGTCGGTTTTAATTTTTTGTTAAAAATAATAATAATACATATTTGGATTTATAGCCACTTTACACTATCTTTACAATGTCTGCCATTTGGTTCTAATGTGCCGCAAAGCTTTAAATATTAATGTTTTCTATCTAAATAAAAAAGTAGCTAATTAAAATAAGTTTTGAAAATAAGGTTTTTGATATATTACTTTTGTGAATACAGGATAGATAGATAGATAGATTTATGTACAGCAGTTCTTTTAAAGAGGCGGCTTTTTATGGTCGAATGTAGCAAAACATCTATAAACTCGCCTGGATTTAAAATAACATATATCAGTTGAACGCATTTGGTCAAATGATTTAATAATAGGCTTCTCTTAAATACAAGTAGTCTATTTAGTTTATGTAAAATTGTATTAGAACATAAAAGTGACGATTTAGAATTTTCTTCTCTAAACAAAGCTTGCGATATGAATTGTTAAAAAGTCTATATGTGGAAATTGTTGTTAGATTTAGTCAAGATCTAATGAGACATCATAGCATACAATTATAACGAAAATATTAATCCTACGTAATTCACAGTATGCCACTTCTTTATTACAACCGCTTAGTGTGCCAAGATGGGTACAAGATGGTTTGCTAAATAGCTTGTCATTTGATCTAGTCGTTTTTGTTAATACTATTTTCCACTACATGTCGGATAATAGCACAACTTTAAGCAGTTGAGCCTCTTTTGTATATTACTTAAGGAACTCAATCGTGTGATTGTTTTTGTAGGGGACCTAAACCAGGACACCTATCTCTAGAATTAATGTTTTTTGATAAACATCATTGTAAATGCACAAAACGGTTAAATTAAAGACACCTATTTTCTGACAGTAATATTACAGATCTTTATCTTACTCAAATCAATAATATAGGCATTAAGCTTGTTGCAAAGCTGATGATAGCGTGGAGGGGGGTCACATTTCATTATTATTCCAGTATAAAAACTCTTAATACGAATATAAGCTCCCTGGTGGAAAATTTAACTTGAACTTATAAGCGAAAAATAAATTTCATAGTTCTCTTATTAAAAAGCTTCAATTTGTATCTAAATACTCTATAGATTTAAGGATAACACTTGTTAAAGTACCTGAAAAAATAAATTAAATTATACATAACAACTCAACGATGTCGCGAAAAGAAAAGACGCAGAGCAATTTAAAGATTTGATAAAAATTTTGATTATTTTAATTTTATACACATTTAAACTTCTACGCGAGGATTGTTTGAATTTACGCCCATGGAGAATCTATAAACCAAGTTTATATTGGGGGATATTGTTTTATAAAGCTTTACACATTTCCTTTGGATTGTTAATTTCTGTACAATCCGAATAGATACAGTGTTTTAGACAATATTTCAAGGACAAACTAGTATACTAAATTGCGCTTTTAACCAAGAAGTAATTAGCAGCCAAGGTCATAATAGATAAATACAAAAATATGATCTAAGTTAACCCTCTTGAAAGACTACTACTATCACGTATGAGGCATTAAAAGTTGATAAAGGCGCGAATTTGTCTCTATTAATGACCCTGCTACCATATTATATATAATTAACGTGTGCAGCACTTCAACTTGATCATAAAAAATTTACCCCTAAAATGACAGAAAAACATGAAGAATTAAAACTGCCTACACTTAAAGACGAATATAGAAAAGTAGATCTTTCAAAAATAACAGCTAGTGATATAGGAACAAAACATTTGGGTGGGTTGAAAACTGCAGAAACAAGGGATCAGTTACCTTTTTAGACCTTGTAGCTCAGTTTAAACTTGTTGAATGTATTTATCAGCAGAAAATCCAGCTTACTAAATGTACATCTGTTGTTATAAAAGCTACAGTCGCTAAAAACCTTTCTAAAAGAAAAATATGTGATTTTGAACTTCACATTGAACATTTAGAAGTGTTTAATGACATAATTGCACCAAGCTTTCCGTTAAATACCGATTCGTCTTTTGATTCCTGGATGAAGTATGCACATCTTGGAATAAGAACACGAGAAAGAGGGTTCTTTTTACGGGCCAGGTCCTCCTTGTTGAAGATTATTCGGGACATCATGTATGAAAAGGAATATATTGAAATTACACCACCAACTATAGTACAAACTCAAGTAGAAGGCGGGTCGACTTTATTTTCCCTTAAGTATTATGGAAAGGATGCATATCTCACACAGTCATCACAACTTTATCTTGAAACTGTGGCACCTGTGGCCTATAAAGCTTTTTGTATTATGCCTTCTTATAGGGCAGAAAACAGCAATACAACACGTCATTTAAGTGAGTATACTCACGTTGAGGGGGAGTTGGCTAATATCGACTTTGACGATTTGCTGGGTAATCTTGAATATTTTATTGCTGAAACCATCAAGAGATTTTATGATGAGTTGGGTTCGGAAATCAAAGCTTTGAAACCAAACTTCGAATTCCATAAAGTTCCTTCTCTTCCATTTAAAAGAATAAGATACTCTGAAGCTATTGAATTCTTCAGAAAAGAAGGCATTAAAAAAGATGATGAGACTGATTTTGAGATTGGTGATGATATACCAGATTCTAAAGAAAGGCTTCTTGTTGAGAAAATTGGAAATAGCGAGCCTGTTTTTCTTACGCATTTTCTTGTTGAAAACAAGCCTTTTTACATGAAGCTTGATCCTCTCGATAGTAGATATACTGAGAGCTGCGACCTTTTGTTCCCGGGGCTCGGTGAGATACTTGGAGGCAGTATGAGATGCGATAAGCTTGATACTCTCATTGAAGGATTTAAAAGAGAGGAGATTAGCATAGATAACTACCAATGGTATTTAGATATGGCTAGATACGGACCTTGTTCTCATGGTGGGTATGGTCTTGGATTTGAAAGACTTCTAATGTGCCTTATGAGGTATTCTAACATTGAATTTGCTACTCTATATCCTAGAAACACCAGAAGATGTCAGCCTTAAATAAATGGTTTTAACTTCAAACTGCTTTGGAGTGTTTATTATAGTAATTAAAGTCATCAGGTAATATATTAGTTCAATAAAGGTTCTATTTGCATCTACTGAAACATGTTTTACTTATTTGATTTATATTTTTGCGTAGCCCATGGATATACAAAATATGTCAAAACCGGAAGAAAAAAAAGATATTCTCCGTGCTCCTTTGCAGAGCGGACAGTGTGAAATCATTTATGACAATATTGATGATAGGGGAATGGCCGAGGATGTGATAAATATTATTGAACATACAATTACATCTTCAGATGAATTAAATAAATTTAATCTAATTGTAGAGGCACTTAGCCCATTAATTCAAGACAAAGCCAAGTTAATTGTTAGTAAACTATATCTGTACAAAAGACGACCTTGTAAGTTTGGTAATGCGTGTAAGGAACCGAAGTGTATTTTTATTCATGATAAGGATAAAACTAAAACATCGGACAATAAACGTAGATTAGAAACTGAAGGGTCTAAAAGGGATAAAAAGGGAGTTTATATTTTAAATAACCGCGAAGTAATTATAAATCGTGTTGACGCGCTAAAATACACAGAATCGGATGTTGTTAACTATATTTCACAGTACGGAGAAATCGAAAGTTACAAGAAATTAAACGATATGAAATGGCTTATTCTTTTTAGAGATAGCGAGGCGGCCAAAGATTTTGTAAACTCCCGCGATGCGGTTATTGGCGACAGTTCAATAAAAAAATATTTCAACATTGTCGAAAACATGAAAAAATACGAGCTCAATAGTCTTATAGATAAACAAGAAGAAATTCTTAATAAGTCAGAACTATCCAATTCGGATTTGGAGGAGATGAGACGACTGCTGGTACGTATGAAAACATTAGTTAAAGAAATAGAAGATCAAAGTAATAAAGATTACACTAAAAAATCTACTTAAATGGTATTATTTTTATTAAATTTTTATTTGAACAAAATGTTTATGCCCATGAAATACTTGCTTAATTTTTTGAATATAAATGAAGAGCACAACGATATAGCTGACTATGAGAGGTTTTATATACATTGTCTTAAAATAATACGCAATAGTAAAAACCACAAGTCTTTTTATGAAATTTTAAAGAAATGCCTTGACAACTTTACAAATAGCCGATTAATATCTATAGCTTTGAGATTGTTAGCAGCGTTAAATTTTGAAGTCGATATTGAAGATGATAAGTTGATCAAATACTTGGAAAATGAGACAACACGTAATTCTACTTTTGTTTTACTTAAAAAGATTAAAAAAAGCGAAATTAATGAAATTGTCAGGGACCTTTTATATGATGATTCTTATGAATCTAAAGAGTTTTTCGAATATTTAAAGATAATTGACAACGAGAGAAGAACTTTTTTGCATATTCGAGAGGGAAAGTACATCCGTAGGCAACTTTTGGTTATAATATATACTAAGGATTTCATAAATTTGGATTATTTCTTGCCTTATATTGGCTCAAACAACAAGTCACTTTGTTATTTAGTTTTTGAATACCTTGCACAGATTACTTTGGATATAGAAAATTCGACTATGGGTATAGAAAGAAATTTTTTTAAAGATTCAACTAATGTGTACATTGTTGGCAATCAACATCTTAGTTTAGCATTTAAAACCCCCATTTACGTGGAGAATATTACGAACTTTTTGATTTATTTTTTGCCATTTTTGGAGGATAAGAATCTTATATACCAATAAATTTTAGATGATAACATCTCACTAATTGAGCAAATCTTGAAGGACTATGTTGCAATTGATACAGAGTTATTTATTTCTCGCCACAAACATCTCTATAAAACTATGCTGCCTGAGACTAAAAGGGTAGACATTGAATTTGAGCAAGAAAACCCGGATTTTGACTTTTTATTTGAGGAAAAGTCATTTAAATGCTATTCAGATTGTGTTGAACTATAAGAAAACAAATATGTCTTAAAGAATAAAGCTATAAAATAAAAAAAAACTCTTAAAATTTCCACTAATGCACCCATGGTCTACGTAATTTTAAGAGAAAGTTGCAAAATACTATACAACTCTTTAACTAAAACCGTAGCAAGCACTTTAACGCATAATTATATGACGAGAGACGAGGCCTTAAAAATATTAGATTTGAAGGAGCAACCCACACAAGAATCTATATTTCGGCAGTATAAGAAGTTATACGATAGAAACTCTGTTGCAAATAAGGGATCTTTGTATATTCAAAAAATTATTTCGGATGCATATAATTTTCTAATAAATAACAATGAAGTTGAACAACATTGAGAAAATCACCCCATGAGTTTGTTAAACACATCGCTCGAAACCTCAAATGAAGAAGCTAAGAAAGAAGAAAGATTACAAGCACAGAAATTACCGATCTTCATAAATCTAGTTAAGCTCAAAGATAAACTAGTTACAGTAGTGTTAATAAACGGTACCAATATCTATGGAAGATTGATAGCCTATGACGAGGCATCAAATTTAGTTATTGAAAAGTACACAAATTGGCCTTTTGGACTAAGGGTAGTGTGTTTAGGCCGAAGTCTTTCTATGATTTGCTTAGGAGACAAGAATGTACTATAATAGTATATATGAATTAAAAATTTTACTAACAAACATTTGACCTAAAAACATTATAAAAGAGAAGAAATAACAAACAAAAAGCGTAAGTAAAGCAAAAAGACATGATTATTGTGTTAATCATGCCGGAATTGTGTTCGCATAATTCTTGTTTGCACCCTTCTAAAAATTCTTCATGATGTAGAAACACACTTAATTTATGTGTAATAATAGGTGTCGTTTTTGTATCCTTAAGATGTGCCTTTAGACTTGAAAGTGGTTTCTTCCAATCATAGTTGAATATTTCAATCAAAAATCTATGAGAATCATCCGGTATACAATTATCAAAGGCCTTTACATCTACTACAATCTCTTCCATAGGCATGATAATCCCCATACTAGGTTTTACAACATAATCACGCGGCCGGGTTGTTTTTATTTTGAAGGCCTTTCCTTCCATAGTTATGTTACGTATTTTAATACTTGCTTTTTTATCCTCCCGTTTAAGTTTTAAAATATCTTTTGGTTCAAATTCACAATCGTTCATTAGGGTGGAATAAATTTATGGGTAATACGACTTGTGTTTTCATTAAGCATAGTCGTGCTCTAAGTAAACTACTAAAGACTTGTAGCACATAATTTTAGTCAAAATCTTCATTTAGATGTTTACTAAACTCTTCCAAATATTCAGAATTGAATATAGAAAATTTATTCTGTTCCTTGACACAATCATTTGTAAAATGCTTATTCGATGAACAATTAGAGCATGATTTGATTATGTTTTTTAAATCTATTGGTTTTTGTAGTTTATACTTCCTCCATGTAGTTGGACAGTCATTCACAGAATGGAAAGTATTTTTGTAGCATTTGCATAAAGTAATTCTATCAGGGTCTGTAAGCCTAGTACACTTTGAAGAAGGGTGACCTATATCGTTACACCACCTACAAAGTTGTTCGTTACATTTTTTGCCACCATGATTCTGCAAGCAAAAAATACAATAACTGTTATCACGCTGTCTTGTATAAATATTCTGGTTTACAATTTTGAAGCTATTCGTGCTACGAGTGGGTGATAGTGTTCTAGACGACTGAGTAATATTCATATATTTATTTGAATTATTGTATTCTATTTCCGGAATCTCATCATCTGTGTCAATTTTATATTTTTGAGATTTCTTATTTTTTGATGTCTTCATTCTTTGTCCCTCGGCTGCGGCTGTTTTTTAATAAAAATCCTGGCTGGGCTAAAACGTAGTTACAATACTACTTTTGAATCTTTGGATGCGTCATAAGTTTAGTGTATCAAAGCTTATCACAAGTTTGAATAGATATGTACCTATTAATAAACTGTAAGAACTGGTTTGTTTATTAGACCACTGAATGGCATTTTTGATTGTGGCTAAAGAATTTAAGCATGCAAAAATTCATTATCATGAGAATAATTTAATGTTAAAGCGTCTAATTTGTCATTTATTTATGTGATGGCCTTTAAATCTTGTTTTAAATCATTTAATTGTGTTTATGAATTTGATCGAGATGTAATAGCTGGTCTATCATGTCAGGAGGTATTTTGGCCTACTACATTAAACATATCAACACAAACCGGCAAAGAATGACAAATTGTGATGTTGTTGCTTTATAACTCATAAATTATCGTTATAAAATAATTCAATTTATTTACCTACATATAACTCCAGGGCCTGTTTTCAGATGTTTTTATGTCGTTTCTCAGGCGAGCTCAAGCGTCCAGAAGGAAAATACAACTTCTCATTGCTTTCTGTGGGCTTTAGAATTTGAAATGAACAAACCAGATCTTTGTCTATGTTCATAATTGCTCCAGAATTATCAAATTCCCCACAATAGTTGGGCGCAGAAAATATCGTAACCAATGATCGTGATGCAAAAAATTCATATCCATCCTCAACCACCTGATGTGCGCGGCAAATTAGATCCAAATTGTGTTTTTCTAAAAAGTTTTCTACCATATCTGCTCCAAAGGTGACCGAACCCCCTCGATCATTCTCAGCCCATCCATTTAGGTTGGGTTCGGGATCTGACCATAACAAATCACACAACAATCCTTTGTCGGGTATATCTGTAGGTCTTGGTATGTTCCTTATTTGTTGGATATCTCTCAGATCAGGGGATATTCCACCATGCATGCAAAGTATTTTATTGTCGATAAGGGCAGCTATCGGAAACCAATTGAAACATTCTGTAAATATTTTCCAGATATAAATGTCATATCTTCGTTTACATTCGTCATAAAACCCATAAATTCTATTAATACTAGCACATTCATGATTTCCTCGAAGAAGAAAGAAATTGTTAGGATATTTGATTTTAAATAACAGTAATAAACAGATTGTTTCTATTGAGTTTTTCCCTCTATCAACATAATCACCCAGAAAAAGATAATTTGAAGAAGGTGGTAGTCCTCCACATTCAAAGAGTTTCAAAACATCATGAAACTGTCCGTGTACATCTCCACAAACTTTTATAGGTGCGGTTATTTCAAGAAGCGTAGGCTGTTGTTTGATTATTTCTTGTGATGTTTTACATATATACTTTATATCCTCTTCTTTGATCCGTACTTGTTTAGCACCCTTGTTATCCTTAGCGGCTAAAAGTTTTTCTATAAGTAAGTCGATATTTACTTGCTCCCTGCTAATACCCTTCTCTTATAAAAAAAACTATTTTTTAAAAACCTCAAAAAATATTGTGCATTTTTAATAGAGCAAAAAACACATCTTTGGCTCATTTATAAATAATATGGTGCTTCATTACGATGATATCCCGTATAATTAAATTTTTTTTGTACAAAATGATGTCAAATAAGGTCTTTAACGTTGGGTTTCTAGAAAGTCTGACATATTAAAATTTATTTAATAAATGGTGAAGCTTAGTGACTCGATAAAACTCATATAATATAATTAATACATCTATAAATCAATGAAGTCCGTGGAGCACAACCACTTAACCCCCACATTTACAGATAGATTTTGGTTTATATATTACTATAGAAATAATTAAGAACTAGTAAATCTTAAATATTATAATCGAAGCATAAAACGATTACTATCTGATCCTTTTGCTTTTAACTATTTAAAGAACTTAATTATGCAATAGCCTTTTGTCCATTGTAAATATGATCGTTCTTTTGAATATATACACGAGTATTTACAATTTGTCAGACGCTTAGAAATCCCACTTATAATAAGTTTAAAATATAACTGATGCGAAACTTGTTTCATCTACTATCGTTCCGTAACTGTGGACCTCCTAGCTTATTTTGCTTATCCCCTCCATCATTCAAAGTGGAGCATACTGGTATAATCTAAACAATCATGCTTTATTGGCGTAGGACTATGCACTTAAATTTACAGCAGTAATGCACATGTTCTACTTAAACGCCCACAAGTAAAACGTAAATCCCTTGTATACCAGCGTTAAATTTCCAACACCCTTTATGACATCCGAACAAGACAAAAGCAGAAATAATAAACTATTCAACTTTGACGAAAACAACGTAGGTATACGATCGATTTCTCTGTTAAACAACCATAAAATACAATTGCCAATAAGTAAATGGGAAATAACACCTAGAACTGCTACTCAATCTAAGCGTTTAAAATGGGATCAAACGCCTTATGGTGTTGTCAAAGTAGAAAATGAATTAATTACGAATCTTAAAGTGCAAAATGGGTCGGGTTTTATCAGTAAAAAGTCTTCAGACAATTTTTTGCTCAATAAAACCTTCAATCTATCTGAAATAAATTCTCTTCTGCCTAAGGAAGGATACAACATATATAACGTTTGGAACAATGAGACAACAGAACAAATAGATTTCAAATTACTAAACGAGGAAGAAAAACTTTTTTTTGATGCCTTAAACAATACAACAGACGAAGAGATTATTTTAGTCTACAAAGCCTTGTATATTTTAAAAAAAGGAAAGAAAAATAAAACAAAAAAAGTGTTAAAGCATTTTTTAAAGTGCAAAAATGTCAATTTAATTTTAGAAAAGTTGGTATTATTTTGCCTTAGTTTCGGTCTCACGTTTAAAGAGAAATCAATAATTTTAAAATTATTCGATTACTTTAGTTTCCATATCTCGAAAGTTTACACAAGAGAAATACTTTTTATAATTTCAAAGTATAGTTTTGAAGAGACCCTTGAAAAACAATGTCAAGACCTAATATTAAAACTTCCAAAAACCAACCTTGATAGTTTTATAGATGCTGAAACTAGATAAGGTGCAAAAGAGACCAGAGAGTTGATCTATAGATTGCTATATTTTTATATAAGTCAATACAATTTCGGGTTATTAATAACAAAAACACACTATATTGCAAGATGGGAACTTCTATTCCAAAGTATTGTTGTTAAATTCAATTGTGTATATTCTTAAAAAGCTTACAATATCATTGCGCATTTATTCTAATGAGTTATTCAACCTTATTTTGATTGGTGTGGCTGATACATCGCATGTTATAAAAGGCATTCTAGGATTTATGGTGTGTCTCATGATAAGATACAGCGTTATAGACAGTAATTATGGTACATATAAGAAGGTTTTTCATGTTTTGACTAGTCCACTTAATTTACCTTTTAATATTGACGATTATGACTCTACTCAATTCACAGGCCTATTTGATAAGTCAAAGAAATTTGAAAAATGGACTTTAATGTGGATTAAAGCATTGTCTATGCTTTCTGATAATTGCGTGAAATGTGCTAGTATTACGTTCAATTTGTTAAAATTAGTCACGGAAGACAGTAGTAAAACAATTATCAAGATATTAAATAACATAATTAATGAAATCCCCAAAAAGGATATTGAACTTTTTATGATTTGTCGATTAGAAGCACTTTTTGTCGAAGGAAACGAAAAGGCGCTGTCATTCTTTTTCAAAACATTCGAAAATTCTAAAACGCTAAAAAATAGGATGTATGAGCTTATGGATGAACCATCTAAATCAAATATTGTTGTAGCTATTCTGTGTCGTTCACAAAACGACTACTACATCGATTTAAACTGCTTTACTAAAACGAGAAATATAAAAATTATTAAGTATTTGTTAAACGATAAAACATCTATTGATAAACTGAAACAATGTGGTTTAGGGTTGATTAGAACCAAGAATTGTATTCAGGAGGGTTTTAGCATATTAGGAGAATTAATTTATGTCTTAGACCTTCAGGAAATCAAATATATAGGGAATCTGGCTTTGGAAAGAATTGAAAACGTTACGGGACAATCCTTGATCGTTCTATTTAAACTTTTAGAAAACATTTATCAGCGTATAAACCTTCGCTCATTTGCTGAAACAGTCTATTTATGTTCACAGAAAATAAAATCAGAACAACCGAATGTTAAATTAGTTATATTCAGATTTATAACTACACTTCTAAGGAACAATATAATTAAAGCAAGATCGTTTAATAAAATGGAATACATCAGACTATCATACGAAGCTTCTGACCTTCTTGTAGAAAAAAGAATTAGGCATGAAATTGTAGATTTTGTCGTCGAAGTCGGCAATTATGTCAATCTCCAAGACCTAGTCGATATATTTATACGGAGCTTATTTAATAATGAAAATCCAAACAACTCAATTGAAATCCTAGCTTCCATTTCTAAGCGCCATGGGTTGTTTTACGTGTTACCAAAGCTTCTTCAGTTATACAGATCTTCAACCTTCTCTTTTAAACTTCGGATATTGAAATTTATAAGAGTATACCTTAAAGATCAAGTTGAATTCGAACAAAAATACCAACCCGTAGTCCTAATGCTGCTTGAAGATTCGATTTTAGATAAAGAAATAGAGTTACGAAGATCGGGACTTAAACTTGTAGATGTAATTCTGAAAAGAAGTGTTAGTATTAGAAGTGATTTATGTGTTTATATGTTAAATATTGTTTGGTTTTGTGTGATAGATGACCTTAAGAAAGAGTTTGATGCTTGTTGGGACGGATTTTTAAGTATATTAAGCGTAGATGTTTTATTAAAATACGTAGTACAGGGCCTTTATCATCCTTCTAAAAAGATTAGGAAGAGATATAACGAGTTATACGATACATTAAAATTGAATAGAAAAATAAACGTAAAGAATTTTATGGAACATTAGACATCCTTGTCTTCTAAAGTGAACTTCTCTGGTTTTATGCACTTGCCTTTCTTTACCTTCATCTTTTCCTTTATAAGTTTGTTAAATATTCGATTTGTATTGCACTCTTTACTAATTGGTCTATTAAGTTTATCGATGTATTCTTCACGTGTGTATCCAAAAGGTACTTTACACTTAAACTTATCGTCTAAAACTTCTTTGGTCTCATTTACTATGACATGACTAGAAGCAAAGTCTTTTCTATCTTTGTTTTTTATACCTTTCTTCGTGTCCACTACGACATTGGTTTACGACATACTATATATACTATATATACGTATATTAGTTACGACATATTTGGTTTTCTTAACTTTTAAACCTGGTCCTGCCCATCCTCCCCAACCAGGCAGAATAGTTTCGGATACAAACGGTGCTTCTTCGTTTATGAGATTTTCTTTTTCTTCAATAAAATCGGTAACATTTTCTTCTTTTGTGTCTTTGAATGCCAGTTTTACAATTTCATTATTTTGAGTGTCACTTGGTTTTCCTTTAAACTCAAAAATAGGAGCATTTTCTACTTCTTCAACATCCTCATTAAACTGTTCGATGACAGGCACAGCCTCGCAATTATTGAAATCCATAGCTTGATCCTGCTGTATTTGTTCCTTTTCTACTTTTTTGGCTTCCCTTTTGAATCTCCGATACGTTTTACTTTTAATTCGTTTTATACGTTGCATTTTAGTGGAATATTGGTGTTGGAAATTTTTGTTTTCTTTGATTTCTTCGACAGTTCTTTTGTTTAAAATCGCGTCTAATTTCTTTTCTAGTGTAGTTTTTGGTATTACAGTGTAAATTGGACTTTCTTGCTGTACTTGAATTTCTCTATTCTTTTTTAGAGAAATAAAAGTTTCTATTTCTTTGTGTGTCTTTTCTTTTAACTTATTATTTATAAGAGTGTCACAATTTGTTAGTTTTATCTCTTGGTTATCCGTTAAATCTTCAATTGTAATTTTATTTCGTACCATTCTAAGGGCTACAGAAGAAAGATAAAAAATGGACAAAGTGGGATTCGAACCCACGCATCCTTACGAATACTAGCACCTGAAGCTAGCGCCTTAGACCACTCGGCCATTTGTCCATTAAATAAACTATAAGTAAGGTCTACTTTATTATTAATAAAACTGTTCATAAACACTCTTTTATAACCCACACACAATAAATGGATTATTTTTCTGTTGATGCGATTTACAAAGACGAGACAAAAATTAAAGTCAAATTTGAACATAAACTAAAAAATTTCGGATTTTATATAAATGAGACAGTTAAAGAAGTCAAAGAGAACACAAAAATTGAGTTGCCTTATTTTCTTATTAAGTTCTTAGTTGAAAACAAGCATTGTGAAATAACAAAAGACTTAATTTCGAATGAAATGAAAAATGATTTGAAGGCTTGTCCATCGATTGTTAATTTGAATTTGGCTTTCCCTTATTTTTACAATTTATTGGTTGATTTTGAAGATAAGAATTTTTTAAATGAAATTTTAATGAATAGACTCTCAAAGTATTCAAGTTTAATTTTAAAAGACCATTTAGACGAAGACGATATAATGCTTTTAGATAGAACCGAAAGCAAATCATTAGCAGTAGAGAGGCCTTTAAGATGTTTAGAGATTTTAATACATTTTAGACCCCCCCTATGGCGAGTTATGAATGTTGTTTTTATCCAAAAAAATATCCAGAAGAAGGTGAAATAGTTATTGGCAGAGTTGCTACAATTGATAATGAAGGAGTAAGTATAGATTTATTAGAGTATGGTAAGGCAAGAGGTCTGGTTTTAATAGGTGAATTATCTAAAAAGAGAATAAAAAGCGTATCACAAATAACTAAAATTAACAATATCGAAGTTTGTAATGTTTTGCGAGTGGATAATGAAAAAGGCTACATCGATTTAAGTCTGACCAAAGTCAATGAGAGTGAGAAAGAAGAATGTAAAAAGAACTATTTAAAGAATAAACTCGCATATCACATTATGTTCAAAGCCTCTAAACTATTAAATATTGATTTAAAGGAGCTGTACACTACGTATGGGTACAAAAAGGCTGAGGAATACGGTTCTTTGTATTACTTTTTTGCAAGAGTAAAAGATAACGATAGTATAATAGAAGACAATGAGACAGGAAGAGTTATAAAAAAGCTTATAGAACAACAATTTCAAGCAAGTACCTTTAAAGTCAAAGCAGAAGTTGATATTACTTGCCCGTCATCTGGTGGTATTTTAACCATAAAAGAAGCATTAATGAATGTTTTAGAGAAAGACAATAAATTAAAAATTGCTCTTGTTAAAACACCAACTTATTCGTTTATGAGAATCTCTTCTAATAAAGAGAAAGCCTATAATTCGATTTCAATTGCTTTGAAATATATTGAAAACTTTTTAATAACAAACAAAGGAACGTTTACAGTGGTTAGTCAACCTAAACTATACGGAGAAAAATCAAAGTTGACGTTTTCTGCTACAGAAGATGATGAAGAAGAGAGCAACGCCTCATCCGAAGAATAAAAATGAATATTAAATGTTTTTTAACACCCAAATTTATGTCTAAGCAATTTAAACTAAGCGGTATAAAACAATTTTTAGAAGATTTAGAAGGAGATAGTAATACATTTCAATTATATGGAGAATATCTGGCCAGTAAAGATGTTGAATTGGATTTTAAATTGTTAAGAGACAAAAGCTTGCTATATAAAGCTCTCAAAGAAAATGGGTTTACATTAAAAAAAGATAATTCCTGGTAATTTGTAACCCAATGATTCCAATTGGAAAGCCTTTGGCAAATCCAAAGCTTGTAAAACTTATAAATGAAACTATTGAACTTATAGACAAGCCGATTACTGGCGTAAAAGCATGTCAAAAACATATTCTAAATAAAGAAAAGGGTGTTTTAGTACTTACTGGAGACACTTCACCAATGGATTTGATTACACACCTTCCCGCTCTGTGTGAAGAAAATAATGCTAAATACGTGTTTGTTGAAACAAGGCAACAGCTAAAGGGACAAATTACTTGTTGCTTTATTTTAAAGGATAAGAATATACCTATTACTGAAGAATTATATAAAATGGTAATAAATTGAATTTATATTTTATGGCTGTTTAAGTTGTACAATAGATCATAAATGGACCTTTTAACTCAGTATTGTTAAATAAATCCAAAAAACACCAAGTGTCCGATGTGTATCATGACAATATTTAAGAAATTGAATTAAACTTTACATTTACGAAGGTTTTTACATTCATTAAGATAATAAAGTTCTTCAACTTTTTCAATAATGCTCGAAAAATAGTGTTGTTACAGTAAATGTTACTAAGTAAATAGCTTTCAGTTTAAAAAATATTTACCAATATCCTATTATTTATTTGATTTTTGAGAACTTTCAAGGTTACCACATTGTTGGTGTACAAATTGAGGATGGAACTAAAACATGGGTTTATTATTATATAAAATTTATAGCAAGGGTGACACGTCAAACATGTCAAACATAGACGCCCAAAGTCATCACCCAACACACATGAATAAACAAATTGCTGTTAGGTGTATACTATGTATTGGTTGGCAATTCTCATGATATAACTATTTTAATTATGTTAGACACTGATATTAATTTTGATATCATTATTCGTTTTTTACATTATAAATATAGTTTTCAAGTTTTACACATGCAATTTACTTCATTACTTTTTATATGTCTAGCTTTTCTACTAAATGCTACATAGGCTGCAGAAACAACTATAAACAATAACAACAAGGTAAGGCCAACCAATGGCGGTGAGAAGACGGGGAATGTACAAGACGAAACTTCAAGGAACAATGACGAAGGCGGCGATGACATCAAGGAGCACGATCAGAATTCAGATTATTATATGAATTTCCCCAACCATAAACTAAAATCTTCTGATGGAAAAGAGAATGACAAAAACGAAGAAGAACCTGAAGATAAAATTTTAGTTCAAAGTGATAAAGAGTCAACACAAGAAGACGAAAACGAACTGAAAAGGCCTAAAAAGGGTATAAAGGATACAGATAACAACACTCTTGATGTAAATGCTGACGAGAGCTACATAGACACAAATGAGAGCAATAACCAGAAAATTAGTAACAATCAAACATCAAGGGATGTGGTTAAAAAAAAGGTAATTCGAAAAGAAAAACCAAAAATGCCTTCATATTAAATATTTGAAATCGACATTTATGTTTTGAGAATTTTTAGTTTAAAGTTCCAATTTTTTTTAAACCACCATGGTGTAGAGGTAGAACAGCGGTTCATACACGAATGGTGTGGGTTCGATTCCAGCTGGAGCTATGATTATTTCACTACAATAATAATAGAAGTTACATGAGTTTGGCTATCGTTGAAAGGATATAATCAACATAGTGTGTAGGTCGTAATCGGCTGTATTGGCCGGGCCGGCCTGAACTGCTTGCTCCTAGTAGATCTTAAACTTTCTACCACTGGTGTTTTTTCTTAGGGGATACGAAGAACTTGTAGAGAGAGCCAAGAAGACTGCCCATGGAAAAATCATGTAAAACCGGGGTCGAGACAAACCTGGAATGCATACGGCCGGGATATAATTGAATACAAACATGGGTAAAGTTGGAACCGTCACTGCGATATTAAATTAAGAGTGGAGACATACTAGCCTGATGGGCCTGCTTAAATCGCTAAGAGCACTCCATGCACGCTTAATCAGGTCATTAAAGCGACATTAAGGTTCCGTACATCTTACCTAGGAGTACTTTAGCGCCTACCTATAGGGGAGCCCTGTATCGGCTAAAAACGGTCCAGACCGTACGACTGGACACAATTACTTGCAACGTACATAGAAGTGGTTCCGTAGCACCTACGTAGACCGTGACATGGTAATCAGGCTATCGTAGGGCGGCTGATTGTGCTTCAGGTCTAGCTCTAGTATACTGCCTTTTCTAGGGCGTTAGTAAGTCTCTATTTAAACTTAATATCTATCATATTATAACCTCGACTATAAATATGTACTTTATATCTAAAAACTCTTTTTTATATAAAATTAATAAACAATCTACAGGTACTTTATGAACCTACTTTCCCAAAAATCTAATAAAATGAGTACATATGGAACTTTTTGACCATTTAATTATATAAACTCCTTAGAAAAATCCAAACCCAGCTTCACAATCGGACAAGCTTTGATATTTTTTGCTAAATTTAATAAACACACTACAAAAATGAAATACTCTGTGGCTACATTTTTTAATTAGGCGTAGCTTTATGCTTTCTAAATTACAATTATGATGGGAAATTAATTTTTTTTTTTTTGGTGGGTTAATCATGGCTTAAATACTCCTATATTTCTTCATCTTTAAAAAACGATTTAGTTGATACTTAATAATAGATTACATCAATATATCATCAGTTAACCTCTCAAGATAAAATAAAACATTTTAATCGTATATATTTTTACAAATTTTTATACCAAAAATTGAAGTATGGAATAACCAATCACCATTAAAAATCGTACCCGATGTGTTATAACATTCCTTAGATATATTATTTTATTAAATTGTGCACATGCATGGGCCTAAATGAATGAAATATAGACTTTTCATCCTTATAGATTTCATAATATATTGTATATTAGGCAAAAAAATTTTAGGTTGTCTTATCAACTGTGTCATCTTTTAAAATGCGAGTTATGACGCAATTATAATTTACGTAATTGAACAAAAGGGGTAGCTTTTAAACAAACAGAAACAGTTTATTACAGTTTTTTAATAGATATAAGGTCATCCTTATCTCATTATCATTCTAAAATAATGATGATTTCATTAGGTTAGACTTTTAAGCGTTTAAATCAACTTGAAATGGTATACAAAACATCAAAAGAAGAAGTTTAATAGGTTATTGATTACAACTTTAATGGCATAAGAATTTAATAAATTGTCAAATTGTGGTTCACATGACACGCAACACATTCCAGCACCTTGAACTCTAATGCTGGATTATAACACGTTGTTATAAAGCCTTATTCATGAAACTGTCACGATTTAACACGTTACAAATCATCTTTATGTCAATTTCATTGCAGTATCGTAAATATTCCTTTCTAGATCTAGTGATCGAAAAGTATAATACACACTTAGCATGGGTCTTAAAGACACAACTTGAATGATGAATGAAACACTCGGTTTGATTAAACAAGGTTTTATATCTACCATCAATGAGTTTAGCTGTATTCGAAAAGAACCCGGCGCAAAATGCCATCAGCACCGTGTCTCGATTCGAAGAACTAGCATTCAAAAAATGAGTTTTCAACTGAGAGTGAATATTTTTGGCCTGCCACATATTACGTGTAGACAAGAAGTTGCTTTTAAGAAAACCCTTGTCATAGTTTGAGTTTTTCCATGCAAGATAAATATCTAAAAGCATTAAAAAATCACTGTAGTTGTTTTTAAATGAATTTTTCTTCTCAATATATTTTTTATAATGCGCCTCATTATTAGAAACATCTATAAAAACTTGATCTATACTAAGCATAGAAACAATAATGGAAACTTCATCAAAGCAACCATATTCTATAGATGCCAATAGGGAGATGCTGAGATTTGCATCCAAGGGGACGTTTGAAATCTTACGACCTAAGTTTGTGATGTACCCATTTACATCAATAGCTCGTGTAATATAAAGGTATTCAAGCGAGCTATTGACAAAATCGATATTGGGTTTATCGATCATTTCAAACGTTGATACGTCTGAAATCCCGAGAGATTTCAGTATCAAAATAAAATCATCAAGATTGCATGATATGATCTCCGGAATAGGATTATCATGCATGTTATTGTATTCGTGCCTAGTGAAAATCCTAAACACAGTTCCGGGTTGAGTTCTTCCGGCTCTTCCACTTCTTTGTTTTGCCTGAGCTTTTGAAATATTAACAACGTCTAATATTTCAATTCCTAATGCATTTGAATATCTTTTGCATTTAACTCTTCCGCAATCAACAACAAAGACGATATTTTCAATTGTAATTGATGTCTCACAAATGTTGGTGGAGAGTATTATTTTTCTCTTTTGTGATTTATTGAATATCAATTGTTGATCGTACTGAGGCATGGAAGAATATATCATCAATATATCACAATCCTTTTCGCTTATATATTCACTAAGCATAAAAAATGCATTTTTAATCTCCTCTTGACCCGTTAAAAAGACTAGAATGTCTCCTACGGGTTCGGTTCTATGTAGTTTAATTACTGTTTTCACAGTTTCCTCAAAATAATTAGTTGGATCATAGGATTTGATAAAATAGTTTTTTAGAGGAAAAACCTTGTGCTTTATTGTCACACAGGGACAGTTGAAGAAATTAATACACTTTTCTGTTGAAATTGTTGCACTCATAATAACGACCTTTAAGTTGTTTCTCCTTTTTAATAGCATTTTACAGTACCCAAGTAAAATATCAATGTTAAGAGATCGCTCATGCGCTTCGTCAATAATGATACAGTCATAACGATCTAAGTTTGTGTCATTTAATATTTCTCTAAGTATAATTCCGTCGGTGACAAATTTGAGCCTTGTCTTCTTGGTACATGCACTTTCAAAACGTACACTATAACCTACTTCCTTGCCTATTCGAACCTTCATATCACTTGCAACCTTCTTGGCAACTGAAATAGCTGCTATACGTCTTGGCTGTGTACATACAATCCGCTTATATTTATTTAATAGAATTCTTGGAATTCTTGTTGTTTTGCCACACCCGGTATTGCCTTGTATCAGTAAAACATTATTTTTGTCTAGCAACTCATATATAAGTTCTATTTTATCCTCAACTGTCTCCTCTATATCTGAGCCTTCATCATTATTTAAAAAGTTAGCCAACGAAATATCCTCGCTAACAATATTTTCGGGCCTTTCGTAGCCTTGAATATATAATTGCTTTGGTATGTTTAGCTTAATATTATCTTCTATATTGACTACAGATACAATATTCCCTGTGTCAATAAGACATGACCCATCATCAAAATCCTTACAATTAGGATCTTTGTCTAGTAAAAACAACTGTTTCTCACATTTATCATCACACAAATTCATGTATTCCTTTATAAACGATTTTCCAATTTCGTCGTCATGACAAAAATCTTCTATTTTGATATTTTTAGTCTTATACAATTCAAAAAGACCATAGTAATCATTTATATCAAGTTTAAAATCATATGTATTTGCTAAATATTCAAATCGGTCGCAAATTTTCTTTTTATTGTTCATAACAATTTAGGGCCAAATTTATTGTGTAAAATAAAATTCTGATAATCGAAGATATTTCAAATTGTCTATGTTAGCATGTAATTATAATTGGATTTTAAAGAAAAGATGGGCTGACTTAGAAAAAAAAGTCTGACACAGAGACATCTCATTTACAAGTGTTTTCATCTCGTAGAGTGTGGTTTGACAAAGTCACCCATTTATGATTAGAAATTCCTTTTAACGTTTATATTATGTTTAACTATCATGTCACTCTAAAACCCATTTTTACCAATATATGTTTACTACCACAAGAAGCAGACTTAACAAACAACTATAAGTGACTGTGTCTTCAAATGTTAAAACCTAAGTTATATTTAAAAGTTTTAAAGTGAATTCTATACATTTGCCTGTAGACCGATAGGGCTTTTAATTAGCAGCATGTCCTTCATAAGAAGACTTTTGATTTGTAAATAAAAAATTATAATAAAACACCAAACACTGTTGGATCTCAACAATTGCTATGGTTAAATTATGGGATTCAATCGTAAAAATCGAAAGCTCGTACTTAAAATTTAACAAGGGTTTATTTTAAGAAATTTTATAAAACTTCGTCTGTTGGAGGCTTAAATAGAGCCTTGGTTATTAGAAGAAATATTGCTTTTAAGTAACGGCGAAAAGTAGAAATAATTTTCAATCTAGACATCTCATAATACATGTCTAAAGGTGTCTAATTATTATTAATAGAGGGATAATAATAACTCACAACCATAGTCTTAGATGATAATGTCATATGAGAATAAAATCATACCAAAAAGCCAATTAAGCCCGAACGTATCCAATAGTGGCATAATAAATTAGTTTAACACATTTTATAATGTTCGAGAGCTTATTGTGAACATATGAGGTGTATAGCAATTTTAATACAATTAATCTTACTCTTTGGGTTGATTAAAAAGAATTGTCAGTTATCATAAGGGTTTTTGACTGAAAGTATGTAATATAAGCTAGTAAATATCTTGTACTTAGATAGTTATTGCAATGGACACGCTGGTAGAATTGTAATTAAATCTTTACTATGTGACAATCAGTCTAAAAGTAATGTTAAGTGTACGTTTCACTGAAATTCTTGACGAAAGCACTAAATTACGTAATATCTTGCTCCATTTACCAAGAAATCTAATGGCCGCAATATTTAGCTAAAATACTTAAGTAAACTATGAATTATATTTTGTGTACTTTACAAACGACTTATAAGTATCAACTACTTGCAGCCATAAAAAGTGAAATGTTTATGCCAAATAAGGCACTTACCTGCTCCGCTTTTTAAAACATCTCATTTTAAAACCTACCACTTTCATTGACTAAACTGGCGGAATGTACAAATCTCATGAAGTAGTCAAATGATAAATTGCGGGTTTTCTTCGAGATCGCTATGTTGCAAGCAGATTTTAATTTAAGGGTGTAATGTTAAACATTGTGCCATAGTTAAATATTTAGCTTTAAAACGAACCAGTTCCAAGTATGCTAAATAATCTCGCTGGAACTGATATGTAAATTAAGTTTAATGCAAAAAAATCTTGTCAGCTCCAATTTTTAAGATATTATATTCAATTGGGCAAATTTCTTAAGCACTAAAAAGCCGTTTAAGCGTCTAATAAAAAGGGAATCCCTTATGTAAGTATAACTTTGTAAATGAGGCATAAAAAATGGGTAAAACTGAATCTTAAATCTATTCTGATCTTTGTATCTTTTATTAACCTTCAAAAGATTAAGTTAGAAATAGTAAGACAATGACAATTTGAAAAGAAATTGTTGTTTCGATATCGATTTTCTCAACCATATCCGCAACCATCTATAGTCACATTATTTTTTCCTTTCTTTCAAACAACTGCCTTTTTTATAGCATCTAATGTTTTTTACCCTTAATGTTAAATCTTAACGCGCTTACTAAGAATCAAGAACACGAAATTATTATGAAGCTGGAGGGAGATGAGTATAATAAACTCAAAACAGTCGCATGTATTCATCTTGGAAAATTTTCTGAGGCTCTTAAATATGTAGAAAAGGGCTCATTTGAGGCTGCCTATATTTACTACAAGCTTAAAAAATTTAAAAAGGCTTTAAAAATTATTTCCGCCTTTGCGGATAACAAAAGCAACATTCTTAAGAGTCAAATTTTATATTCGATGGGTTATTATAATACAGCTTATGATACGCTTAAAAAGATGCCTAAGGATGATGAAATTACCATAAATCTACAGGCTATGAAAAGCATGGCTATTTTGTCTGCTAAAACCTTCAAGTTTGTTGGTCACAAGCTTTGGATAAAGAAACGAGATGAGTTGACTAATTTTGATAAACTAGAGAATTACAAATTTACGGGAGATGATAATCACATTGAATTTGTTTACAATAAAACCTTTGAGAATGCTGATACAGCCGAGAATTATGTTCAAGCTCTAGAAAACGCTAAAAGCTCTTTCAGCCTACCTGAGGATTCTATAATTTCAAAACAAATTCATAACATGGAAGGGGAATTTGATGAACTTAATCTTGATACACTAAGTAAAACACAAAAAGATGTTGTCTTGTTAAACATGTGTAAATTAGAGAAGGTTGATAATGCTATACATTATCTCAAGAATTATTGTGGCAAATTCTCAGATTCGGAATATAATTGGTTAAAAGAGGCCAAATCTAAAGATTTTATTTTGAGTCCTTTTGTGATACCACCCGTCACAGATAATTTGAAACTGCTAAGAATTTTTATTGGTTTGAAAAATAAGAGCATGTCAAAAGCAACTGTATTAAAGGAAGCAGAAGGTCTTGCAAATGAAAATTATAAAGAAATTATCAAAAAGTTCTACCTTGACGAGTTTGATGAAAAGGTCGTTCCTAAATTGGCCAATCTTACAATATAATTAAAGTATTTGTTCAAAGTTGATCTGAAGTGAAAGATTGGTACTCTATGTTTTTAATTTATTTGGACACGTTTCACTTTTGACATCAACTCGTTCATTTACTGTTTATTTGACGTTTTACTTTATATATTTATACCGACTAAAATTGTTATTATGGTACATCAGAAAAAAGGGTTAAAAGCACTTATATTAGTAGGTGGGTACGGTACTAGACTAAGGCCACTGACATATACTGTGCCAAAGCCATTAGTTCCTTTTATAAACAAACCTATTCTAAAGCATCAAGTTGATGCTCTAGTAAAGGCAGGATGCACTGAAATAGTATTGGCCCTAAATTACTATTCTCATTTAATCATAAAAGAAGTCAAAAAGTATGCAGATGAACACAATATTAGTATTATTTATTCAAAAGAACAAGAACCATTAGGAACAGGTGGGCCTTTAGCATTAGCATAATACTCCTTGTATTTGACTGGAGATTTTTTTGTATTAAATTCCGATGTAATATGCGATTATCCTTTTTCACAAATGATGGAGTATCATTTACAACAAGGCAAAAAAGCAACTATTTTATCCACAAAAGTAAAAGATCCATCTAGGTATGGACTAATCGAAACACAGGGAAATTCCAGGCTGGTAAAATCATTTATTGAAAAGCCACAAGGTTCCTTAAACGGAAGGATAAACGCAGGAATCTACATTTTTAATGAATCGATTCTCGAAAGCATCTCCTTACAATCATGTTCACTCGAAAAGGAAATATTTCCACGAATTGTTTCGGAAAATGAGATGAATGTTTATCCTTTAAATAGTTTTTGGATGGACATTGGTCAAATTCCAGACTATATTGAAGGTCAAAGTATGTATCTAAAACATAACTATAATGAATTAAAAACCTTAGATTCTGGTCAAATTGATATAGTGAGCAATGTCGTGATTGGTAGAAACGTAAAACTTGGTGCAAACGTTGTGCTTAAGAATGCTACTATATTCGATAACTGTACTATTGGTGACAACGTGGTTATCGAGAATAGCATCATAGGATGGAATTCTGTGATCGAAAAAGATGTTAGAATTCTTAACTGCAGTGCCTTAGGAAATTCTGTAAACATCATGAGCAATTGTCATCTAGACTCCATCAAAATACAGCCAAATGAGACAATTCACAATATCCAAAAAGACTAAATAAAGCGATTAAGTAAAATAATCAAATAATAATAACAACTATATTATCAGAGAATAGTAGTTCACCCTTCATCTTTGAATTAAACCCTTTAAAAATTAATTTTGTATATTCGAAATTTAACGAAGCACTTATACTTTGATGAGTTGAAGAGTTTAGCTACTAGTCTTAATCGTTAAAATGATTAATTCGTTAGCCTCCACCGAAGTTTAGTCCATTATCGCTCTGATAAATGCTATATTATTGATATTATGTGACTAATTAACGTTTAAAAAAAACAAGTAATAACTCCTAATTCATAAAACATTACAATGCATCCTGGTTACCAATAAATCTCTTAGAGTGAAACACAAAATATGGCAAAAAACTTGCATGTGTCCAAAGGTAGGTGAAAATTATAGTGTTTTAGAACTCACGCAGTTTAGTTAAGGTTATTACCCATATTTGTAAAAACATAACATAGAAAAAGTATGATCTAGTCATCTACATGTTTAAAATCTTTAAAATGGCTAGACAAGATTCGTTAGTTTACAAAATGATAATTAATTACATCTAGATTTGAAATATATTAAATTCCATAAAATCAATCAAACTGTAACTATTTAATGCATATTTTGCTTGAATAAATATGTCACTCATGCCCAAAGGTATGTAAACAATTTAAGCAACATAATTCGTCACTCCAACTCATTTAGTTCATTGACTGCCTTATAAATTACAAGAAGACTCATTTGTGCGTGGAACGTTGACACTCCCCACTTTTTTACACGACCTTTTTGAAACAAACATTTTAGTTTTTAAAATCAAATCAATTTCGAAATTCTTATCCTTAGTTAATGTATCAACTACAAATAAACACTACAGAAAAGACAGTAGAGATCACAGACAGTAGCAATAACAGAGTCTGCATCCCATGTGATCCTCCACATAAGATATATAAAACCACTTGCTTCGGATTTTACGGGTGCATTGAGATTAAGGAGTGTGTTTTCTTAATATGTATTACAAAAAGAAACAAAAGAGACCAAATCGAAAATTGCGATGTTTTTGAGATTGCAGAAGTAGAAGTTATTCCATTAACTGGACCATCTTTTAAACACCATAAAATGGTTGCGACTGTTAAATCCTTTTTTAATATACCAGGCATGTACTACAGTGATTATCCTTTATACAAAGAATCAAGCATAGGAAAAACGGACGGAGAAGATTTTATATTTAATTCTGTGCCTAAACAACTAATGAGCAAATATTCTCCTCAAATTGCAAAATATACCATCAATTGCATACAAGGATATTATGGACTTCAAGAATGTAATGGTATTAAGTTGTACTTAATATCGAGAAGATCTTGGAGGAGAGCGGGCGCAAGATTTTTTTCTAGAGGGTCTTCATCATCAGGTTATGTTTCTAATTTTGTAGAGACAGAACTTTTATTATTTCAAGATAAAAATAAACGCTCATATTTACAGGTAAGAGGATCTATTCCTTTGGTATGGTCCCATAATGTATCAACTAAATATACTCCCAACCTAATAATCAAAAAATATGATGTATTTACAAAAGCAAATGAAATACTCGTCACCAAATACAACAATGTTTTTTATTTGAACCTCATAAAAGACAAACTCTATGAGAAACCAATAAACCGATTATTTATTGAAAAGCTAGAAATAAATAAATGCAACTACTTACACTATGATGTTCATTCAAAGGGATCTTTTGCAACTAAAGCTTTACACAATGAATTTCTGACACATTTGCTTGGTGTTATTTATAAGTACGGGTTTTATTCTGATACAACTACGCAAAGGGGAGTAATTAGAACCAATTGCATTGATTGTTTAGATAGAACCAATCTATGTCAATTTATTATATCAGAGTATGTTTTAAAAGGGATGGCACCACAGATTGACAATGATTTTTTGCTTATGCACCGTAAACTCTGGGTAGAAAATGGAAACAATCTTTCTATTCAATATGCAGGAACATACGCTTTAAAGTCCCACGTTGTTGGTGGCAATAGAAAGATATTCGGCAACATTCAAGATCTTTTTAAATCTATAAGTCGTTATTTCATAAATCGCTATTGTCATGGAGATTTACAAAACTGTTACGACATATTAACTGTCGATAACAAGTTTATGGTAAGATATTTATTGGTAAATCCACCCTTCCGAAGGTGGGGTTGTTTATATAGTTTTGCGAGGGGAAAGTTCCCTCCAAAAGACCATCCTTCGAATATGTGGTTAGAACAGACTTCAACCTCGTAGGAGCCAGAGGCACCTACGACACCCCCTCACTTAGACAAAAATGTGCGCATTTTTGAAATTAAAAATATAGAAAATTAAAACAACGAAAAGAAAAAATATTGACTCGACTATTGACCTCTGGTCTTCTTGCTCAAATCCTTTTCGTCTCAATAACACTTGGCCTTCACACCTTAAATTGTCTTATATTATGTCATGTCTAATTTTTATCATCTTTATAGCTTCGACTTCGTAGCTGTCAAAAATAGATAAATAATCCTCTTTACAATCCAATTATTTCCGACGTGCTTCATCCACATTCTCTCTACTGTTTATACGCTATCCTTTAATTATGCCTGACACTTCCGCGTGTTAGCTACAGTTAACTTCATTCAGACTAGCTCTAGACCTTGCATTGTTCAAACCATACCTAATCTCCATTTTTAGCTATGAGGTGGCAAACCTTCGCAACTTCTTAGGTGTGCAATACTATTACTCTCTTTGATAAAACCTCGTTCTTTGGTTACGACCCTCCTTTGCATATGACTTCTGATGCTTCTTTGTAGCACTCACACTACGACTTCCGTTATGTGGTCACGACCCCTTGTGTCCGGTATGAGCATCTAGGCTCCAGCTCCATACCTCCCTCTAGTAACGCCATTGATGGCGGATGGTTAGGAATCACCTCCATAGTGAGCCGAGCACTAGGACTCAGCACTAGCATACCCTCGCTAGGCTTTTAACGTCACGTATGACGGATGGTTAGGAATCACCTCCATAGTGAGCCGAGCACTAGGACTCAGCTCTAGCATACACTCGCTAGGCTTTTAACGTCACGGATGACGGATGGTAAGGAATCACCTCTTCTAGGCATGCCCTTCGGTTCCCTTCGAATTTCCCTCGAGTGACCTCTCGCGCGGCTGCTGGTCCTAGGTTGTGCTTAACGTCACCTCCAGTGATGACGGGTGGTTACCTCTACTCGCTTTCCCCCTTTCCTGTCTGGAAAACCACTAACGAATTTCGTCGCTGTCGCCATGTCGATAACAAGTTTATGGTAAGATATTTATTGGTAAATCCACCCTTCCGAAGGTGGGGTTGTTTATATAGTTTTGCGAGGGGAAAGTTCCCTCCAAAAGACCATCCTTCGAATATGTGGTTAGAACAGACTTCAACCTCGTAGGAGCCAGAGGCACCTACGACATTAACAATTGGTAATATGTCTATTTCTGGGAAGTCAAAAAGAAAGAATGCTGGTTTGAAATCAAAGATTGTCTTTGTAGGTTTTTTTGTGCTTCTAGTAAGTCTTTACTTTAAATTTCAATTCAGATACGGTGCACTCGATGGGCTTATAATTTTGCTATTGGTTCTTGTTGTGGCTTCACGCTGCAGAAATTATCCTGAGTATGTTGATGATCAAGCAAACTTCACTAAACTAGTAGATGGTAAATTGTAATTAAATAATTCCTTATTTTTTTTAGGGGGACAACCCCCTTTTAATGGCTGTGGCTGCACACATAGAAGGTAATCTGATTTTAGACATTTTTGAAAGCAAGATAAATATCAAATGTGATTCCTATTCTATAAAGAACAACATTTTGGTGTATACAAACGAAACAGAACTGTGCTATTACGATCTTTTGAAGAATATATCCATAAAAACTTTCCATATTTTTTCCAAAGCAGTTGAACTAAAGCAATCGGCAAATGGAAAAATTTCTGGCTTGTTAAACGAAGAATCCGTTCTTCTTGTTTACGATTCCGAAAAAGAGATTTTAATGGAGAAAAATGTAAAAAAATTCGAAGTGTCCAATACAACTTTGGCATATTCTATGAATGATAATATGTTCTTAAAACATCATTATAAATCTTTGCCATTTTATAAATCTATAGATATATATTCAAACTTCTATGTTTATGATGAATTCTGTGTTTTGTCTACTAGAAAATCCATTAAAGATAATCACCATAAAATCTTTAAGATTGACGAGGCTGGATCTATTGAAATCGGTGTTTTTGAAATCATGGAACATTTTTCATGTAAAATCAATAAAGAAAACACACACTTATTGATAAAATTGGCTACCTCGTACGTTAAAAACAGTTACTTTGCACATACAGAATTATATCTATATGATATTAAACAAAATAAGCTTAGTAAAGTACAAAAGATACACAATATCTCGGATTTTGAGTTTGTTGAGGGTGGTTTTGTTGTTATCTTTGGGTCTCAGCCATCGAATGTGATTGTTTTTAATTATGAAATGGTTCAAACTAAAAGATTTCCGAAAGGACTTAGAAACCAGATATACTACAATCCCCAATTTAACATAGTTGCTTTGGCTGGATTTGGACAATTGTCGGGTGATATTGAGATTTACGATACAGTCTCGATGGAGAAATATGCAGAGATTTCGGAATTAGGCGCAAATAATATAAAATGGGATGTTAATGGCGCCTATTTCTATGTATCCACTACAAAGTACTTGAAGGAAGATAATAAAATTACTAAGTACGATTACTTTGGACGTGAGATTAAGGAAGAAAAGTATGATGCTTTGATCTCAAGCGAAGTTTATGGCCTTGATTCTGAATTTTTGGCTCTTGAGCGACCCGAAGTCCTTACACGTGTCAGAAGAGACATATATGTGCCACCGCACTTGACCAATAAGACGAAGTATACGTCCAAACAAAGTGCGGATTTAAAGGCACCTAATTCTGATTTTAAGAATAAGGCAGGGCTTAAAATACTTGTACAAGAGTCTTTGGAAAGTTTACATAAGACTTTGAAGGATATCGAAGCTTTACAAACTAGAATGAAGGCTGGTGAATCTTTATCGACAAAAGAAATGAACTTAATGTTGAAGGAAGATGCCATAAAGGAAAAAATAAAGAAGTATAAACAATAAAATATTTTTCTTTACTTTTATTAATTAATAAAGTATTGATGAACTATCTGTGTTCTGCTTTTGCGAAACAGCCTGATATTTTAAACTAAGTTTATATACATTAAGTTATATTATATCGATTGCAGGTTTTTCTATTCCCTAATTTTCAGTAATTTAAATTGGTTCTAAAGGCATTCCACTTTCAGGTTCTACCATTTATGTTCAGTATAAATTATCTTCTTCGATGAATTTTAAATATGAAGGTTGTATGCCAAAGTTAAAAAAATGATAGTTTTATGTAATTATAGCCACTTTTGCTGTTTCTTACAATGTAAAAGCTGTCTATACCACAATTATTATAAATCATGTCCGATAAACTATTTGTATTTCCATGACAATATTATTCTAGTGTGTCTTTCCCCCATGCCTAACTGCCATAAAGGATCAGCAATTGATAAAATAGAGATAAATGTTTATCAACAGACTAATAACTTCCAATTTATAAGTCTCAAGTGTGGCCAGGAGAATTACTACCATTTGTGAGTTTTTTATTGAAATCACAATATAAATGTTTTATCTTATCGCTTTAACGAGGAACTTTCATTTTTTATAAAAATAAATTTTTTTGTTTTGTTTTGTTTGTTTTGATCTTCAAAATTTTCATGGGGAATTTTTGTGGAGGAAAAAATCGCAAGTGGTGGCGAATTGAAAGGGCTCTAATTAAGGAGTTTGACGGGCCAAGTTAGTCTTTATACTTAAAAGCTGCCGTTAAAATTAAATTATAATAATTTATTTATTCTTCATTGTGTAGGTTTTCTGTAAAGCTTCCCGTCGGATCCGAATAGTCAAATACCTCCTTGCCTCGCCTCCTCTTCCTTTCTACGACCCCCTCCTTTGGTATGTAGTTCTTTGTAAAGTTGTAGGGGGACTCGACGTACAGGGGATTGTAGCCGAATTCATTTGTATAATTGCTGTCGGCCCTATCGTAATAGTACGTTTGATACTCAATATTAGGCGCATAGTACTCCTCGGGACTGTACCTAGGCTGTCCTAAGATGCCATCAACATATAGCGGGTGGTACTGAAAGATCATTTCATTTTCTTTTTCCATCAAGTCTTCAATAGGGACGTATTTCCAATAGTGTAGCTTAGACTTTTCGTCCTTCTTTAGTTTCACAAACTCTGGATTCTTGCTTAAGAGTTGTCTGATGTTTCCTTTCCAAGTCATTGAGTTGCTTTCTTTAAACATAGTCGGGTGTTTGTTGACAATGTAAACAAATATTTGCGAGAATGTTGCTTTCTGGTCCTTAGAAGATAGGATAGCCTTCCTTATTATTGAGGCGTAGGTGAAATCTTTACAGACTTTGATGTTTTTAGGCATGTTTATGCAGGGTAGATCACCACTTAAATATAAAAGGCAGTTTGTTTGTTAAGATCAACAAACCGTTAAACCTTAAATTATCTTCATTTAACGATAAAGCTTATGAGAGTTCTTAACTTAAGTTGTCATTGTCTAGGGGGTACGGGAATATGATTATCGAATAAGAAGGGATAATGGTTATGGGAATTACTTTAGATAATTTTCAAGACAATGTTTAGAGAACCTTAATAATACTGACACTAACTATATAAACAACTAAAAGTTAACATTTTAATGCCTTAAGAAATTAATCCTTATTCTTCTTAGATCCAATGTCCTGGGGTAAAAGGTTAGACTTTACACCTCCATTCTTGATCATCCAGTTGTGACCAATGTGGTCCAATTCACTGTCTTTGCTAATAGCAAAATTAACATGTTTAGGTAAAATCTTCTTCTTTCCATCAGCGTTTGCAATGTTTCTAGCTCCGTCCATAATCTCACTAATAATGTAAATAAGAACTGCAGACACAGCCTTGCAAGCATCCTTAGAGACTCTGAGCTTAGTCGTCTTCTTAAGCATCTTTTTAATGTGAGAAGCCTTGATTACATTTCCTTGTACTGATTCTTTTGCTTGAGATTGTGGGTCTTTCTTTCCTCCTTTTCCTGTAGCCATTGGGGGTCTCTGAAATTTTTGTTTTTAAGCGTTTTTTGTTTTTGGAGGGAAAAGGGGAGGGAAAGTTTCCCTCTAACATATACAGAAAATAAAAAAGAATTGAAAAGTGAATAAAAAGACACAGAAAGTCATTTAAAGACACCTTTATAAAAATCGAATAATGCGTCTTAACCTTAAAATAAACCTTAACCGATCCGATACATTTTTATTAAACATTTTATTAATTTGCTTATTCTCAGAAGAATAATAGATGGACAAGAAATTGTGGACTTCTCTCCTTTTTAAAATACGAACTTCAAGATCCATCGAGCTCGTCTTCTTGTCATAGTCATTAATAAAACTAACAAATTCTTCAACAGGTTGGTTGACATATATTTTTTTATTTATTTTAGTAGAGGTTAGTTCAAAGGCCACAAGGAAGGCCGTGCACATAACAGCGTCCTTGGCTTTTGGTTCTATCAAAGGAATGCTTTTAGAGTCCATTTTGAATGGTCTAGGAAAGGGATAAGCAAACGTGACATCCTCGATATTTTCCATTTTAGTTGCGAGAATACGAATCTTAGACTCAATAAAACCTTCCCAGGCACCAAATTGTTCTTCTTCTGCGCTTAAAACAAGGACTTGAAGGAAAAATTTGTAGTCCCTAAAGAAGTCGGACAGTGTGAACAGTTCTCTAAGTAATTCGGAGACACTCCCATCTTTACTTAATATTTCAAATCCCCTTTGAAACTCTTTTTGCATGAGATTTTGCGTGCTATTTGTGATGTTGTGCGTAGAACAAATAGAAGGGTAGGCTGGTGTAATGACAGGCATCTTGTGGTACTTGTCCGATGGATAAACCTTTGGATCCCAAACCTTCATATTATAGGACAAATCAACAATTGGTTTTAGTAAGACTGGCGCAGGCCACTTCCAGGTAGAATAAGTCTCAAAGAACTTCTGGACAATAACATAAGAGGATACATTTGGGTACAGCTGGCACACACGAGCCACTGAAATAGAAAAGGCTACACCCCCATAGTACCCATATGAGTTCCCATAGGTACACCTCCTCTTGGCCCAGTACTTAATGCATCGTAAGGCTGAATGAAACGTGTGTACGTTAGGTACAAGATTAAAAATTTCATCAGTCACTCTCGGGCCATTCAAAGACAAGACACACTTTTCTTCCATGTTCTTTAATATGCTGTTGTTAAGAACATTAACATTGTCTTTTACAATGGGAACATTTAGACGCGCAAAGGTTAAATCAATGGGAATGCCTTGAAAGCTAAGTTTAATCAAAGGAACATAAGCCTCTTCTATTTTAGTGAGTGCTTTGATTTCTTTTTCTTTTTCTAAGACGCTAAAGAAACTAGTAAAGAAATCTTTTCTTGTAACATGTTTAGGGACAACACAAAGGACATCAATGTCGGCGCCCTTACTGTGAACACCCAGCCTGTAACTACCGAAAGTAAAAATCTTTCCACCAAAAGCGTTTTTTCCTTCAACCACAATTTTCTTCTTCTCCGCCATTGCAAAAATGAACTCTTTTAGAAGGTGGTTTAACCTACCCAAGACTCTTTCTCGAGTCTGTCCCGTTGTTTCATCCTCGAAAAACCCACAATCACGGAGATACAAGTCCATTTCCTTCTCCTTTTTGTACTCTTCTTCGGTACTTTCCCTAGTCGTGGCCGGTCCGGTGACTCCGTATTTTAAGTTTTTGTCTAAACTGTCCATTTTTAGGGCTTTTGCAAAATATTTTAAAATGAAAAAGAAAGATTGAGACGAATATATTCAACGGCCTATAAGGCCTCATATATTAAAATAATTTAATTAAGCTTCTGTCTGCCTGGACCTCCCCACAACTTAATAGTATGTTCGTATTGGTTGAGGAACATGTCATTAGAGATTTTGACAAGTTCATCAAACTCCTTCTTGTCCTCGGATGCAACATCGCATAGGGCGAGAATGCACGACTTCTTTACGTTTACGACACCACCCAAACTCTTTTTAGAGTCGACAATAGCGTAGGGAATGTTAAACTTCTTGCAGAGAGACGGGATAAAAAGAACAACCTCAAGGGGCTCAACATCATTAGCCACGACTACAAACTTAGCCTTCTTACCTTCAATAAGTCTGGTAATGTGCCTAATGCCTTGTTTTGTTATGATAGGCTTAGGGCCTTCCTTTGGATTGTCTTTACTAAGCCTTGCAAATCTTTCTTTTCTGTTCTCTGGCTTGTATTTAGAAAACAAAGCGTAGACACGCTCTGACACGTCCTCAGGAAGGACAGTTCTAAATTGGTTGATGGCTGGGGGAATCTTTATAGACCCGCTTAGTTTCTGAATCTTCTTCTTAATAAGTAGATCCTGTTCTTCTAGTTGCTCTTTAGTGGGTTTGGCTACTAAAGTTTTTTTAACTTTTGGTTTTCCGAGTACCATTGGGGGATAAAAAAAATATAAAATTTATGCAAATTTTTATGGGTAGCATAAAAGGCTCTTGGTGCCGCTTTGAATAGACGCTGTAATCAGTGTACTACACACATTAATATAAGTTTTGGATATTTCTGACGATCAATTGAATTTTAAAACATTGAGTTACTTAGACTATAAAAAGGAAATGTGAGGGCTTTTCTATGAAGTTCAACTTAATCTTGACTGCCTTTATCTCATTCTCCCGCAACTTTCATTCAGATCCCTCATTGTACTACCAATTCCCTGAGCATGTAGAACATTGGCACTATCCCCAAAGAGGACACGTACACCATACAAAGGAAATACCAACTAAAGGTCATTCGGATATTCATATTCACATTTCCAAAGAATAAATTATTAGAGTTTTTGTGTTATTAAAAGTAAATATATATTGTAAGCTTTGAGGTAAACGTAATCCAATTTTAGGTGCGATAAATTAAGTAAGTTAGTCTGTTCATTTATAAATTTTACAAATTTGAAGACATAATAGCTATGCAAAATATTCACTATAATCTTCGTATAACAAGAAACTTTTATTCACTCACGCGTAACAAACACTAACAACCCAGCTAACGTAAGGATTAGAGGCTTTAGTCCTGGTATGGTATTAATCCAAATAGTTAACATGCCAAAGAATGGAATGTAGCCAAATACACAAGATTTGATATCACTAGGCTCAAGGAAGTACTGATTGGGTCTATACAGACCTACATCATCCAGCCTATTATTATCTCCTTTAGTCAGAGTCTTATTTCCAAATTGTTTAATAGCCCGGTGGACAATCGGTATTGTATTTTTATACAACTGGAAGACTGTCATGTCTCCCCTTTCGAAGCCAGGTGACATACTTTCACTAAGTACAACTACAATCGGGCTGTCATTGTTCAAAAGAAGACTCACAAACTTCCAAATCATATAAGGCCCAATTATTGAATATGAAGCATTGATTGCCTGGTTTAAAATTTGTCTTAGGGACATCCTGCGTAGTGCTGCGATATCCTTTGATGAAATAAATAAATCCATTGGGGTAAAAAAACAAAGGAGATTAGAAATTGTTGGATCAAGTAAAGAGAGGGCTTACTTAAATTGGAAGTAGCCGTTTGAAATAAACAAAACGAGAATAAGTTAGGCCTATGAATAAACTGTTGTAACGTTGACATTTATAACTCAAAACATTTTTAATTTCTTCTCATCATCTTTTTTACAAGCATCTACTTGTCAATCCTTAGAGGTGCGTGGCTCTCTTTTTTCTACCATCCCTGTCTAAGCCGCAGCCATACCAATAAAAATCGTAATAATTCGTACACGTAGTAAATATCGTATTGAGTTCATTGATAATCAAAAAGATATATGTTTGGACACTATTGTGCCTTATTATGTGTGCGATTATAAGAATTCCGCTTATTGAAAACATTGAATAAATTCCTAAGGATATATACTTCCTTCCGGTGATTTCTCTATTGCCTGTATAGGTAATAGAACCTTCTACAACGAGAAACACTGTCTTTACGAGGTTGTAAAGAGGATAATTGCTGTATCTTGAAGTGGTCAATGTATAAAAGAACATCATCAAATTTAAAACAAGGACATAATACTTAGACATTGCAAAGATATTGCGAGCTATAAATGCATTAGAAACATTTACATCGCACCCTAGCCGTATATTGTACTCGTGGAAGATTTCTGCAAAGAACTCGTCCTTGTGCTTCCAAAAAACAAGAATACAGACAATGTCGACTATTAAATAGGTCAATGCAAATATCCTTGTTCCCTTGAAGGTGATGTACTCGACTAGAAAAAGGTAATGGAACACCTTAAAGGGGATCAATTGTGCAATTCCTTCTAGTTGCATAAGAAAAAAGAATTTGGCACTGCTATAAAACTCCAAATACGTCATAAGCAAAAAACACATTAAGGTAAATCTTGCCAAGTTGTGGTGTTCATCGCCACATCCAACTTCTTTTATTCTTTGATATGTAATATTCATCGAGATAAGAACTCCAATATAGTTTGCTATTAAGTTGTAGACAAAAAGTTGCTCTAGCCGTGTCATTAATTAATATTTGTTTACAAATTAAAATAAAAATAATTTGGTGATTTATAGATTCTAAACAAAGCAGCTGAATCCATCAGTAGAAGGAGGCTTTTTTTACAAATGTCATTAAAAAAATAAATCGAACTTACGATCGTTACAACAATTCCTTGTGTTTATATGAGACAAAATCCATTCATCATCATGATTATTATCGTCTAACAAACAGATCCGACTTTCTTTGAAAAGTAAACAATGGGACTGTTTTAACGTTTTTGAAAAGAAAAGCATTTTCTGTTATAAGTTACAATTAATTGTCTTAAAATTGTAGCTAGAAAGAAGTTTATGCTGACAATTATAAGTCCTGTGCTAAGTTGGAAGGGAAATCACAAAGAGAATCAGTGGTTGATAATCAGGAACCCATCAAGCTTTTATGATGATTTTCAGAAACATTTACTTGACAATGTTCTGCTAAAGGCGTAAATCTAATTATAACAAACAGAGACTTCTAGTAGAATAGGATCAATAATGACTGTAGTAAATGTGAGCACAAGTATTTATAGGATTGGCAAAACAATGTGGCGTATCGGTCGCAAAAAATATTTTTACTTTTTGAGAAGTAGTTACAGGACTTATGAAATTATTATGAAGCAAGATTAAATCTTATTGTCGAAAGCATAATACATTTATACTACTAAAAAACTTTTGTGAAAGGCTTGGCTGAATGTACACCACATTACAAAAGTATCACAAATTATGAAAATAAATAATCTACACATTATAACATAGCGAGTGTCATCTAAAACAATTTGTATGTTCATTTAAAGGAGAACATGATACAAAATTATAAGGTAAAAATGTGAATTCGCAATTTATAACTTCTGTCTTTTTTAAAGATAAAAGAACGGAAATTTTACATTTTAATTATTAATATTAGCACAATTTACTATTTTAGAAGTTCACAAAATTTATAACTTATGTTTCCCTTGGAAAAAAGTACTATCTTACTTAGCAATGTAGATTTACAATGCCAATTTCCTTTTTCGCGTTAGTTAGTGATTACTTGTGTAAATAATTTACCTCTTTCAAATATGGTGTAATTACGTGTTACAGTAGAGTATAAACATAGGCGGACTTGTGCTAATAGTCACGTCTTTTGACGCTTAAAGTGCATACGTTTATGTTTTTTTATAAATATTAATAGAGCAAATAAGACCAGTAGTCGGGATGAAGGCGGGTGGTTTAATTATGATAGACCTGAACGTGTAAATTTTTTGAAATACATTAAGACCTATTTATAATTACGTTTGTTTCATATTACTATGACGTTACACAATTATTGACATCAAATAATGTTTATTTGATACGATCAAAAATTAAAAAGCACTTCTGCTCTTTATTTTCCTTTCCGTCCAGCGAACTCGATCTAAAATGTCTCCGTAACAGAAATAATCGATAACGCAAAAAACAAAACAAATTAAAGTGTTTGCAGCAATCGCTGTCTCAAAGAAGTTCGTGTTTCTAAATTAATATTTCTACTTACAGTTCTTGGTCACATAAAAACAAGATAATTGTTGCGATACTAACAATGGAAATCACCCCATAAAAGACCATAGTAAACAGACGATGGTCTTTGTTATTTTTCCTTACCACATTCCTTACAAGATACTCCAAGATTAATAATAGCGTTTTAAAGATAATATAAAATGAATAATAATTTACGGTAAAAAAGGTGATATCTAGGAATACCACCAAACAGTGCTGAACTAAATTGTAGAAAATACTCAAAATCAACACGTTTCTAATCTAAATTATTAAACTTTCACTTACTATGAATGCATTTCTTATATTAACATCGCTTCCGATAAGCTTACTATACTCACGAAAAATAGAGCTAAAAGCCGAATCTTTACACCAGATAAAATATGTCAACAATACTAAATCCAATCCGAGGTATACTAGCCTATAAATATACAGCCTCGCCTTTGGAAAGACAGTAAATAGGGCAATATACTTGTATATCGTAAGCAATATAAATTGAATGCCCCCCTCCATTTGCTTACCGATACAAAATGCAGACATAGCAATAAACTCTAGCATTCCTAAAATAAGAACGTAAAGTGCTATCTTTTCAGGGCCCCTGTAGTTTTGAATGCCATCACCATAAATATCATAAGCTATTTGTATCATCCTGACGACAACTCCTAGCTGTATAAAAAAGACTACGTAGAAGCAGATGAAAAACTTACTTGAACCTTCCATGGCTGCTGATTTTAGCGGATTATATAGTGTAATTTAAATTGTCACTTAATTAGAAATCTTATAAGTCAATTAAAATTGACGCCCATAGTTGAATAATGACATATTTACTAAAAATGTTACAATAACACTTTTGTTAATGTTGGAACTACACATATTTATAAGTGTTATAATACAATTTATGTGCTTCAAGCTGATCAAAAGTTAATGATGTATCCGATAACCATATTAGTTCATACACAAATCAACCTCTTATCGAATATTAAATTCAACGCTACCTGTTACTTGATATATCATAAGTGTACGTGATAATGGTAATTAAAATTAAACATAATTGAAATACTTAATGCTAATTGTCAAAATAAACCATTAGGTCATAGGTGTTATGGCAAAACGTTATTGGAAGTCAAACATAATAGTTGTTAATCTATAAGGCATAAGTTGAGTGATGTATGCAGGCTACTGTCAACAATCGAATTTTTCGTTTCTTTTCATATTAAAATATGACAGTTGAACATTCTTTGGATTAGAATTTGACAAATACCAACTTTTTGCATCATTTTTGACGCACCATATTCCAATATACTAAGTCTACAATGGTTAACTGAAATTAATAAAACTAATCTATCTCACATACGCAACTGCAGTTGATGCAAAAAAGTTTTTTATTTACTGACATCTTTAATATAAAGTCGATTCCAGCACTAAATATGTTTTAATGAGGATTTCAGCAAGATGCGATCTATCATTTATTATCAAAGTTCATCTGTATAAATGAATCTAATAACTTAAACCTCTCAAAGATTTAACATTCGATTATACTTTTAAAAACTCGCCTGCATCATTACAGAATCCACACATCACTAGTCTCACCTTCAACAGATTTTGTCACTATGAATGAAGATATGACAAAACCATGTCATCAATTATACAATATCCCACACGACAATACAATTGCCAAAAGCTAATTAATAAAAATACTTTGAGGCTGAATAGTATCATCTTTTATATTTAGAACTGTACGATATCTTATGAAGATACACATAGCGCTACCCTTTTACGGCGTTTTAATTCCAGATCTAACATTCATGTAAGTTCTGCGCAATAATTAGTTGTACAAAACAATGTTTTCAAAAAATTGTTCCTCACATGTCTGGGCCCCAGGTTGGCGGGTGATACATTCTAGTGTCAAATATAATAACCTTAATGCTTTTTCAACAACTAATAAACACACCCCTGTGGAATCTATTTAATCTAATATAAAACAATCCTAGAGGGAGATTAAATCATAGCATGTTTGCAGCACAATAATGTTGTTATTTTTCAAAGTAGATCAACTGAACAATTACTATCGTAATATAACGCGGTAAGTAGATAAATCGGGGCACATGTATGACACGCCGGTCAATTTTGATTGAGCTGTGATAATTGTCTTAAAGTACAAATCTTTCGGTGGTGGCAGCTTACATTCTACATGCTCCACGAACATCCAAACCTAAGCGGTCACAATATACAAAACTTTGAACGAAACAAAAAATTTATCACAATCTTTATGCTTTCTTATTCTTATCTAATCCACAGCCATACCACAAAAAATCCAAAATATTCATAATCGTCGAAAACAAGATATTAACTTCATTTATAAGAAAAAATGTGTATGTTCGAAAACCATATTTTTTTATGATTGTCGACATTACAAAAAGCCCAAATAAAGAAAAATACGAGTACATTAAAACCGATAACAATTTAAGCTTTCGATTCTCTACATTCTTGTTATATGTTAGTATGCAATCTGCTGCGATAAATCCGGTTTTATAGAAGTTGAATCTGTAATATCTGTCGTATGTTGAGAAGGTCAACGAGGATAAAACCATAAGCACGTGAAAAACTAATGCTATATGTTTAGAAATATAGAATACATTTCTGTATATAAACGAGTTTCGTTTGTCAATGTCACATCCTATTTTCATGTTATAATCATGGTATACTATGCTAAATACTTCATCCTTATAATACATAAAAATAGTTAGAAACACTATATCCAACAATATATATGTTAAGGCCAATCCACATGCGTTAGGTATGCATATATATTCGATTAACAGTAGGTAGTGGCTGAGTTTTAAAGGAAACATCTGAACTAAACCTTCCATTCGTAGCAATAAGCAAAATTTGGATATGCAATATAATTCTAGATAGTTAAACGACAGGAAGCAAATGGATGTTAATCGTGATAATCTTATTAGGGTACGACCATAATCACACATTACTATCTCTTTCTTAACGAGAACAATTGAAATGATAAATCCTATAAAATTGCAGACAAAGTAAATGCCGTAAATTTTGTTCATAACATGTTCTTGGAACTTTGTTTTATACTTTTATTTGATAAATCATAAATGATATATTACTGAATAATTCAAATAATATAAATCAAGCATCGTCTCAAGGTTCCCTAACCCATTTTATTCTTAAAATTTAAAACAATCATGTTTATTTGTATCAAACATTAACATTATAAACTATATAAGTATGATAATACTGTGGTTAAAAGGTAAATTAGATGTCTTTATATCCTCTTGTGTAGTATAAGAACTATATTACAATTAATTGATCTACATAAGCCCATAAAAGTCCTTTGAAATAAACATAGCGCATTGCTAATTAAATAAAGATAAAAAACGTTAATCTAATAAAGAAGTTTTCTTCTAGGTATAAATGTAACTCAATAATGTGAGCAAAACAAATTCAAATCAATTTGAACATAGTTCTATGTAATTAATATATCAAATTTTGGAAATCACCAACAAATATTGACTGTAATAAGAGATTCCTGCCTTTAAATTTAGTTTGTAATTTGTGTTAACTAATATTTAATAGTAGTTTGGTTTTTAGTCTAGTATAATTGACAAATAACACTAATTGAGCAAACATATCACTTAAATTATCAGTTTATAGGTAGTTACGGACAATTTTATTTCGGTTGTATAATTAATATTTAAGGTAATAAACTTGCGTTTATTATTTCAAATGTTTTATATTTTTACCAATACTTAATTGTATCCAAATATAAAACTGTGGACTATTTACTACCGTGCAATCTTGTATTATAACATTTAAACCAAAACACCCTTTTAGTCTTTAAAAGATCTAAATATAACAGTGAAGTGGCAAGTTCAATTTATTAAACCAAAACATTATTCTAGCACCTATACATTTTAAATATAATGATTTACAATGTACTGTGTAGCTAGTTGCAGTATGTGCATATACTATTTGAAATACATCTAATAATAGAAAAGGTTGATTGACAATAATTTCAATCTACAAGTATGAAAACCACAACTACCTTTGAGACCACAGATGGATTAATTATGCTTGTGGAAATTCTTACACATCAGAATATCGTATAAGTCTAGTTTAAGCTGTTTTATATAGAGTTAAATATAAAAAGACATAAAAGATAGATGTGCTTAGGGGATATTTTACCATTAAACAAATTTATTGACACTAGTGTACTTTATATGATCAATATGACCCGAAGCAAACCATTTAAAATAAATTTAATTCAATACAAGGTGCCTAGTAGACCGGAAACTCTCCAATCCGCTATCATAGAACAGGTGATCTAGTACATCCAAGATAAAACAAATGATCGTATCACAAGCAATCTCTAGCTCATAAAATCTAAATTTACTAAATTATGTTTCACTTACACCTTTATACTTCTCAAAACAAGTCTTATTTGATAGCAACTAAATAATGACAACGAAAACATGACTAATAAAGACACAAAACCCGTTTTTATAATTGATCTCGCCCGCATTTCCCTTATTACTAGATCACAAAATAAAATGACAGTTTTTACATTAATATAGTACGGGTAATATTGATTTGTAAAGAACGTATTAATAATTGCCGTAAGCATAAAATGTAGAACTAAATTATATCTTATTGCTATATTTAGCAAACTTCTTATCTAAATTATAATTTGACTTACTATAAAAGCATTTCGGACTTTAACGTCGACACCAATGGCCCGATTATACTCTCTAAAGACTGTTGCAAATGCCGAATCTTTGATTTTAAGAAAATAAATAAATACGGTCATATCTAAAGAGAAATACAACAATATATAGGGAATTATGTGAGTCATCGGGAAAATTCTAATCAAGCAAAAATATCTGAAAACGTTGAGAGGTATTAATTGAATGGCTGCTGCTAATTGTAGCGCAATACAGAATCGAGCCATCAAGATGAATTCTAAGCCTTGCAATACGAGGATATAAAGGGCGAGCTTCTGGACGTTTGTATATTTAAAGGACAATGTCATGTTTTTATTGAATCCCTCTTTAATGATCGTAATAAGAATGACTAGTTCAACAAAGAAAATAATGAAATATAGAAGGAATAATTTATCGGTTTCTTTCATATGGGTTTGTGTGTTTTTTTAATTAAAAAATATAATTTGGTAAATTTTTCACTACTCTGAGGTAAATTACATTTCATTTTTCCCATAAAATACCAAAATTTTTAATTGAAGGTTACTATACAATATCAAAAATTCCATAAATGACTTGTAAGCAGATTTTCAATCTCATAAACTTAGTCATTATTTGTTGTTCGATAGACATTCATCATATATATTGCACATAAAGCTTTTGATGTGTGTTATAGATACATTTATCAAATTGATTAAATTAGTCTGTTTTAAGATTAACATACTTTTTAACAGAATAGACTTTCAATTAGTGTGAAGATAATATAACGACAATTGAGCTTAATTATACTGAAGAATTTATTTATAGTCGAGGTTTCAAGGTGATAGGTAAGTAAGTTTAAATGGAGACGTATTACAGCTCTAGGAAATGCAGTATACTAGAGCTAGACCTGCCGCACAATCAGCTACCACCTACGATCGCCTGCTTACCATGTCACGGTCTACGCAGGTGCTACGGACCCACTGCTATGTTGCAAGTAGGCGTGCCACGTGCCCGGTCGTTCGATCTAGACCGTTTTTAGCCGATACTAAGCTCCACCTACAAGTAGGCGCTAGGGTGCCCCTCGAGAAGATGCACAGCCTCTTAACGTAACTTCAATAACCTATTTCGGCGTGCATGGAGTGCTCTTAGCGACTTACGCAGGCCCACCTAAACCGAGTATGTTTCCACTTTCGGATTAATGTTGCAGTGACGGTTCCATGTGTTTTCATGTTTATATTTACTTATATTTCCGACCGTATGCATTCCAGGTTTGTCTCGACTCCGGTTTCACATGGTTTCTCCAAGTACAGTCTTCCTGGCTATCGCTCCAAGTTCTTCGTATCACCTACTTAAAACCACCAGTGTTGGAAAGTTTCAGGTCTACTAGGAACAAGTCGCTTAAGCCAGCCTGGCCAATAAAGCCGATTACGACCCACACGCTACATTGATTATGTCCTTTCAACGTAAGCCAAGCTCAAGTAAGTTTTAATTACTGTCTTTCAAGCAATAAAGCTCCAGCGGGAAACAAACCCACGCCTTTAATGTAAAAACACCATGCTCTGACAACTGAGCTATCAAATCTTAACAACTTGTAGATGATACATATGAATGTATCATCCATTGTATACCACGTGAAGATAAATGTTTTTTCCATAGAACGGTCTTCATTAAACCATCTTTTCTCACTGGAAGCGTTTTTTATGACATGCCTTTGTTCGTACATCAATTTTTAAAGCCATATAAGACTTACTTAACATATAGAAATTTTAACTCTTTAAATATAATCACCATCAGCGTCTGCAGTAGATGCTATACAAAAATGTTTATTTAAAATTTTACATCGGATTTGTTATTTCTACTCTTACCATAGGACATCTTATCTAAGCCACATCCATACCACCTATAATCTTCTACATTAGCAAAAAAGCAAATAATCGTGTTAATCTCGGCGATAAATGATAAAAACCCATTTTGACTAAATTAAATTTGACTTACAGTTGATTTGTTTGTATTATATATGCACACAGCAAGACACCACAAACCGTAAATAGGAAGTAAATAGCTAATGAGATGTACTTTCGCCAATAAGCTTCTCTAACGGTCTTAAGATCTAAAATAATATCAAAGCACATCAACATTGTTTTGAGCAATATATAGCCAAAGTACCAATCATACATACTAAAGGTAATGCCCATTAAAACACATAGAGAATGTAAGAACCATAGGTTGTATTTCGACATCTTCATGAATTGTCTTGTCTAAATTAAAATTTCACTTACTATAAAAGAATTTCTTACCTTAACATCCGATCCAATTGTTAAATTGTATCTATGCAAAGCAACTTCTAGTGTGGTGTTAAGGTTGGTCAAGCAATATAAGAGAAAGAATATATCGAGAAAAATATAATAAATTCGTGACATATAGAACTCCCGCGCAAAGAGACTTGCAAAAAAACACAGGTACCTAGATACTTTAAGAGGACCAATGTGAATCAAGCCTTCTATCTCATAATTTAGGTGGTACTTTGCCATTGCGTAAAATTCAAAAACCCAAAGCAAAAATGAGTAACACGAAGTAAATTTTATATCATTATAAGACGGTGTATCTTTGAACAATATGAGACCATCAACAGTGATTTTCATTAAAATGAGTAGCTGAACGAAGTGTATTGCTATAAAAACTAGAAAGTTAACTTGGGATCTCTTCATAAGGTTGTTGTTTTGGGTTAGGTAATTTAAATTTTTCTTTGTTTATCAAATTTCTATATTTAGAAACCTGAAATGATATAAATGAAAAGTTTGACAGAAACAAAGCTTGAAATAAAGATTTGGGGAGCGATTTTATAAAAATTTATAGACAATAGATGTTAAAATTTAGTTTCATTATTTATATTAGAAAATTATCTTCACTTTGCGCTATCAGATCATATCTTTGTTGTGGTAATTTAGGTCATAAGAAATTTACACATCTAGTTTAAATCAGAAATGAATGTGAGTCTACAATTAAATGGGCGTTGAAAAATAAGAGGAGTAACTTTTGCATAGATACGCTATGTTTTTGGACTTTGAGGAAAAAATATTGTACTTTAGCCAATTTCATTTACTTGTGAAAATATTTTTTGATCGTTTATATTGTAATTACCGACGAAAACATGCTTGAAGAAACCATAAAAAATTCAAGTTTCCTTTTTGACTGATTGTTTACTTTATCAAAATTAACAATCATATTTGTTTTTACTATATTGTTAAAGAAATTAGTAAACGATAATCACTTTGTAAGAAGTACGGAAAGAGACTGCGGTGTGCAATTCAAGACAGAACTTAAATCAGGACAATTATCTTAATCATAATTACCCGGTTTGTCGCATTAAGTTTGTAATTAGTTGACAATTAATTTAAAATTAGACAAAGTAATTATAATGTAAGCTAGGCATTTTACAACAACTTCCGAAGTCATCTTATACAACTATACAGATAATATAGAGAGAAGTAGCGCATATGTTATGTACTTAAAGACTTATTTTTTATACAACTGCTAGTGTTGATGTAACCAATTTACTTGCCAAGAATTTGCACAATGCATGTATATCTACAAAAATCATGAAATATATTATTAGAAACCAATCGAGTAACTTACTTTCCAACTTTTTTTTTATTAGCTTGAGGAGGGTGCAGGTTTTTTATACTTTTCGGGGTCTCTAGTTAACATGATGAAAGGCTAAATTTATCTGGCTTTTCTTGATTTTGATTAGATATAGGATTTGCTCTGTTGCACAAGTAGATGCTATTGAAGGGTAATATTTGAATGATCATAATTATCTCTCTAACTTTCTGCATGATATCAAATAAACTTTTTTTGTTAACAGTTCATTTTATTGTGATGTTATTGATTACTAATCTCATCTCTATTGAGGCTATACCTTACTAAAGAAATGTTTCGACAAGTGAGACTAAATGACATCTATATTTAATAGATTTTACAATAGAATTATGATTTTTATCATTGTTGATTACCACCTTACACGTTTTTAATATACATCTAATGATAAAATTATTTTGTATATGAGTTAGAATAGATGCCTTCTTCCTCGCAGTAAATTATTTTTTTCTGCCTACATTAAGATGAGTGCATCTAATTATTATTTTTAACAAAAAATTAAAACCGACTTCCAAGGTAAAAATAATAATAACATTAATATGAACTAAAAAGTATTAAATAATTTTTACTATCTAATGGTGCCTTTTTCCGAATTCGGCTAAACCTCAACTATTTCTGTATTCAATCTTCATTATTTTGAAGTCGGTACCAGATAGCTGAATCTTCAGTCCTCTGACAGAATATTTGAAACTTTTGGAACTGGCACCGACTTCAAAATTATGAAGATTGAATACAGAAATAGTTGAGGTTTAGCCGAATTCGGAAAAAGGCACCATTAGATAGTAAAAATTATTTAATACTTTTTAGTTCATATTAATGTTATTATTATTTTTACCTTGGAAGTCGGTTTTAATTTTTTGTTAAAAATAATAATAATTTCACTCTTTTAAGTTACACTAGTAGGTAAACCTTCGCGTATATTTTACGTATCTTATTACAATTTGTCAAGAGTCACAACTCACACTCACAAAATCATAGAAGTGAACATATTGTGCTAAGTAATTTAACAATTTTAATGCTTCAAGCCCCAAGCGGTCACCGGCGATTGAGATAACAATAGAAAGGCTATTGTGTCTCGTTTTTCCACGATCGAAGGATCTATCAGATAAAAAATTGTATAAACTTGCATAGGATGTAGCGTAGCTACTCATAATATTTAATATTATCATAATTATTGACAGCTCTGTTCTTGTAAAGCGCTTATTCCACTTATCCTAGCTAGGAAGTCCTAGCTAGGATCCTAGCTTTCTAAATGTTATTCCACTTGACTAAATTTTTTCCGATTTAGGATCCTAGCTAGGATCCTAGCTTCTAAATGTTATTCCACTTGACTAAATTTTTTAGGACCCTAGCTAGGACTTCCTAGCTAGGATAAGTGGAATAAGCGCTTAATCAAGAATTCAAATCGATACTTAGTGCGCCATCTATCGATTAATAAGTATAACTGATTAAAAAGACACTTAATGACTTTGTTTTGTGTAAATGCTTTTTTTAAAATAACTTTATTTTAATTCTATTTGTCTATTTAAATTTTATAAAGTAATTAGTAAAGTATTCGATCTGTTGTCTGCCGCCACGCGCCACGCGGCGCGGCGGCGCGGCGACGCCGTCGCCTCTGCGGCGCCGACCGCCATGTATTAAACAAACAGGTGTTGTTATACAGTACATAATTATTATTATTAGTATATCCATACCTATGCCTTGTACTATTATTAATTCTGTGCCATGAGACATTGGTGACCTTAATGATGATGATGACGATGATGATGATGATGATGATTATGATGATGAATATGAATTGCATAGTAGCATATGCTTTCTGTTCTTAAAACAACGCCGAAACTCCCGAACGTGTATCTATAAGGGGTCAGGAGTTCTCTCAGCATCTTCGAAACCATGGTATACTTTGACCCAATATTTGACTTTTTGGTAGCATATTCTTAGTACACTTCACATAAAACCAAAATCACCATATGTTTCCATATAAATTTCGAGGAGTTCCCTCGATTACTCATGGATCCCATCATCAGGTCACCACTTTTGTGAACATGGTACCAAATTGGAGTGAAACCTAATACAACAAAACAAAAATTTCGAAAATCGGTTCACAAACGGCGGAGTAATCGTTGAACATACAAAAATAAAAAAAAAAATAAAAAAAATATCCACAGCCGAACATATAACCTCCTCGTTTTTTGGAAGTCGGTTAAAAATTAAACATTCTAGTGAGATTTTTAGAGTATGTATCATGAATCATCGTACCTAGTTGGAGCACATAATTAGCAATATTACTCCAAATGTATCTTCTGAAGCCCATGCTTTTTAGAATTTATTAACGGCGATAAATAAGCGTCATTTCTAAATCGATTAAAATAAATACATGCAAATTCCACAACATCCGAAATTCGAATCTTTTCGCGATCTCTTAGGCTCTTTGAATTTCTGAATTTGCATGGCCTTTATCACACAAAATAATATCTTTAAAAATAATCTTACTGAAAAATTAAAAGATAAACAACATTTTTTCCTAACATCGCCAAATACACTAATCTAATGCTTTCCTGGTATATATCATTCATTCTCCTGTCATCTAATACAGTCTTGCCCATCAATTTTGAAAAATTCCAATCATTGTTTTGTGACAGAAACTTTCTTCTGTTGCAAGAAATGCTGGTAAGCTCGATTTTATAGATAATAATGTATTCTAAGACTACAATCATAATTTTACTACATTACGAATATCTGTAAACTCGGGGGTTATTCTTTTTCATACCCCCTTCCTTCCCGAGGCCTAATATTACGTCGCCTAGTCGATAGACTCGTGTAAATATTCTCGCTTTTACATTTTTTAATCTTTTCTTGTTTATTGTTAGCTTTGCTTTTAACGTAGTACCTTTGGATGGTTAATTGCAACAGCTTGAATCATGATTTTCATATACAATACTATTATAAGAAAAGTATAATGGTAAAAAGAGACACAAGTTCCATAGAATTAGCTAGAATTTAATCGTCATAGGCTATTGTATTTCTTCATTTCAGCCATATTTCATAACTTTTGCTTTTAAATAAGGCAACATTTTAGTTTTTTAGGTAAATACCTTTCACCACAAAAAAAATTGTAATAATATAATCACCAATTTATTCTACTTTTTACACAAACTATTGAATATAATCGACAAACAGGATAGCCAAAAAGCAGTATTTGCGTTGTCTTTTTTTTTATTATATCATCAGCTAAAATCAAGATCACCATAAGTTAAGGGATTTGAAAGGTTTAAGAGATTACGCACATCGTGTTGTTAAAGGCGTACGTCAACCTTGCTTTAATAAGTTTTCTGTTTGTGAAATTATAGTTAAAAAAATCTATAATCTCATCAGCCAACTATAATACATTCCAATCTTTTGATAAAATCTGAAAGGTTTTGTGTACTGTTGTATTTATGTTTACTATGACAAACCCAAAAATAATAAAACTCGGGATAATCTTTTTAAAATCTTCGATTTAAAGTCTAACATTTGTAATATCAGACTGTATGCCCAGTTATTCTGTATATACAGCACAAAGACATTATGTCTTCTCATAAAATATCAGTAAAAAGTTTACACATCCGATGATTATCTTTGATTATCAAAAAAATATATCAATTTTAAACTATAAATTCAGAAAATTTTTACAAACATGGAAATTGGGTTCTTAAATTTCTTAACACTAGTCTCGTCATTATATTTCGAAAAGGAAATTCTTACTTTTAATGTCAATTATGAATCGCCAAATGCATTACTGGATCAGCTAAGAAATTCACCAGAGAGTTGGAATGTTGAGTTGAACACCATTGACATATACACTTGCAAATTATCAAAGAAAGATGTTCCATTTGCAGTAAGGGTTAAAAATGATTCTAGTTTGAATATTAGCATTTATTTGCCCGACATTAAATCCCTGTGTTTCAAAAGTATAGTCTTTTATATTACAGCCTTTCCTTTAAACTGCACTTCAGCAATCTGTAAGACTGAGATTTATCAAATAGAGGCGCTCGCAGATAATGCCATAATTTTCCATGAAATCAATCCGCGACTTGTCAGGTTTATTTTGACTATGGCCTATCTTTACCAGGAAATTATTAAGATTGATGATGATAACTTCATAAATTCGAATTATCAGGATATTATTAAAGGATTTATACGAGAAAGTCGAAGTCTATTTGATACGTTTAACTTCGATTACCCTATATTAAATCGTCGCCTTAAAAAAGGACTTGTTGACTATATCAGGACATTTGTATGGTATTATGTGGATGTTGAGTTCTTATGGGCAAAGGAAACGGAATTCAAGGTATTTGTTGAGGATTTAATTTATGAAGACGAACTAATAATTCGAAATTTTCCATATGATCAATTTAAGTTACATTTAAAGGAATTCTCGAATATTTAGAAGAGGAGATCGATTATATCTATCCATTTTTATCCAGATTTCCTGATATTTACAGCATGGACAAAAGCGATCTAGAAAATCCAATGATCTCGTGTTGTTTATTACAATAAACCGCCTTTATAGATATTATTATTCTTGTCTAAACACTAATCAAATTTTTACTCAACTTATGCATTATAATATACAAGTTTGAGAGTATGAAGATATTAGCTGATTGAGCCACAAATTTTATATTGACAAAATCACTAATTACACGCAAACATGCCCTTAGAGGTGCCTTCATATGGCAATTTCAGGCATATTTTGCCCATTATCTACATAAACTGTCGGCATCCCCAAAATCTGAGAGCTATTCTACCACTTAGTAATTATAAAATCATTATAATTATAAAGAGAAAAGTTTTAATCAACGGGCTTGCGGCGTTTGGATTAGATAAATAATCCGAGTAAAGTCTTTTAGTCTAGAGGTTTTGTCTTAAGACAAACTGAAATACTTGTTTACGAATATGTTAACAATTAACTAATATGGCAAGAAACATATTTTAAAAATTTATAAAAGAAGATGGTGTAACCGTCTAATATATCAAAAAGCTGTTTATTTGTTTTGTTCTTCACCGTATGCGTTGTTAATAATATCACTGTTTTCATACATAACGTTTCTTATGGGTGCGATCATTTTATTAATATAGAAGCTAGCTAATTCCTTAAGTTCCTTTTGGTTAAACTCCGCATTAGCAAAGGTTTTAATGAAGGATTCTTTAGTATGCGACACCCCTCCAATTTGTACAGTTTCGCATTTTATCTCACACCAGGGGAAAATAATAAATTTAAATAGAGCAAGAAAACCACAACCTAGATCGTTAAATTTGATTTCACATGTGCTAATTTTTTTATAGATATCTTCTTCGGAGTCAAGTAAATCAATCTTACTGCCTTTATCCGAGCTACTCATTTTATCTGAATTAAGTCCTGGAATCATCGGATTCATTAAGTGAATTCTTTTTTTGTACTTAAGGAGCGGAAGAAACTCTTTTGCGAACATAAAAATCTTCCTCTGGTCTACTCCACCAAACTGTGCATCTACTTTTAAATATTCCTCATCTAATGCCTGCATCACAGGATAAATCAACGAACTAAGCTTTGCATTCCCTACCTGCTTTACTACTTCTGAACCAGCACGTCTTGCATCGTTTACACTGACTTGTTGAGCTATTTTCAATATATCTAAAAAATAAGTTGATTTTTTCTGAAAGGAGCTTCCTTCTACAAAATTGACCCTAGAGACATCTACATCAATACTTTCAAGCATCGAAATAATAATCTTCTTATAGTAAATAGATCTATGTCTAATCTTCTCGATAGGTGCCTTCAAATTATCTAAAAAGGCGTGGATGTCCGCTAAAAGAATCGTAACAGAACAGCCGCTTTCTAAAAAGTCCCTAATCTTGAAGATAGGCAAGAAATAAGCAATATGTGGTTTTCCTGTGGTAGCTGTTCCCCAGTAAATTTGCAAGTCTCTCTTAGCGATAATTTTACTTAAAATTTCTTCTCCGCTAACTTCTTGCAAATTTTTTGTTATTGCTTGTAGTTTCATGAAGGACAATGGTAAAGAAAATTTGATTTCGTATTAAAAGATTTTTGTTTGAGTTTCTTTTTTGTCTAATAACAAATACATAAGATGTATCTTAATGCTAGAAGGATACGAAATCGGCGATTTAATTATGTCAAGTGACAATTGAGCTTCTTAAACGGCAAAAACTGTTTTGATGAAATACAAAGCATCTTATAAGGAAGTAAAGAGATGTTTACAAACGAAAACAGCTTCTTACAATTAACTTTACCAGATTTACTGTGTTAATTAGATATACAGATTGAAAATATACATAAGGTTTTTTTCGAATAACGTATTTAAGACACACTTACACTAGAAAATAAAAGCAAACGAAAAAAAAAATCAACTTTTTAAATCCTTTTGTTTGTTTTGATCTCCGCATATAGATTAATTAAACAATAAAATCAATTTACACTCAAAAATTTATTTACATCGACTGAATGCAACATCACTCAAAAAATCCATCATTAAGAACACATCACGTGTAGTAAAAAACGTTATTATACTTGTTGTCATCCAGAAGGATTATCTCAACACTCAAAAGTCTTGCTTGCCATAATTAACTTCACCAATAACACTTTTTTCAACAGAATTAGGATAGCAAATAGCTTCATTATAAATCGCAGCAGAGTCCAAGTACTTCGTTTTGTTTAAATCAGGGTAAGTTTCTTTCAAATGCAAATTTTCGGCATTCTTCTTATTAGCATTCTCAATCATCCTGAGATTTTCGATACTTTCTGCTAAAGTTGGTCTAATACATAAGGCTCTCTTAAAACACTCAATAGCTTTATCCGTTTGCTTACATCTATAAAGAATTATACCTAGAGTATTATGCGCCATAAACATATCTTGATCTAAACTAATAGATTTATTAATTACGGTAATGGCTCTATTGTAACTGTTATCGGCTAAGTATGATCGGGCTATAAGGTATAATATATACGGATCTTGGAATTTCTAATTATTTATTATGGATTCACTAAACGGGCCACAATTCGGAATTTCTATTTGTGGAAAACATTAATTATTTTCATATAATGAAATCATAAGCATCTATAGATCCATCTACTACTGCAATCTGACCATAAAATATCCCCCCTTGATAAACTTCTCTCACCTCTAATTCAAACTTCATTCAAAATGGGTGTTGAAGATTTCAAAAAGTCGTTACATGTCAGAAGACCACAATATTATTTATTTAAATATTCCTTTTCTAGCTTCAATTATTCGCACTCTCTTTGCTTAAGTATCTAAGAAGCTCTTCAAAGTAAATTTTCTGAACACTGTCAATAGAATTATCCCTTTCTTCAAGATGCTCATTAATTCTTTCTATCAAGTCGCTCGAATCGTAATCTTCAATCTTTACAATTTTAAATTCTGTGTTGAAGTCCATGATGGCTTAAAAAATATTTAGCAAAATAAAGCTTTTACCCATGGCAAAAAAGTTGTATGAGCAGCTCTTAAACTATGTTAAAGATAACAAAGTGTCGGTGGACAATTGTATACACATCCATTTCGACGCTGTTGATGTTTATTCGGAAAGGCTACAAGGTTTTACGCAACACGAAAAAAATATCTATTTACGTTTGTTAATGCTGAATATACTGCTTAAAGAACCTTCTGCTGAAGTTTTAGAATGGCTGATTAACTTAAAGAGCAACAACAAAGATATTCTATTGGTGTATGTAAATATATTAAAAAGGATTGTGCTAAAAGGCCCCCTTTCCTCCGACCAGGAAGTCAAAATTATCAACAAGTGCAAAAATCACTGGGCTTACAGTTTTATGAGGGGCACTCTATCAAAAATATTGGCTTTGCTCTCCCACAACGATTGTTTTATCGAGACACTCAATTTAGATTTTATTTTACGGTACAACATTTGCAATAAAGAAATGTTCTTGTGTCAGTCAAAGGCTTTTACTTCGGATTTCGATTTAAGTAACACACTAGCAGGCTCGGTTAGCTTTGATAAACCTGAAAACTACAATGCACCACTTATTTCAAAGTTTTTAGCGGCAATTAATTTCACAAATTACAAGTACTTAAAGAAAACGTTTTTACTGCTTGATGTTAAGATGTTTCTATACCTGCCAATAATGTACACTGAACTGGGTCTCACAAACTTGGCCTTTATTCTCAAGGATTACGTAAGTGGCAATAGTAAGAAATACGTTTTAAAGGAATATCTAAGTAATATTGTCAAATCCGAATGCCCTTTAATTGCAAGATCGTGCGGTACTGAAAACATGTACACCTTTTCAAATGTAATTAGGCAAGCCTTTTTGGATAGTGTTATTTCCATAGAAGATCTATTTACATTTTTCAAATTTAATGTATTTACAGAGGATGAAGATCTTATAGATATGATAGCCTTCAAACTTTCAAGATTACTACTAATAGATGGCTGCAATATGAAGAAACAATTTAAAAGTTTAGCAATGGACTGTTTAACTTCAATTTTTCCATACAGGAGAATTCTAGGAATTAAAGTGTTAGAAGCACTAAAGATAGAACTAACGAATGTAAATCTTAAGAAAAATTTATATTTTGATAAAAGTAATATTGTTCGAAAGGTTTCACAATCTTATGCAGATTCATTGGCTTTGAATCAGGGCGAGATTGAAATGTTAATGAACTCTAATGAGCTCAGTATGATTGAACCGTTAATTTATTATCTAGAGAAACACAAAACTGATGTATTTGAATTGTGTAAACTGGCTAGATTTCATATAAATCAATTCTTAAGTGGGAACTTTGGCTGGAATATTTATAATCATCTTCGTATATTAATCGAATTTGATGTTGATGAATGTAAATCTATGGTCGAAAAGGTCAAGGCAATCGTGTGTGATCCTTTACGCAACATAAATCGCTCTAATACAATACTTAAAGCCATTTCTCACTATTATTTTATTAAAAAAGATTCAAAGGCGTTGATTAATTTGTTGGTAAGTGTAGATGACTTAGGTGTTCTACTGGTCATTGAAAAACATTTAAATGAACTTGAAGTAAGCTTTTAGGCAACCGAAATAGAAAAAATCATAGATCAACTGTCTTATAATAATAGGTGGATACGCAGGAGTGGGGGATACAGTATTCTTTTCAAAGTATTGAGTTTGGATAAAAAGAAAATGACTTGTAACATACTTATGAACAATTTACAAACTCATATAGATTGTAAATCTTATAGCTGTAATTTCTTTGAATCTACCCAACTGTTTATGTGCCAAAATATTATATATCATAGCTACTCGATACTTTTGTCGATTATAGACTGTCTTTCTATCGAAAGATTTGGTATAAATCTATGCTTTGAGGGACTCCGTAGCTCAAATTGGATTATAAAAAACAATAGTTTGCAACTATTTAAATATATTTATAAGCAGAATGACATTATTGAAATGAATTCTAATATGAGAAAGGCTGTTAAAGAACAGGCTAAAAGAGAGCTGGCCAATTTTAATGCCACTGGTAAAGCTACTAGCCAGTTTAATGATTTATTGTTTTGTGTAATGCTTATCTTCAATGGATACACGTGTTTAGACGAGGAAGAACTATCTCTGTCCAGAAAAATTAGAGCTTGTAACATCCTTTTACCTATGAATGACTTTGAAAATAATCTTGAATCTAAGAGTGGCAATTTTGTTTATTCTCTAGTTAGAACCAATCAAAAGTTAAATGTAAAAGACGCAATTGGGAACATTTACGATGGTCTTAGCACTGAAATAATCGAGAAGATCGTTTTCTGTTTGGTCTCAGAGGATTACGATGTCCAAGCTGACACCAAAAATTTTTATTTAAAAGACTTGCATTTTACAAACGAGAAACTTGTTTACGAAGGCATAAGAGTGATTAGTGCAAGAGGTGAGCTAGATAGGTTTACAAAATCTATGAGCCTTTTAAATCCCTCTTTTTATGACATAAACTATCTTTCATTTTTAGCTGGTGATTTGTAAAGAAATTAAATGCTTTTACTTTTTTATTTTTCTAAGCCCATGACAACAAAAGTTCCTGATCTACCTGTAAAAGAAATAATTCAGTATTTATACGAATTAGATATCAATATAAAGCAAGCAGACCTACTGAAACCAACCTATCAGTTTGTTACATCTCTGTATGAAAGCATTCTAAACATTTACACCTCCCAACAACCATTTGGTAACATAATGAGCGACATAAACCAAATGGATCAAGAAGACACACTGTCCTTAATTACTCTTTACAAAAGAATGTATAATTTTATGACTAAAATTGGTGTTGATGACTTTAGTCTTAAAGATTTTAATCCTGAAACCAAGAGATTGATAGGAATATTGAGTAATGTAATCAACTATAGTATGTATCGGGACAGTAAAAAACATGTTTATGAAAAAATGTATAAGTTAAGCGAAGAGAATGAGGTGATTAAAAGGGAAATTGAGGGTAAAATAAAAAATAAGGAGAAGGAGCTTCGAAGATGTACTGAAGAGTATGAAACACAAAATAATGAAAGAAACAATCTTTTAGAAGAAATAAATCAACTTGAGGGGAGTTTTAAAGAAGTCGTAAAGATACAAAAAGTCTTGTTAGCAGAAAATGATAAATTAAAAGCTGAGAGGGATTCTAGTAACGATAAACTAAATTCTCTGCAGCTACTGATGATGAATATTAAACAGGACATAGCTTGTCTAAATTCCCAAGTGGTCGAAGATCCTTCAAAACTTATTTCTCTTCTAAAAGAAATGAAAGAACTTGTAAATAAAGAAATCGAATCGCTTAAAGAATTAGAAACATTGAGATCGAAATATATAGAGATTATCGAGACATTAAGATGCAATGGAGATGAACTACAGCAGATTTTACTATTGACAAGAAACATTAAGGAGTGTGAAAAAACAATTGAAGCATACAAGAAAGACATTGAAGACAGAGGCAGTGAAATAAGCAACACAGAATCTTCTATTAATGTGTGCAAAATAAGACTTAATCACTTGGAAAGACAAATCTCACATATTGAATCTAAATTATCCAATTTACAAGAGTTGGACAGAAGGTGCGCTGATGAAATTTCATCAAGAATGGTTAGTTTAAAGGATGAATATGAGCAATTGTCAAAGCAAAGGTCCGCAATGCAAAGTAAAATTGATATTAACTACACCCAGGTTAAGACTCTTGAACAAGAGATAGTAAACACTAGAAATAATCATGAAAATGAGGTTAACGATCTATTGAATATTCTATGCAGTCTAAAGGATAAGCAATTGCAAAGTTTCAACCATTTGAAAAAATACTTTGAAGAATAAAATTATTTAATGTGTTCGTGTAGTAAAGTTTCGGGCTTAATTGGTTTGCGTATCAGTTTTTTTTTTGTTTACGGGCAATTCAACTACTACACAATTCCAATATATCATATAATGGCAGGATTAATAGTCTCTAATGCAGATTATACCATGTGAAAATCATCCAAGGTATCCTATGAATGGCATTTTAACTTTTGGAATAAATATTTCATATGTGTATACCTTAGACTTAGTAGTTACAAACTCAACATGTTAACTTATTCACAAAATAATTCGTATCTGTCTTTTATTATGTAATTTTGGTCTGTAATTCCTTCTGGCAACATAAGAAAGGAAGTTCTTGCTTTTAATCGCCAACTTGCATATTCTTTATATGTCCGTTTTCTAATTTTGTTAGTTGATAAAGAGACTGAGCCAATAGTTAAGAAGAAAATAAGTCTTATATAGCTCACTTCTAAGTCCTCAAGATGACAATAGATAGCTTATCATGGAAGCTCGAAGAAAATTGCCTTACTCTCAACCGGCTCATGAGAATGTAAGAGCTATCAAATCTGGTCCCCAAGACCCCACAATTCCAAGTCTTCTCCGACTGTGAGTCAGAATGGATGTTTGACTGATACACTATACCCGAATAAGTTAATTTTTTATAGCCCAATTTAATTATGATTTGAATCAAATATATTCTAGAAATTAGTTTTTACATACATTTTCTACGAAAATGCCGTTAATTTATCGATAAATCATCTAAAAAAAAAACATATTCTGCTTGATTTGAATTACCTTTTGGCTATATATAGGAAACAAATTACACGAGGTTATATTATCCATATTACATCCTAAAATTAGGGTCATATTTAATAGAATATGAGTTACAGAAATTTGTCTAGCTGAAATAATAATTGATATAGAAACTTTTCCCCGCAACTTGTATTAACAGAATACATAAATTAGAAGCAACCATTAGGATGTTAATTTTGTGTTTTGAGGAAAAAACATGTATATATAAATTGTATGCAATTATGCAAATACAGGACAAAAACTTTGACAATTTTTAATAAATTCTTATGCTGTAACATTTGCGGATTTAACTAAAACGCATGACGACTTATTTGTTGTTGTAAAAAAGGTTTCGCCGCATTTTATTTAGAAGTATAACGGTTTTCCCCCCCTCCTCACAAGGTTGATTAATTGCTAAAAAAGTATTCGTGGTGTACTTCAACTGATAAATTACATAGAATGCGTTATAACCCCTTAACTGAATATTGTAATTACTTAACTTGCTATTTTTATACTACAATAAGATGAGGGCCAATATTATGTCTCCTTAATAAAAAGGAAGTTTGTCAAAATATATCACGATATTCTTTTATATTACTAGATGACAACATACTCCTTTAGATTATATTAGTTTTTAGCATAATTGATAGATTTATATTTACTACAATTACTCTAAGTTACAAAGAAAGTAAAAAGTTTTATGATATTGTATAGTCGATTGTAAATACCTAAAAAAGTAATCTTATAACATTAAACCTCGTCAGAACAGCAAACATATCATAAGGCGCAAACCAGATAGTTATGATAGAGTTTCTTAGCTAAAGAATGAAGTATGAAGAAAAAATGGTATTTTATGTGCAGAATTACTAGTTTCTTTTACATGGAGTTTTTTGACAAGCACAGTGAATGAGTCTAATTAATCATTTATCATGGCCCCGAAAATCAAAAAGGAGAAATATCTTAATAAAATAAAAAAATAGAATGAAAAATGCTAGATAACTTCAGCTAAAAGTATGTTATACTTATTCGCGCTTTGTCCTCGTAATTAAAAGCATCGGGTTAAGTATTAAGACATACTTTAAGAATTAAAAACAAATCCTAATTTATCATGTATCGGAAATAAATTATTTTTATGATATTACTTTAATCGTGATAAATTTATAGTTTTTCTATAAAAATTGTAATTATGTGAAGCCCATGTTTTACGCGATTTTATTAGTCATATTTGATTCTGATCAACAATTTAATGTTGGTACACGAGGAGAAAATACAGAAACTAACAGCTTAGACAATTTAAGCATTGAATTGGAAAAGGTTGACACTATGAATGATCCAAAAACTTCTATTAAGGAATCTATTGACTTTTTCAAGGCCGAGTTTTCGTTATGTAGCCAGACTTTTGATATAAAACGAATTAGAGATCAAACTTCATTAAGTCTAAATGAAATACCTCCAGAATACAATCGATTATTTGGTCAAATTTCAAGGGCATGGATGCCCATTAAAGAACAAAACTTACGTATTACACAGTTTTTGGGTGTTTTAATATTAAAAATAATCAAGTACATTCCAACGAAACTTAATATGTCTTCAGACGTTATAAACCATTTAGTGAACATACATCGTGCTAGAAAACTAATTTATGCGAGAAACAGATATTTACAAGATACGATTAACGAGCATATGCTGATAAAGTATAATCTGCACAATTTTGATCTCGTTATACGAAATATAGAAATACATTTGCAGGCACGATTAGACAAGTTGATAAAAGAGTGCTTAAGTAACAAGAAACATAAAATGTTTAATGACGACTATGTTACAAAAATACAAGCTGCTGTTGTCGAGAATAGTTTAGATAATGTTGCAATCTCGATAGAAATCATAAAAAATATGCAATCAACAAAAAAAGATTCGTTCCACATAAATGAAATCTTTCTAATATTTTTACATTTGTTCACGCAAGTCAAGGATTCTAGAATCAAAAGCTTGGAGGTATCACCTATCACTAGTGATAATGAACTTACCAAAAAGCTTCTAACTCTATACCTTTACATAGTATACATTAATAAAAATCAACATTTGATGCAAGCAAAATTGAAATGGTGTTGTAGGCAAAGAAAAAGTCCACTAGATGCAATGGTCTGTGCGCTGGTCAGAGAATCATTTGAGCTATCAAAAACCGAATTTAAGGGTTTTAAGGATGTACGAAAGTATATTAGAAAGAACTTTCCCAATGATATTGGAAATCTCTTTAATTTAATAATTATATTTTTGACCGGTATTGATAAACAGTTTATAACTAATTTAAATGAGGTGATTAAAAAGAAAGAAGAGGTCACAAACTTCATTGATCTGGACTTAATATATAAAGAAGAGGTTTTAGAATACTTTTTATTTTATTAAATTATTAATTAAAATGGTGTTTTTTTATGTTATGTCACACTATGTTAGTGTAGTTGTAACATTTTGCTCACATTTGGAAAATGACAGGATAAAGCCATTTATAACAACATACTATAATTACATGGACAAAAATTATGTGAGCTATAAAAAATACATACAAGCGTCGGATTAATAGTTGTATCAAATTTAGTAATAACTTAAATCTTTTATTTTCAGTAGATCTTATACTTTCAGCACAAATGGTTTTTATTAAATGTATTGACGAATTCGCGGCGAGTTCCGGGATTACTGCTACTTAAAACAAACTAAAGGCAACTTGTAAACTTTTACATTTGACAATAAACAAAAGTAAAATGAAGACACATAAATCTTCGCTAAGATATGGGCTCGTAAATAACGACATATTCGTCCTAGTAGATCCGCCAAGTCGCTAAGAGCACTCTCTGTCCGCAAACAGAGTGCTAAAGTGAAGATAAAAGCCATGCATATCTTCGAGGGATTACCTTGCACCTCATTGTTGTTAAAACTTAGTGTCGTATAAAAATGATTTGACTAAACGACCGACTACATGTGTTTTTGCTTAGAATATACCATGGGGTCATATTCTCTTGCATAGACTTGAGATTGTAAGTCGTCTATCATGGGGATCATCTGATTAGTAGTAGGTCAGCTCTGTTATACATATAGTTCAAGACAGATGCTATGCGTTATAATCTATATTTTGGTTTATGTTAGCTATAACATAAATCCAGAAAAGCTCTCCAAAGGGAAAAATAAAAAAATAGACTAATTTATCTGATTCTATAAAGCTGCACATAGAATTTGTTTACCGGATTAGATTTCAGTGGAAATGGAAATATTTATGTGCGCTGTTATTAGACATACTAAAGCATTTATACTAGCCGAAGTGATATGTGGATAGAAGTTGCTGTTATGTACATCTATTATATATTTAATATGTAAGAGAGAGAGAAGCAGGCTATTTCTAGCTTAAACAACTCAATAAATAATTTGAGATATAAAATTTAAATAAGCTGTTTTTCTATTCTGCTTTATCAAAACAGCAGTTAGACCACCATCTAAAACTTTGCTTACAAACGAAAACATCTACGAGCAATGATTTCTCGTGAATGGGCGTGAGTGTATTCACAAACGTTCTCTGTCGGATTAATGCATGTTTTATATATATGAAAGTCTTTATTACTTGATTTTTATTGTCGAGATTAGTTTGTTTTGACGTTATACATTCTTATAATCGTTCAAACGGCTGTGCGTTGTTTTGGCATGGGCCAAAACGGCGCCATTACGTCATAGTTTCGGCCCAGGATAATGCAAAATTTATAACATTGAATATACAAGTGAAAGATTAAAAACAAGGCCAAAAAATTTATTATCAAACAAAATATCTACGTTTGACTCGATATAAACGCACTTAGTAATTCTTTCGAACAATTACTCTAATAAATTTAATATAACATTATTATTTAATTTTCCAACTCTATATCTATTATCTTTTTAAATTCGTTTGGAGACTGTTTATATCAAAACAATATTCCGTTCTAAGAAGTGTCAGGCTTTATATTGGTATCTCTGATAAATTATATAAATGAAAAACGCAAATTCACCTTTTGAGCCTATACCTTCCATTTCTTCTCTAAATTTTTTAATTATAAGATATCACAGGTGAAAAACTTTTCTTTACCTAATTTTTAATACCATTCCATGCTTTTTTTTTTCTAAAATAATTGCTTTTATTGCTTCATCCAACACATTCCCTGGGCCGAAACTATGACGTAATGGCGCCATTTCGGCCCATGGGCCGAAACAACGCTTAAAGATGAAAGTCTTTACTACTTGATTTGTATTGTCGAGATTAGTTTGTTCTGACGTTATACATTCTTATAATCGTTCAAACATATATAAATTAAAGGAAAACTCTTCAAAATATTATTTAGAGTATATATGCTCTTGACAAATAAAAAAATCATTTTTATGCTTCACTTTTTTTTATATATGATTATTTCATTAAGTATACCATTTGTTCACTTGTTAAAAAAATTTTACTAATAATATTCTAATTTAGTAAAAAAAAAAACACGTTTGAAAGAAAAGGGGGATAAACTTTTTTTTTACATCATATAGTATATTCTTTAGACGAGAAAATTTAATGAAATACTTACTATTTGACAACAATACAGAGATTGGTTTGATTGAACATAAAAAAGCCAACTATGAATATTAAACTAAAAAAAAAAACAATATTTGTGTATAGTATTGATTACACAAAAATCAAACTTTTATTTTGTGATGGTTTTGATGTTTGATTTGACTATAAAATATTAAATTTGAATTTACCCATGTTATTTCGTACTCTAATTGCTTTATTAGGATTCACTCGACCATCCAATGTTATTAATCCAAACCATGAGACTGGATCTGGCAGAATACATGACCCAAAACTTTTTTGGCAAAAGATGATAACAAGATCGAAGCGGAAACGAATTTTTAAAAGTCCATTGACTTCATAACAACCACTTTAGGGAGTAATAATATGGACTACGATGTAAATAGAATTAGAAATCAGACTATATCAAATCTAGAAGATTTTCCAATTAAAGATAAACAAATTTTGGGGCTGCTTTGCAAAGCATGGGTGCCTAATCAGAAACAGAACTATCTTATCACTCAGTTTTTTAGCGATACTATATATAATATAATCAAGTACCTACCAATAAGCAATGGAATAAATTTGATATCATTGGCCATTTTAACACTATATATTGTGCTTTAGAAAAAATTTATGGCAACAATATCTATTTACAAGATATAATCAATGAGCATATGTTTATGGAATATAATTTACACTCATTTGAACTTGCTATAGAGAATGAAGAAAATAATTTGCAGACACGGATAGACACGTTGGCAGAGGAATGTATAAGTAAGAAGAAACATAAAATATTCACTGGCGACTATATTGCAAAGATACAGGCAGCTGCTAATGAAAATATTATGGATGATGTTGGAATCTCATTGGAGATAATAAAAAAAATTCTATATAATGATACCGATATGATTTATATGGATGAAATCTTTGTTCTATTTCTACATTTGTTTAGACAAGTCAAGGATTCTGACACTAAAAGCAATAACGAGCCATCTAAAACTAAGGATAATATACTTACACAAAAACTCTTCAATCTATATATTCACATACTATACATTACTCGAAACCAACAAATGATGCAGGAAAAACTAAAAATGTGTTTTAAGAGAAAAAACAGTCCGCTAGATTCACTGGTCTGTAAATTAGTCAGAGAATCCCTTGGGCTATCAGAAATTGAGATGAGGAGTTATAAGAAAGTAGGAAAGTATATTCGAAAGAACTTTCCCAAAGACATTGAAAATCTCTTTAACTTTATTATTATATTTTTGACTGGTATTGATAGACAATTTATATCTAATTTAGATAAATTGATTAAAAAGAAAGAAGAGTGTCGGGATTATATTGACCTGGATTTAATCTATAAAATAGAAATGCTAGGTCACTTTATGGTCAATTAAAAATTTTAAGAGTTCATTTTATGTGTAAGAAAGATGTATTGGTTGGCATATTATGAGAGGTCAAAATTAATCTAATATCATGTCTCTAAATGATTGATATCTGTTCGATTAACCATAAAATGGCTTTTCTTCTGTATATTAGTCATACACGTTGAATGAATTGTATTCGTAAAGACTTTCGGTCTCAATCGGCCTTATTTGCCGGATGGTCCAATTGCTAATTTTCAAAGGATATAAGACTTTCAACCACTGTATGAGCAAGTGATACCATGAACAAAACTTGCAATGAAATCCTAAAAAGACTGTCACTGAAAAAATAAACACGTAAAACTAGGAATCGAGACAACTTGGAAAATTGCTTAAAAAAAATAATAACAAACTGAGCATAACTGAAACCTGTACTGTTGGGTGCAAAGTCTAATCATCAACGATTGACATGTTTGACGTGTCTTCCTTCTATGAATTGTACAAAACAATAAGATGATGTTTTAGTTCCATCCTTACTTTGTACCCAACATGCAGAACTTTAATAATCCGAGAAGATAAATTGATACGATCTAGTGGGCCTATATAAGTCGCTAAAGGCTGGCAAACAATTGAAAACAGGTAAATAAAAGGCGTTAATAGTTCGTGCATTTTTTGAAAAACTATTCAGTCGATTTTGTCAAAGAGCCTTGTGTTGACTAATAACTCCACAAGCACACGATATTTAATCTTTCATGCTACTTGTAATTATGCAACGGCGTGGTGACCCCCGCGTAATCCAATGGCCATTTAATTACGAAAGCGGATAAGTTATTGCAAAAGCAGATGAAACCTTGAATATTGTTTTAATAGTTCAGTTTAAAGACACTTTGCCATTTTGTCGTTCATAATCACTAGTTTGACTGTGAAACGATGGATTTTTCTTTTCAAATGATTGTAAAATAATATAGCTCAAACAATAAATAGCAAATCATTTTTGTCAATACATTTAAGTTGTTGCCATGCCTCGTTGAGTCAAGACGCTTTTTGTCCTTTAAAATTCTTTGGTTTTTTTGAAATCACACTTTAATGATTATGATTTTCTCCTTTTGTGTTTTAGTGATTGTAAAGCGGTATACATGTTAGTATAATTTCTTATTTTTATGTGAAACAGAACAGAGCCATAGTTAATTACAATTTACATTGTATTGTTGCTATGTTGCATCATAATTTTCCGCGATGCACTACTCGTGACCAACTTAAAAACTACACAGAAAGAAAAATATTCGAAAAATCCATAACATGAATGACCTATTATAATTATATAAAATAAAGTTCCCCTTTAGATGCGCGCATGTTCTGTATAGATATATACTTGCTAGACTTGTTGAACTATTGGGTATGTTCAATGAGTTTAAAAACTTTTTAAAATTTAAATTTAGTAAACATACATAATTGTGAAAAATAATGCATAAGATATCACATATAAATACATAAGCATCCCAATTGTATGGTGTATGTGTTAAATCCTAATATACACATTAGGACCCAATAACAAGCATTATATTCATTTACTATCCAGTTTTTATATCAGAGCTTTTATTCGATCAACGTAAAGTATCTTGATCTGATTTGTGGTAATCATACAAAAACAAACGTGAAATCTTATGACCAAATTACATGATGCTCATATAAACTTCTTGTGTTGCACAAATCCGAGCATTGTGTTATATGAAGATATAAGAGATCATCATAAAATTAATTGATAAAACATAACTATATGGTGTTATAAATTTCAACCAATAATGTTTTAAATCATTTTGGTAAAGTATGATCTGAAGATAAGTGTGTAAATTGGCTATAAAAAAATTAATTTGAAAAGACCCATGTTATACTTTGCTTTCATTGCTTTTTTCACAATTACTTTACAGTCCAAAGGTGTTAATCCATGTTATAATCCAAATTCATCCGGAATACATGGCTTGATGGTTAATTCGGAAAAAGAAAATAGCACATTTAGCTTACCGACGTATGTAATAAAGTCAATCGACTTTTTGGAAAGTGAATTAGGGTTAAGTAGCAATGATATAGATATAGAAGAAATTAAAAATAATACTTTATCAATTTTGAGAGAGGTTCCTTTGGAATTTAATGAAATTTTTGGACTAATTTGCAAAGCTTGGGCGCCTATCAAGGGAGGAAACTATCGTATCACACAACATTTTAGCAATACAATCTTTAACATGATTAATTACTTGCCAATCAAAGGTCTTATTCACTCGAACGTTATAAAACATTTTAACATTTTACATTGTGACGCAGAACTTATTTATGATGACAACAGATATTTACAGGATATAATTAATGAAAAAATACTTCTAAATTATGATTTGCCACCACTTAATCTATCTTTTTGTGATTACGAAATACATTTGCGGACTTGTTTAAAAAGTTTGGCAGAAGAGTGCATGAGTAGCATATGGATTAAGATGTTTAATGATGACTACCTTTCAAAAATACAATCCGCCATTTTAAAAAACGATTTAGATGATTGTGCAATCTCTATGGAAATTATAAAAATTTTAAGGTCTATTAAGATCAACGCAAATTACAAAAATGAAATCTTTCATATATTCTTACATCTGTTTTCGCAACTACAGAATTTTAGCACTAAGGAAAAGAGCGAATCGTCTACTCATAATGATAATAAGATCACACAAAAACTACTTAATCTATACATTCACTTAGTTTACATTCATAAAAACCAAAAAATGATGGAGGAGAAAAAGAGCTTGTGTTATGTTTTTAGAGAAAAAGACAGTCCGCTCGAATTTTTGATTCTTAAATTAGTGAGAGAAACCTTTGGTCTATCAGAAACAGAATTGATGAGTTTTAAAAATTTTAGAAAGTATATTAAAAAGAACTTCCCCGAGGACATTGAAGATCTCGGTAACCTAATAGCTATATTCTTGACCGGTATTGATAAACAATTTACTAATAATTTAGAAAAGGCGATTAAACGGAAAGACGATGTCACAAATTACATTGATTTAGACTTGGCATTTAAGATTAAGAATTTGGAGTACTTTAAATTAAATTAATTGATTAGCATATTAACAGCCTTATAGTTTTTGTAATATCTTGTATGATTTGAATTAATAGCGGAACAAATATAAACATAACATTTGAAAATTTGTGTCCCTCTAATACTATTTAACTCATAGATTGTGACGCTTGACTTTTTACAGTTAATATCTAAGATTATCTCCAGCTTTCGAATCTAACTTAAATTTAATAGAATTGGTATTACAACTTTTCCAAGAATTTTTCATGTTAATTCTATTATATTAATCAACATATGGAGATACATAAGAAATATGTAATAATTTCTGACATAAAAGGGCTGATAGATTGTACAGTATGCATACAATGTTATTATCTATTTTATTGAAAACACTATAAGATAGTTTAATATACACACCACCCATAAAACAATATCAAAATATCGGTCTGTTCCTTTAAAAAAATAGCTCATTCGTGCATACAGTAGAGCAATATAAATTGAATCTATTCAGTCAACGTTCCATTTGACCTACCGTCCCGTTGATACTTGCTACAAAAATAGATGGTAGTAAAACTATCAACGTATAGATTGGTAGTCCAAGTCATAGGGTTATATATAAGTTTAAATGGAGACTTACTACAGCTCTAACAAAAAAAGGATACGCGGGCTAGACCTGGTACACAATCAGCTACTCCTTAGGATAGCCTGCATACCATGTCACGGTCTATGCAGGTGCTAAGGACTTACTTCTTTTCTGCAGGTAGCCGTGACACGAGCCGGTCATTCAATATAGACCGTTTTTGGCTGATACTAAGTTCCACCTACAAGTAGGCGCTAGGATACCCCCTCGAGAAGATGCACGGCATCTGAAAGTCACTTAATAAACCTTTTTCGGCGTGCATGGAGTACTCTTTAGCATACTCATAGATAAATATAATGATGCTGGCATAATTAGATATTATGTGCGCATATAAATTTAGAATCCCAGTTAATGCTTATACTATTAAGTACAAATAAGAATCTCCTGAATTCCCAAGGTACGCTAAGTATAAATTAATATTAGCACTATGATTTGAAATATACGGTCGACAGCAAAAAAGAAACGTTGTCTATACATAAACTATCACATTTCGCTATCTTGTAATAATGGTTTCTGTAATATCTACATTAACTTGTAATAATTTAGAAATTTAAGACGTGATCCTATAAACATAAACAGACTTAAATAAACCTTTGCCACCATAGTATGATTCAGAAATTATCTTTGGCAATGTTTACTGATAAGTAGAAGTCAATTTTGTTTTTAGAATTTCTTTGCATATCGACAGCATTTTAATATAAATTGTGCTGTCCTGCACATATTATTGTTTTAAACTATTAAAAAATAGACATATTGAATTTAAATGTTACGGCCCTTTTCTCAAACCTTTCGTTGTCACATAATACAACTTCAACGAATCCTTGTGTCTACGTTAGACACCCTTTCACAAAATGAAAACATACAAAAACGCAAATAAAATAATTTTCAAATATGACGATGAGTGTTCAAAAACCATAGAGAAGATTCTAAAATGCCTTAAAGAAATCATTCGTGCCTTTGAGAATCGTTCTAATACTGTATTTCCTGTAAATTAAATAAAGAAACTAGTACAATCATGCAGTTCACTAAGCGAGCAAATAGAAAATAAGAACATTCCCAAACAATACCTTGACTATGTTAACACTAAAAAGGAATCTATTGGGTATTTTAAAGATCTTGAAGGTCGATTTAGTCAAGAGGAAGCCATACTCAAACAAAAGAAAGATGTTATTGAAAGCTTTAAAAAGGAAATAGAGGACTATTTAGATTTACTGTGAGCATTCGAAGTATTTTATATCAAGTTTATGCAAATTGCTTAAAAGCGCCAACACACGCATAACAAATGAAAGTCTACAACGAGTTTGCAAACCAAAAGTGGTTCGTCCCGAAAAATACAAAAACCAAAATATTAAAACAAAGATATTCAAAAATCTCCACGACCAAACGATCTGACCTACCTCGTGGTGGCTTTGGGCCAAAAACAATCGTCAAATGCCACACATGTCAACACGTTTACAATAGGACAAATAAAAAAGAAAACAAAGCGCATTTGATAATACACCACGAGCATCTACAAACTCTTAAATAAAATGTTAAAGTGTTGTCCGTTACAAATTTATTAAGTTTGACAAGCCCCAATGATTCCTTCTAAGACAGTAGAGCTTTATAACACGCTAATAAAGTCCATTAAAGAGTTTAAGTCGCCGGCTTATAAAAGCTTTTTCTTGAGGAAAGCAGAAGATGACTTTAGAAATCTAAAAGAGGCCTCGCAAGATGGTAAGAAAGTTTGTGTTATAGAAAAATACGTTGCGGAGCAAGGAGAACTTATAGACGTCATTAAGAGGCAAAGTGTTATCTACAATATGTTTTATGATGACAAAAGCGGCATAAAGATTGGGATTCACTTTTTTAAGTATTTTTGTTTTGGTTGCTTCTAAATAGAATTGACACTTTTATAAATTACAAGAACCTTTTATATTTTAACTACATGTGCCTAAAAAAACATGATTTATAAAAGAATAACGCTTTAAAGGTCTTTTTGTTGCAGTATAATCCCGCGGTTATGACCTTGTTGGAGTCATAATATGATTTTTTTCCCCCAGCCATTGACTATTATATTGAATCTATAACATATTATAATCTTATTTTTTATTAAAAATTTTGTCAATATAACTACCGTTAGTGGTAATTGAATTTAACAGAGACCTACCAAATTTTAGACACAACTTATGAAGCTTCTTAATTATTAATTTAATAAATACAAAAGTTAAACAATAAGACTCTAAAGTTTTATTTTAAAGGTAAATCGCTTCTATAATTCCTTTCAAGTTTGTAATTGTCTTGTCTTCTTTTGGGTTTTTAGGCTCGTAGCAAGAGATTATCAACTCCAAAGCTTTTCTATTGAGTATAAAATGTTCTTTATTTCTATAAACATAAACCTCACCATCTAGAAACGTAAATTTTGATTGATCTAATTCACCAAGATCACTTCGTAGTGGGCTATAAGCCATTTTTAATTTAACGTGTTTTAGGTCCCGTAAAAGTCGTTTCTCACATTCTTTTATTTGCATTTGGAATGTAGCATCATTATTTGATTGTTTGGCTTCTTGATTTAATCTAATACTTCTTTCTATTTCGTGATGGATCCTTTCGTGCACTTGCAAATCCTCCTCCAACTCTAATATGGCAGCTTTATAGGCCTGAGATCGACAATAGCAAGCTATGAAAAAATCTAAAAGATTGAGTCTGACTCTAACTGCCTCTTCTACCTCATAATTCTTCTTTTTTGATAGCATAGCGTAGAACAGATACACCGTTTTATTTTGAGTTTTAAGGTGAAGATCCCAGAGAAACGCACGGGCATTAATTTTCCATGTTTTAAGGCCAATGTCATTCTTTTTCTTAGCCTCTACAGTACTTTTATTGTCAGGGAGTTTTTCTAAAAGGTCTTGAATATTTCGTATATAAGACGACCACCCACAGGCCTTGACCTCTTTTAGTATAACGTCGATAAGTAGGCTGTGGATGTCTCGTATGCAGTCTGAATTATACGTAATTTCTTGCAATGCGCCCACAAATTTATCAATTGTAATATTGCTCTTAGTTTTATGATTAATGAATTTTTTTATAAATGAAAAACTATTGATTACTCTTGTAGCGTGCACGCTGTCGATATCTTTTAAATGAACTTTTTCAATGGGGAAAAGTTTGCCAATAGCATCTAGATTGAAATTCTCCATTTTGAACGTAGAGATCTCTAGAGGTTGAGAATCCTTAACAATGGGCTCGATTATTGGTTCCTGACTTTCAAACTTATATCTTTTACTGTCTGGTATTGGTTTAGATTTAATTTGCTTCTCTATTGGTAAATTAATTTCTTCTTTTTTTTTATCGTCAGGTTTTAATATAATATTTTTTGATGGTATAGACTTTGACACAGAAGACATTTTAAACTGATAAAAACGGTCAAAATAGATTGTTTTTAAAGTATTCTTCCTTAAGAATCTAATGTCAAATGGTGTTTCTCTTGTTGCTTTTAAGATAAAATTGAAAATTAGATCAAAAGTAATAACATCAAATCTTCTAAGCTCGGCATACGTAACGTTCTCTATTAGTCTTCTATTGTCAACCAACACCGAGTACTTGTCGTCTTCTCTAGTATATATTGTTCCATAATATGTTCCGTTATATAGAATTACGCTCTCATCTACTAAAAACTTGTTTTTTAGTTTTCTAACCAGTGCAGCTGAGATCGTTCTTAGGTCTTTATGAATGTATTTGCAAAACTTTGAAATAATATATATTTTATCTGCTTGTCTCTTATCATGTGGGGCTTATTTAAATTCAAGTAGATCACAGGACACTATAATCCATTTTATGAGCTATAGGACTCTGAATAGCCCCTAAATAAAACATAAACACAATTTTTAATATCCATTTACCGTTATCTTTAGTACGTTTAGATCTACATGTTATGATAGTCAAAACGATCGGCTTTGATGATATCTTTTTAAGATCATTTGATTTTACATATTTTAACGATCTAAACTATCACTGCCCTCTAAAACAAAACTATGAATAAATTACTATCACATAAAGGATCAACCTTCCTGCATCTATTTCGTCTTACAATATTTATTATCCAATATTTTTTCAGAATCAAGCAATAATTTACATTACTGATTGTGATTTTATGTTCAAAATTTTAGAGAGTGTCAACGCTATAGGGTCCACAATACACACCATGCTTTAAGATCTTTATGTAAATTAGATTAATTTTAAAGACCTAAGTGTTAATGTTTCTACTGGTCTATTTATCTACATTTATTCTTATTATTCCTCGAATAAGTTTCTAATTACAATTTACAGTAATATAAATGTTGGCGCAATATAAAAAGTTACGTATGTTTTACGGATGACGTCATATATAAGACGTGAAGATTGTAAAAGAATTTGACTTTTCCATTGGTTAATGTTGCAAGAAGATCGCTCAATTGAGTTAGATATACTGAATGTGATAAATTTATATTTCCCTATTTGTAAAAATTACATTTCCATTACAATAATTGTTAAATAATTTAAAAAATTTACTTGCAATTTTGACAGCCTCAATTTGAAAAAAAAATAAATAATAAAATTTATATACTCACAGTAGTTTATACTATAACGATATAATCTGAACACTACCTTAAGTATTTGTATATCAAAATATGTCGACACATAAAATAAGTGTGTTATATAAAAAAATAGTATTAATTTGGAATCTTATGCCCTTTAGCGTTTACTTTTATCATGGGCGCTTTCATTGAATCGCCATATTTAAAAATTTAATGGGGCGAGTCTAATGTCTACATTATATGGAGCTGAACAATTGAAAATTCTCCTTCTATTGCTAGGTATTTTAGTTTTTGTCACGAACATACAATTGAAAAATATTTTAGTCATAAAATGGCGCACAACAATAAGTCATTTATTTGTAATTACAAATGCTCACTTAATGCAATATGAAATGAAACAGAAATAAGATTGCTCTGTAGAAGCCAAACGGCATAATTTCAAGTGTATGTGAAAATGAGATTGTCAAAGGCTGTTCTATTATTATTCACATATAATTTTTGAACATGCCACTTAAAAAATAAATTCTTTTAATGTTTACAAAGTCTGCACTGTTTCTTACATTTTAAAGGACCTTCCATATTTAAGTTCTCAGAAAGTGCAGAATGGTTGCAACATTCACGGCAGATAAACTATATTTTCACCTTTAACTTCCAAATATCCTTTTTTGTGTAGTTCTTCTAATCTATTGTTCAAGGTCAGTAGGTCAATATCTAAGACACTCTTTAAAGTTTGTATATTAAACATCTTTTGGCCTTTGCAAAGTTTCATTATCTTACAATCTAAAAGGGCGTTTTCATACTTTTTATTATCTTCGTCATTTTTAGGCTTTAACTTTTCATTTTCAAAGCATTTAGGCACATAATTATGTTCGTTATTTTCAAAATTGATCATAAAATTGCCTCCTTTTAGCCTTATCAACCCCTTAGAAACCAGTTCATCAAGCTGAATCCTATACATATTACGTTCTTCGATCTTCATACTGTTTAAATTAAATTTAGAAGTGTTGTAAATGTCTTTGAATATTCTGTATTGTATAACAGACATAGTTACAACTTTATCGCCTATCTCAACCTCACAACTAGCTAGTGCATCCGCCCATCTAATTTTTATTTTTTCTGTTGATAGTCTTTGATTAGAGTATTCTTTCTTTATCTCGTTTAGTTCATCAATATCTACATCATAGGCCTTCACGGTAGGCCACTGAAAGTTCTTTAGCAACATTATCTCGCTGTTTTTATACACCAATCTGTTTTCAAAATCGCTAATCATGGCCTTGAGCCGTTCTCCGATAGTTTTGCTGCCTCCAACAAGAATACTTTGAATTAAATCCTCTTCCAATCTCCGAGTATATGAACCATCGAACAACCTACGACCCAATTTATCAATTAATTGGAGATCAAAAGATTCTTTATCCTCTATCAAGTCGTAAACAGCTGTAACGAATTTAAAGATTGCATTTTTTAGAAAGACTTCGACTTGATCGTCAGCTAAAGATTCAATTTGAACGCCGCAATCTTTTAGAGCAAGCGATAAAGGGCATAATAGATCACAACAAACTAAACATTCATCGTTATATTCTTTATGAAACAAAACAGCATCCAGCGATATGCCTTGTATAAAGGTTATTTCTCTAAGGAATATTAATTCAAAGATTTTAAAGGCTCCTACCTTGCCCCTAAGCAATCGATCAAGCTCTTCTGTAATGCAATTAATAACGGCCATTTCATTTTTCAGTAAATGAGATTTAAAATAACGATCGAACTCGCCTTTTATATGTCCAGTATAGGCTTTCCAAGAAATAACTTCTAGATAGAATGCAAATATCTCAATAAAGGAGCAAGATGCCTCCTTGAAATCGTCTGCTAATAAATTTGTGTATCTCTTGTGTTTAATAGCATTTTCTAACTTACTGATAATTTGCTCCCGCATCTTTTGGCCCTGTATACTTACATTTGTACTTATACTAAGGTCATCTAGAATCTTATTGATTGATAGATCAACGTCTTCGCTGATCCCACACACAGCAGCTTTACTTCCATATCGTTTTTCTACGTACTTTTGTAAGACGACGGATAGTGCCTCCTCTTTATCATAAGATAGGTCATAGTAATATTCAAACTCATTGACCGCTTCTTTAAAACCCAAAGCATTCATTAAATAAGTGTCAGACACCTTTGAAAAGAGATTTAAAACGAAGATTCCCTCAATAATATGAATCTGGTCTTGAAAAACAAGATTGCGTCTAAATGATTTTATCTTTTTGTCAAACTGATCTATGTCCTTGCATGTTTCGACTGCAACTGCCATCCAGATAGATATAAACTCATTTATTAAGTCGCTGATTAGGTTGTCTACAGTCTCTGTTTCATTAAAAATTTCTAAAATCAAAATCAGCTGTTCGAGCGTAGAAAACTTCCTTTGTGTATTTCCAATTTTATAAATACTTATGTCAAGTGTCACAGCTAGGGCATACTGAGGACTATCCTTCTCCTTTTCATAATCGAATAAGGCCTTAGAAACTTCAGTGATTAACTCCTTTTTGTTCTCTTTAATTATCAAATTTATCTTCTTATTAACGTATCGTGTTATAGCCACGTCCAGGTCAACCATATAAAATATTTTCCTAAATGTATCAATTGTGCCCAATAACCAAACATGTTCACTGACAATTAATTCTGTTAAGCTATTCGAGCGATCTTTAAGTTGTTTGAACTTCGCGCACCTTTTCTTAATGTGTTTGATTATTACTCTGGTAAGTGTGTGTTTCAGGCTGCTAGTATCCTTTTGAATAGTTAGGCACTTACTTATGTTGCTAATAAAAGCAAAGGGGACTGTTTTTTGCTGACTAAAGACACTGTTTATAAATTCTATAATGATTTCTTTATTTCTCTCCACTAGATCGTTCATTTTGGGTGTGTAAAAATTAATCTTAAGAAGTTCGCGTTAAGCTTGAAACAACGAAGGAGAAGAGTTGTATCAAGTTTGATATTAATAGAGTTCTATCTACAAAGAAATGATGTCCGTATATGGTTGCAATTATCCAGTTAGAAGGCAACTTAAATATAATGAGAATTTACTTAGGTTATTAACGGTTGCGGAAGCAGGCTAAAGCTATTGAAATTAGCATTATTGTTATGCAAGGCTTTATAACCAATTAGATTTTTACGTGAAACAAGGCTATTAACCTATCAAACTTCATACTCATGCAAAATTAAAACATTCCCTGTTATCAAATGAAATTGAACATTTTATGCTCGCTGGCAAGGAATTATTAAGAATTTAATAAAACGAAGGCTTTGAATTGTCGCCCTCAAATGTGAGATAGAAGAAGGATTTATGAGATTTTCTTGTAAATTTTGAGTCAAACTCCCGTGTTAACTGGGTCATAACAATTTTTTTTTGTACCCATTTAACAATGTGGGATAGTAGGCTAACTTAATCCCTAAGAATCTTTGTATTAGACTTGATAAACTAATCATTTTATGGCATATTTTGGTTTTTATAATTCCCACTGTTTGCAACATTTAGAGCATTTATGGCATTTATGACTAAGCTAGGATGATGCAAACGTCTAATCCAAAAATCTAAACTATAAAATCTTAAATCAACAGAAACAATGCAACCTTGAAATAAAATAAGGGTTTTACAAGATACATAACAGTATTTAATGTTTCAAGCATCATTCATATTTGAAAATATAAATTAGATTATAAATGAGTTGCCATTACATTCCAAGCGGTGTCAAAAGGTCATTTTAATTTAGTATACATTGCCTTTTATCTTTCCATACAAAAATCTAGATCTGTTTTCGTATCTATAGGCAATATATGTAATTTATATCTCCTAAAGATAAAAACATAATTTATAATCGTGTCGAAAGTGCCCAAGCTCTGCCATCGCACCTTTACCTACCTTAACCAACTACTTAGTGTGCAATTCATTTAGGCTATTAACTCGTGCAATTATAAAGTGAATGTCTTAGAATGTCCGTCTTTTAAAATAAATTAATTTACCATCAGACTATGTCCTTCTAGCATTTGCAAGGGCTGTCTTGTACAAAATAAGAAAGTAATCATTCTTTCAACTCAATTATAACAAATCCTTTATTTTTATTTCCTTTTTGAGTCAACAATGCATCTTAACTCACTCTATATTTTTATTTTTTATGACTAAGGCGTATCGTAGATGGTTTTGACATACACAAGCCTTGTGTCACTTTTTAAGACAGTCGCCAAATCTAAACATCTTTAGCATAAACCTATTTGAGTTGGCCATGCAAAGTTCCACACAATCATGACCATAAACAATTACTCTGATACCTCCCCAAAAACCCCTAGTATCATTTTTTAAACAAACTTACAAATATTTAAACCTAATACAGCGTGTCTTGCCTATCTTTTACTATCCCAAAAGGTGGTTTCAAACTAGATAGGTTTACACGTTATACACAAGCCCCCCCCCCCCGTAAAGCCTTT